>JAGSMP010000286.1:0-600000 GCA_029286625.1 Parnassius orleans
CAATGAATAATAAGATGGATGAAGTATGCGATATGATGTATGATAGAGGAATAGATGTGTTATGTAAATGAGACGAAACGGAAGGAAAGGATGTTACTACACATGGCATGTATACCGCGTACTGGTCTGAGGTGGGAGACCGAGCGGACATGCCAGGGAGTAGGTATCATCCTTTCAGAAAGAATAGGTCAGTGTGTGAAAGGGTATGAATGTGTAAGCTCGAGACTGCTATGGATACGAATGAAAGTGGGCTTAAAGAAGTTGTTTGTCCTAGGGGTCTACGCCCCAGACATGTCTAAGCCCACTTATATCCGAGAGCAGTTTTGGGAGATGGTAAGGATGGTGCTAATAAAATGCAAGGGTAATGAAAATATTGTTATATTAGGAGATTTTAATGGAAGGGTTGGCGTGAAGAGGCTTGGTTATGAAAGGATATTGGGAACGTTTGGTGATGAAAGTATAAATGAGAATGGTGAAGACCTCCTAACCATATGTGTGGAAAAGAATCTTTTTGTGACGAACACTTTCTTTCGTCATAAGAAGATTCACATGTATACATGGGAAAGAGGTGATGATAGAAGCATAATAGATTTCATAATTGTGGATGAAAGAATGAGGAGCGCAGTGGTAGATACAAGGGTTTACCGGGGGTCCAACGTAGGGACGGATCTTTACTTATGCCGAATTAATGATCTATACAGACGTTGGCGGCATCGGACATCTGTGTCTACCACTGCGTTACAGCGTATAAGAACAGAGAGGTTACAAGATGAAGGTGCAAAAGAGAGGTACAAATGTAGACTGAGAGAAAATATAAGTGGTATGGATGAATTGTGTATGAATGATTTAGAATTGGAGACTGTGTGGTATAATGTCAAGAAAGGTTTGGTGGATGCAGCTACCGAAGTACGTGGTGTAAGTAAGAGAACGAATGAAAAGAAAAATAACACTTTATGGTGGGATGATGAGGTACGGATGGAAGTTGAAGCAAAGAAGAGAGCATGGTTATATTAACTAGCAACCAAGGCTAGTTATTCTAGCGGTATGAATGATGATATTGAAAGAAAAAATGCAGTCTTTAGACATCTAAATAAGAGAGTAAAAGAAGTAGTTGAAAGGAAAAAGCAAGAATGAACGGATAAGAATGATAGAAGGATATCTGATAACTTCCAGGCAAATATTAAAATGTTCTGAAAACTCGTAAGAACTGCCAGGGGAAATTCAATACAGCCTAGAATGAATGCTATACGAGACCAGAATGGCTGTATTCTGAATGACGAAGTGTCGAGTTTAAGGAGATGGAAGGAATACTTTGAAAGCGTGTTTATGAGTGATGAGATGTTTGAATTAAATGAATTAGAAATTCCGAAAGAAGAGGAAAGAGATAGAGAGATAAGTATAGATGAAATAATGAAAGCAATGAAAAGTATGAAAGCAGGTTAGGCAGCCGGATATGATAGAGTATCACTCGAAATGCTAAGGGCTAGAGAGGAAGTGGTGGCAGACCTGCTGTACACCTTGTTTAATTTGTGTTGGGAACTTAAGCGGGTACCGGGAGACTGGTGCAAAGCCGTGATAGTCCCACTATATAAAGGAAAAGGATCGCAGCAGGACTGTAAAAACTACCGTGGTATCAGTCTTCCTAGCATTGTGGGAAAACTGTATGCTAAGGTACTAATTGAAAGATTTATGAAAGATACTGATGGAAAAATTTGGGATGTGCAAGCGATTTAGAAAGGAAATGGGATGTATGGATCAGGTCTTTTCCATGCATGATCGCGGAAAGTTTTTGGCCAAAACCAAAAGGTTTTTGTGCGTTCGTGGACTTGGAAAAGGATTATGATAGAGTGGACAGGGATGTATTATGGCAAACACTGAACTCATTTGGGTTGAGTGCTGGTTGATACAGGCATTGAAGTCTCTGTATAGGGACCCAGTGCTTGTGTCAGGATCAACGGGGCTCTTCGGACTGGTTTGGTATCCATAAAGGTCAGACAGGGCTGTGGCTTCCCGTGGCTGTTCAACCTATTTATGGACAGTTGTTTGGAAAATCTGAAAGTTGAAGATTGCGGGTTAAGAATGGGTGAGTTAACCGTCAAATGCCTTTTGTACGCCGATAATTAAGTCATACTCGCGTCGTCGGCGGCCGAGTTGCAAATGATGGTTACATTAATGAACATTTCATTAAAAGAAAGGGGAATAAAAGTTAACGCAAGTAAAACGAAAGTTATGGTCTTTGAAAGAGAAGAAAGTAAAACAATATGTGAAATAAGAATAGAAGGGGAATTGGTCGAGCAAGTAGATGAGTTTGTGTATTTGGGATATGTATTTAGCAGGGATGGTAGGTATGATAAGGATATAGAACGACGAGTGAACGCAGGAAATAAAGTAAATGGGGCTCTTACACTCTGTTGTGGAAAGTCAGAATGTGTCCAAAAGGCACGTATGGCAATTCACAATGCTGTGTTAGTCCCTACTTTAATGTATGGTTTTGAAAGTTGGGTGTGGCAGAAGAAGCACGAGAGTAGAATAAATGCTGTAAAAATGCGGTCATTAAGGAGTATGTTAGGGCTGAATCTGAATGATAGAGTGAGAAATTGTGTGATAAGAGAAGAGTGTGGTTTGCAAGATGATGTTGTGACCAGGATTAAGAAAGGAATGCTTCGGTGGTTTGGTCATGTAGAAAGAATGAATGAGAAAAGAGTGACAAAGCAAATTTATTTGGCAGAGGTGAACGGCAGAGTCGGGAAGGGACGCCCTGGACGAAGGTTTATCGACCAAATTGGCGATATACTGAAAATGGGCCAAATTAAGAGTACCCTTAACCGACGAGCGTGTATGCGTAAGTATATGTATGTGGAGGAGGCGAGAGAGGTGTGTCAGGATCGTGCCAAATGGAAGTCCATAATCTCTGCCTACCCCTCTGGGTGACAGGCGTGAGTGTTTATGTAATGTTATGTTTTAAAGATAATAATAATAAAATATCATTTTTTCGCCTAAACATGGTGGTAAGTTATAAATATAACTATATAATAGTAACACATCTGGTACGCAATAATTATTTTACATGTTATATAATTTAATATGATGTGCATAAGTAATCAAATCTTATAAATTACAAAAATTAAATAAAAATTACTTGTCATTTTCAATCGTTATTATTTTGTTTTTTAAGCAAGTTTAATAAAAATATGTGCAGAAAATAAATATAAATAGATTATTTAATTTACAAATATTATGTAGTTATAACAATTAAAAATACGGTTATTTCAACATTAGTTAACAAGGTTCTATTCATTTCAAAACTTTTACATCATAAATGCATTGCAATAATAGCCAGCTTTTGAGTTTGGTTTTAAATATACCATTTTCTGTCTCTTTTAATAAAACTAATTTTACGGTTTTTATTGCGCTTATTTTAATTTATTTTTACTGCTTTTGATTCCCGACGTTTCTTTCGACGACGATGTTTAGTCTCCCCCCTGGCATACATATATTATACGTTAATAATATATCTCAATAAATGTAGCAAGTAGGTACTAACTGATGTTATATAGACGCCGTTGTTTTCGAAAGGTATTCCCGAACCAATCTTTTGAAGTTTATTATATCGGTGCTTTCCTAATGTATTCAGGTAAGGTGTTCTAAAGTAATGTAGCCTGAACAGTAAAAAAATGGTAAATTTAATGTGTAGTATTCGTGTAAATATAAGAAGTCATCATTTTTTGTATCTTTTTTTATGCTTAGCGGAACTTTATTGTAAGTCAAGTTTTTCTTTAATAATGTAAATTTTAGTTACTTTTAAAACGATGTTTCAAAGAGCTTTTTATGTATAGTCACACACACGATGATTTAAAAAACTCCTCGTATTTAATCCAGTGACTGTATTTTGGTAACAATGTCAAATATAAAACGTCTATACGAAAAAAAATCAGAGGAACAACTCTGTGACAAACAGACAAATGACTAATAGGTTCCCAAATCATTCTGTTTATTACCTAATAAAATATCTATCATTTACCGCAATCATATTAACTGGTATATAATGACTTTTGTCATTATCTTGAATAAATTTTATATTTGTTTTAAATGGTAAAGATAAACGGTAGTAACGTGATAAGCGACAGCCAAAAGCACTAAAATACAGCCGGCTCACTGAAAGTAGAACCTTTGCGGTTAACTGAACCATGTGACCAGCTCTGGAATTGCAACCGAATTTGAAGGACAGCATACGCTCGATGCAAACATGAACTAATTATATTCCCTTCAAAACATTTAAATAAAAAACCCTATTTAAATTTATACAAGCAAAACATGCGCCTTCTAACGTCCACACGTTCATTAATTTTCTAGCAGAAGATGCTTCATACTCGTGTACAAATTATTTATACCATTTCTTATAAGTTTTCAAATAAATTCAAGCCACTGTGGTGTATTTTTTCTTTAGAAAACTGAAGTGAGAACCGAAATCAGCCCATGGTCGCCTGCAAGCAACTTCAAACAAAGAAGACTACAGATGCGTTGTCACATTTGAGGACTAAAATGGAATGACTCAACATTGCCTATATTCTCACTTATATTATTCTTATGCCCTTTACCCGGAACCCAGCAATACAAGCAAATAGCAAATAGTAGTCAATTTGGCAGCAGAAATATGTAAAAAGGTGGAACCTACCCAGATGGACTCCTAGGTATGAAAGGAATCTTACGACCTAGTAACTGTACGATGTAGCCTATGACTTTTAAGTTTATACGTAGAAACGCAATTTAATAATTAAAATATTTTGGCTTAATCTGCTGCATTCGTAGCTTATAGAGTCGTTCATGGTATAGTGGCGGTGTAGGAATATCCACTACCCCATACTATCCAGTGGGTGTAGTAAGAGGCGAAAGAGGGAAACAAATCAGGAGATAGGCAGCAACGTCTTCCTAATAAGGAATAAAAATAAAAACTGCGGTTGCCAACCCGCTTGTCAAGCGTGGCAACTATGGCAAATGTCCCTACTATGAGGCTATCTATGGGGAAGGCCTACGTTCAGCAGTGGACATTAATAGGCTGTATGTAGGCTGTCACGGTAACGGTAACGGTAGCTTATATTTACATCGAAATCCTTTTTAGAGAACATCTTTAATGTTATTTATAAAATCTGCACAAAACGAAAAGCGTACCAAAAGATACTATGTTCCCTGTAACCATTAAATGATTGATTTAAATCTCGTTACGATAAATAAGAATCTTAACTTGATTAAATAGACGTTTGAAAAGAGCTTCCAATATAATCAAATTCGAAAGCCTAAGAAAAAACAAATCCATTCGACTTTTTATTTCACACAGTAAACACAGTTAAACATAGCTCATTTTCAGATGAACACAGCTTAAATGGAATGAATAAAAATAATTGCGATTGTACTAACACCCTGAATGATATAATACCCTGATGATGCCGTAGGGAGAAAACGATCGGTTTTATAGTAAATACATTAAAATATAAGTAAAACAAGTACATTATGTTTCAATCCCAGTCAAAAATTGAATAAAAATGCCTATAGTATGAACTAATTGCCTACCACTTGCGAAAACGTGTCGTAAAGTAAAGAACACCAGATACAGCGATAATTTCGGAGGGGTGGGCTGGTAGTTGTTGGAGGCGTGAGCTGAAGATCGCACTTTGTGTTTGCGAGAAGCAAAATAATAAAAATAAGACATGTATTTTAATTATTTCAAGTTTGACGCACCTTTATTACAAAAGTTTAATCAAAGCTGTAACACAGTTCTGTGACCTAGCACGATTCCTAATGATACCCTATCATAGTGTTGCGCGCCACAATTAATGTCTGGTACATGGCAACACTAGTTACCACTAGCGCCGTCTAGTATCGAGTAGCAGAACTAGGAGAGTCAATATCCTTCTAGAAATTTCCATGGAAGAACTTTGTAGAACTATCGACACCTAGTCAATCGGGACCGATATGTACTCGAACATTCTAGATGTTTCTACAGTAGAAGGTTCTGGAAACTATCTGAGGCCCTATATAAGGCCGGTATAGACCGCGACCGAGTCAGTATTGAATTGGCGATACAAGCGAAGACTTCGAAGCGATACAACTGCGAACTAAAGCGATCTGTAGTAAAATTGTGTTTTGTTATTAGTGTGGTTTAAAGTTGTAATTAGTGTTGTGTAATTAAAGTGTCAATTTTGGTAATTCACTCGTTCACTTTTAATTGTCTCGAACCCCAAGCTCGTAACAATAGTATAAGAGCCCCCTAATCCATCCATTTAAACTAATATGAATGCTGTGTCCCATAGTGGTAAATAAAAAAATGACTTTTAATAAGTAATATGTAATAATCAATATTGAATAAAAATATATAAATAATATTTACAGACGTCGACCACCGTACTAAACATAGCAGCATTAAGTATTCTGTAAGAGTATAGTCAAGCCGGCCAGTCAAGCGTTAAAAGAAAAATTTAAAAGGGGATTTTAATCAATAAAATTGTTACGCTACTTTTCAGTTCAATCTGTATTTGATATCGAGAATCCGAGGCGATTAACATGCAAATAGAGAAATGCCCGTTATTCGCTTTATTTCAATATTCAGTCGAATGTAGTTGCTAACACTTACTTCCAGCGATCTTCGTCTTACTCTGTATTTCCGTTTTATTGGTTTTCCCATAATGTACTCATTTTGATAATTTTGTACAACTTACTGTTTCGTCAGACGACTTCATGTGAATTTAATAAAAGGTAACAAAGGCACACACATCATATAGAATAGAATTCCCGAGTCACGGAGGGGATTTAACTCGGAATCACATGAACAGCAGTCTCGCTTACGCCCTATCATCACTCCGGTGTTTTGTCTGTTATCAGTAGTAGTTGTACGGCCGGCCAATTACCACCAAGGCTGACTTATTTAAATATAATTATTCTGCTGAGGATTCTATTACTCCCGAAAACTTCATAGTCATCTCCATAGCTCAATGAGTTAGATTGCGCTTTCTCATATGGTCGGGAAAGAAAGGAACAACTCTCAGCTTTGTGAGTCGTCTGAAAAGATGAGTCGTTTTTAGATGGTCGGACTCGTTTTCTGTCCAGGACTCTCTCTGGTTAGAGACCACCCTCTTACCTATTTCTGCCATCATATATTAGTGCTAGCAAATGTGTGAACATGGAAGTTTATCATAATTTTTACCTTCCAACTTTATGCCCAACAATTCTGCTATATTGACTAACGGGCAGGCCCTTAAATTATAGTACTGAAGTCAAATGAAGACGGCGTGAAGGTCCAACAACGATTGATTCATAATAATTATAAAGTCGGGAAATCGTAAGAGATTGATTATTTCCCGTTGATGTTTATATCCTTTCTTTTCCAGTTCAGTATCGTGAAAACATGTTGAACATGAAAGAATGTACAAAATTTATTTAAAAACTTTGTAGTTTTACCACTTGCTTCGCTGAGATTATAAAGTAAGGGTTAAATTTTATTTCAGAAAATGCACGATTACGAAGCTTATTTCGACCTTAAGACGTCCAAATGTATCTCGAATATTCTATTACGTCTCAAGAAGGAGAAGGAATCTCATTTGATCCTACAAACTATTGCTAGCAAAATACATTACATATTACCTTAACTTAACTTAAGATAAATTTGATAAGTTATATAGCTATAAATGGTTTATTTTTTATCGTTGCTGCGGACATGTGTTCGCAGTGCGTGCGTCAATATTCAATTTGGCATATACGCGCACGTACACACACGCACACACACACACACACGTGCGCTCGCGCACGTATGCACATACCTTCTTCGCCAAACACGTAAACAGGCAAAATTGGGATTAACCTCGAGTTGCTCGTGTTCTATGATCCTAGAACCAGTTCCTGAGTCACCAGAGCTCAAACAAGTTATTTAAAACCTAAAAGTAAGTAGTAGTTACATCAAATACCTACAGTTACCTAAGTTTGTGTTTACGAATTATGGTTTGAGACGTCTGGTATTGAGATCCAATTTGCTTTTTGTCCAATCCTTCTGCCATATGTGGCGATTACGGCGATTCTTTCCTATTTTAAGAAACTAATATGCTTTGCTGTATGTTTTGTGACCAAGTACTTGATGGTGGTGACATAAATAATCTATCATCCCATCTTATCCTATGGATGTGATTTGTTCAACTTTGTTTGTTGAAGTTAGTAGCAAATTTCTTTTTGCTGCAGTAACCACTTACTATCTGGCACTGTTAGCTCTTTTGTTACTTTAATGTTATAAAAAGAAAATTTCCAAAACTGTCCGACGATGGAAGACAACATCACAATTGATACTGCAAATGCAAGGTTTATGATAATAAACAAAAACGTATCATATCACGTTGAAAAATTGTAATAATTTTTTTAAATCACTGGTAATAAATAATAAAACTTTTATTAAATCTACAATTTTAGATTTTACAATACACCTAATATTCACTGCGATCTCCAGGGAATGTGAGGCGTTCGAATACCCAAAATCAATGACATCGTTATCGGAAATCTCGAGAATTACCTTTGGGACCGGTCAGAAGGCTAATGGTGAATCCGCCTTCGCTTACAAAGATTGAGCCTTACAAAGTGATCCCTTACATCCACTGCCAGTAATTGAGGATCTCAAACAAAAATATTCCGCTCCATTTAATCCTTCTAACCGTTGTTTTACTTAGTCGGTTTCTAAGAGTTATTTATAAGTACGATAAAACATTTTTCCTGTTTTGGTTGTGATGAAATAAGAATTGTGGCTCGATTTGTTTTAATTTTTTTGGGAGAATCTAGAGACTAAAGTAGCCAATGTACTTCTATTTCGGTTAAGTTAAGAAAATGACGGAAGAAAAGTTAAAGAATGATCACCAGGTTTCACTTTCCACTTTTTGTTTTTCTCAAAATCTTTGATAAGTTAATTGCTTATTACATTTTTTAGGATAATCACAACCATATTAATGGATTAACTAAAATCTAAAATTGTTATTTTCGACTGACACATTTTGCTACAAGATTTTGAATATTTTAATCGAATAAAAATAATATAGCTAATTAAGTGGGGAGCGGTTGCGTCAGCGAGTTGCATAAGTAGCAGCTGTTTTGGCCCGATGCTCACTTAGCGATCAGCCACCGCAGAGTTTACTTCACCTGAGGATGCCTCGTGTAGAGGCGAAACACGTGTCGTATTATCGATGGTGGTGTGTCTTTTCTAATGTAGTGGTATTGGGAGTTGTGGTACTGGGATTAGTGGTGACGGGGAAAGTGCACGCAGTTGAAGGAGGTAGGGAGGTGCTCTTCAAACTAGGTAAGACACATCATTTAATTTTATTACGCAGATATTAGAAAGTTAATTTTAAAATCTTTAATATAATGGGTTTCCATAAAGTAACGCCTGATTTTAATAATTAAAATATAAAAACAAAACAAAAGTGTAATACCAGTGAAATAAAAAAATGTGATGACGTATGCATCAGAGCCGTGGTCCTTCACTGCTGGCCACAATGAGGAAGCTTAAGGTTGCTCAGCGAGCTCTGGAGAGGGATATGCTTGGAGTTTATCTACGTGATAGAATCCGTAACGTTTATTTTCAGCAGAACCAGAGTAATCAACATAGTCCAATGGATCAGTTAGCATATAGCTCGCCATACTTGTAGGTAAAGAGCTTTAATAGTGATGATGATATAACTATTCATAAAAATCACTAAGAGCATATCAAATAGATTTTATCAGTCACAAAGAATTCACAAAAATACGAAGTGACGAAAAAATTGAGGTAGACCGTCGCTGCCAATTTATCCAGGGAGTTGAGAGAGACACAGTGTTTAAAATTCAAAGATTCTTGCATGAACGTAACATTTTAGTCAAAACATTTAAAACTGCTTTAGAAAACCTACCTGAAGAGGATTATAAAGTCGTCATTCACGCAGATCGGACCCCTCGAGGAGAGCATGAAAGGCGCTACAATGCACCTTTGATAAACGAAATAGCAGCCGTAATTAGTGGTGATCAATTTTCTTCACGAGACATTATCTTGCGAGCACGTGATGATACGTTGTAACGGGTAGCCGATACACACAAGTCTTATGATGCTCTGCAATACCTATTGATTTATTGCAAAGGACAAGAGGGTTATCATTTTCAAATTCCACTCATTAACCCGGTCACAAAGAGCCTACTCCGAACAAAAAAGTATCATGTATGGATTTTTATGCGTATCATATGATGTTGCGAGAAAATGATTTTAACCTCTTAGCCTGGTGTAGACAATTATTTCATCAATTTTTGGTAGACATGTATGTGAAGGTAGAAAGTGAACGTCTCCGTTATATATCTTTAAATCAAGCAAAGCTGCGCGTTGAGAATTATATACTTTTACAAGATGCAATTTCTAGCGACGCCAATGTAAACCCCAGAGATTTAGGTAAAATAGTAATTCTGCCCTCATCATTCGTTAACAGTCCCCGCTACCTACATGAGTACACACAAGACGCATTTGCCTATGTACGAACTTACGGAAGACCTGATCTTTTTATTACTTTTACTTGCAATCCCACATGGAAAAAAATAACCGAGGAGCTAATGCCGTAAGTAAGTACTGACAGACACGATTTAGTTGCTAGAGTATTTAGATTAAAAGTACAAAAATTAATGTATGTAATTAACAAAGAGAAAATTTTCGGAGAGGTGCAGTGCTTCATGTATTCAATTGAATGGCAAAAAAGAGGATTACGGCATGCCCACATTCTAATATGGCTTAAAGAGAAGTTGCGGACCAGCCAAATAGACGACATAATAAGCGCCGAGATTCCGGATCCTGAGCAAGATAAAGAATTGTATGATACCATATTCCGAAATATGATTCACGGTCCATGTGAAGCACGAAATTCAATATCGCCATGTATGAAAGAAGGAAAATGTACAAAGAAATTCCCTAAACAGCTATTAAAAGAAACAGTGCACAATGACAATGGCTACCCTTTAAACAGACGTAGAGCTCCCGAAGATGGTGGCAGGAAAGTTACAATCAAATCTCGCTCTGTAGCGTTCGAAACCTTAGATAACAGCTGGATTGTCCCATATTCGCCCATTCTATGTAAAATGTTTAATGCCCACATTAATGTAGAAGCATGTAGCTCTGTCCGCGCAATCAAGTATATCTGTAAGTACATAAATAAAGGAAGCGACCAAGCAATATTTAATCTCAGGAGTGAAGGTGAGGCAAATCCCGTTAATGAAGTACAGACCTTTCAAACAGGGCGTTATGTCAGCAGTAACGAGGCAGCGTGGCGTCTCCTTGGCTTCCCTTTACACGAAAGGCACCCAACAGTAACTCACCTTGCTGTGCACTTAGAAAATGGAGAGCGTGTATATTTCACCGAAAGATATTTCCAAGAAAGAATTGCATCACCGCCAAAAACTACACTAACAGCCTTCTTTCAACTTTGTCAAACCGACCCTTTGCAAAACGTTGTTATATTCTGAAGTCCCCGCTATTATACTTGGAACACATCTAGAAGGAGTGGAAACGCCGCATTCAAGGCGCGCCTGTTGCAAATTGGCCCGGTGTAAAGTCATCAGATGCCCTTGGTCGTGTGTATACCGTCCATGTAACTAATTTTGAATGTTTCAGTTTGCGATTGCTGCTGCACCATGTTCGGGGTCCTACAGGATGTAAAGACCTTAAAATTGTCAACGGTCAGGAATGCGCTACTTATGGAGAAGCATGTGAAGCTCTGCATCTTTTAGAAAACGATAATCACTGGGATGAAACCATGGAGGAAGCTGTGCAGTGCCAGTCACCAGCCAAAATTAGGGATCTTTATGCAACTCTCATATCATCTTGCGAGCTATCTAATGCACATAAATTGTAGGACAAATATAAAGAGTACATGGCGGAAGATATTTTGCGAAGATTACAGCAGACACACGCGAACATGACATACAATGAACACATTTATAATGAAGCACTTGGAAAAATTGAAGATAAAGTAATGGCAATGGTAGGCAAAAATTAAGCAACTTTGGAATGATAAGCCCTCAGCGAACAACTGAAAATGAACTAAGTGATGAAATTATACGTGAAACAAACTACGATATACCAGCTTTGCAGCAAGTAGCCGAATTTGTACCCGCTTGCTTCCCGAACAAAAACGAGTTTTGACAAAGTATTAGGACAAATTGAATCTGAAATGGTGCACTTTTCTTTTAGATGCCCTGGAGGAACTGGGAAGACATTTTTGTTAAATTTATTATTAGCGCAAGTACGCAAAGATAAAAACATTGCTGTGGCCGTAGCTTCCTCCGGTATAGCCGCCACGCTTAAAGCATGCCTCAAGTCGTCTATTTTATGGAACAAGGTGACAAAATTCAGTTTAACTACGAATATGAGAGTGCATTTGTATAATGATATCAATGCTGAAAACTATGCTGACGCACTATTAAAAATTGGCGATGAGCGGTTGGAAACGGATGCTGAGGGCTGCGTTTAATTGACGAGAGATTTTTGTAATTTAGTGCAGAGTCATTCCGAATTAATTGCGAGCGTTTATTCAGATTTAACGAACAACATGCATGAAGACAAATGGTTATGTGAAAGGGTGATTTTTGCACCAAAAATGAGAGCGTTAACAAAATAAATTCAGATATATTAAGCGAAGTAGCAGGAGAAATAACAGAGTATTTGTCAGTATACACAGTTATGGACACAGAACAGAGCACTTCATATCCCGTAGAGTTTCTAAATTCTAGAGTTGTCAGGTGTGCCTCACATAAGTTTCAATTAAAATTAGGCGTCCCAGTCATGCTAATGCGAAATTTAGATGCTCCTCGGTTATGTAACGGGACAAGGCTGCGTGTGACACATCTTGGACGGAACATAATCGATGCTACAATTTTGACAGGCGTAGAAAAAGGTGAAAATGTTATTATACCACGGATCACTATAATTCCCACAGATCTTCCCTTTCAATTCAAAATTTCCTATTTAGCTCAGTTTTTTTATCAATTCCAAATGCTGCACCTCTGACAGACCTATTAAGCTCAGTTTCCTTTCAATTCAGAAAACTGCATCTCTGACGAATCAATTTAGCTCAGTTTCTTTTCAAAAGTCTGCATGCCTGACGGTTAATTATGTTCAGTTTCCTTTAATTAAAAAAATATCCCATTTCCATTTGGAATAAACAGGCTTTTTTCATGCTTTCCTATACGCTGCGTTTCAAAACATTTAAATAGGCTGACGAATCAATTTTGCTCAGTTTCCTTTTAATGGCTGCATCTCTGACAAATCTATAAAACTCAGTTTTCTTTCAATTCAAAAAGCAATGTTCATTTCCCAGTGACCATGCGGGCGAAGCCGCGGGTAACAGCTAGTAGAAAATAATAAATGTGTTATTTAAAACGAATAGGTAGGTAAAATATTTAAATCTTTCGCGGACCATATTTAAGCTCTTGCGGACCACTGGGTGGGAATGACTGCTCTAGACCAAGCTCTCTCTCTCTCTCTCTCTCTCTATAGGAGCTCTTTTCCGTTGATTACGGTCGATAACGTTCTTAATACAGTATCGATAGTTGCCAGAATTGCCACTGCTCTGTGGCTCAGAACTTCGGGGCTGGGTCTTTATCAAATATAATTACGACGGTAAATGAATCATACCATCTCCGTTACCGTTACAGCCTACTAAGGCCCACTGCTGAACGTAGGCCTTCCCCATAGATTGCATCAAAGCATTGATATTTGCTATAATGGCCACGCTTGGCAAGCGGGTTGACAACCGCAGTTTTTTATTTTTAGTCGTTATTGGAAGACGCTGCTGCCCTTCTACTGATTTATTTCCCTCTGTCACCTCTTACCACACCCACGGGATGATATGGGGTACTGAATATTCTTACACCGCCACTACTCGGGATTCCCATCCCATCTCGTCGGAAAGTAATTACGAAGGTTGCACACTTTGCAGTGTAAGAAGGTTACGGCCACGTCAACTACGGTTCCGAGACATGTGTAGATCCGTGACGGATTCTGTACGAATACGGTACGGACTTTTCTATCCAAGGCGTTGAATTCGGTTTGAAATCACTAAAGGTACATTGATTATCTTACCACTGACAGTAACGGTTTCATTCGCTCCTAGTGTTTTAAATAAAATAAATGTGTCTAGTGTTTTAACTTATTCAAAATTAATATCAATAGACGCAGTGTTTCATTGGTGTTCCCTCATTAACCTCATTAACCCACGCTTAAGGGATCAAGTTCTCTCCGCATGTTATTGTTCTAATAAAGCCAATAAAGACAATCTCTTGAGTACCAATAACCTCGGATTACATTGTGAAAAGGAAAAACATATGTGATTTAACATCTTTCTCCGGAATGTAAGGCTCTTCAAGCTGCAGCTAGAAAATTTGCAAAGGAGAAAAAATATAAATATGTATGGGTTAAGTACGGACGTATACATATTCGTAAGGAAGACGCTGCGACCTGCATACACATTAAAGATATGGAATACTTAAAAATCTGTCATAATATTATTATTATTATCTTTTTCTTTTTTTGCTATACTTGGTTTGTGTATTTTGTAATTTTACTATTTTATAATGTTGATTTATTATCAAAATGTTAATCGCTTTAGATCTAAAACAAAATAATTCTACCGTAATGTAGTTAATAATGATAACAATATTATCTGTCTAACTGAAACAATCTTGAATAGCACTATTTTTGTTGGTGAACTCATTGACACTCAATTTTATTCAAACTGTGAAAACGTAACCATGCGATATCGAAACACAGAAGAATTTTTTGTATAGGAAATTTCAATACACCCGACGTTTACTGGTCTAAATCAAATCAATATAATTATATTATGATTCCTCTTCATCCACGGGGTCAACAAGCTAATGTCCATTGTGATACCCTTAGATTATGTAATCTTGATAATTATAACAGTATATCAAAAAGCAACGGACGATTTTTAGACCTAATTCTTTACAGTAACCATTCTTCCATTCCCTCATTAATTGCGGATGTTAATTTTGTTGAAATAAACTCAAATAATTTTAAGAACAAAAACCTAAAACGACTGAATTTTTTCAAAAGTCATTTATCAAAAATAAATCTAGAATTAAAATCAGTTGAATGGCATAATATCTTGTAAATTCAAAAATATATTGATAGTATGACTGACGCATTTTATGCGGAGGTCAGGAATATTATTACAAAACATACACCTATGACCTATGACGAAAATTGACACAAACAATTATCCAGTATGGTTCACACCCGCTTTAAGGCTAAGGCCGCACTACGGTTTTTTCCCGCAAGCGGTAAACCATGTAACCCCAAAACCGCCCGGGACGCACACACTACGGTTAAAAACCGCAAAACTGGCCACGATTTTCACAGTTTGAAGATGGATTTTAAGAGAGCTGTATGTGTTGTTGCTTTAATACTAAGAAGCAGAAAAAGAAAACGTCATCAAAAATTTCGCAAATATTGGGTCCATCCACTGACTAGCCGAAGATTTAAGAAAGGTTTCTTTCATAAACAGTATTGCCGACGCCAGATAGTCGACATTTATCGTATACAGCCATATACTATCGTACATTCAACCAATCACACAACACAAATACTCGCCAGTCATTCCCCACACCCGACACTCATATTCATTCTCACATTCCCAATTTGATTTCCAACCAAACAAGACACAAGCACAACACCGAGAATAATATAATTGTAAATCTGTAAATTCAGACGAATAAATCATTTAGAAGATCTACGATTTCTTTCTTTTGTTCATCGCGAACAAGTATCAAGATTTAAGAAAACATCCTGAGAAATTTTTCAACAACTATCGGATGTCAGTAGCCAGCTTCGATAAAATTTTGCATGTTATACGTTCACACATTACCTACATAAAAATAAAATTTCGCTTATGTATTTCACCAGAAGAGCGGCTGACTGTTACTTTGAGGTAAATAAGAAAAATAGATATATCGAAATTATAGCAATTTTTATTATTTAACAAGTAACATTTGCGTGTTTGACGATGGGGATGGAGAATATGTATAATACGATTGTGGAGGCGGCGTTGGCGTGAATGACATACAAGATCTAGATCTTTGATCATGAATTTTTGATTCGAATGGTGGATACAAATATTTGGCTTTTTGCAAAATATTCATAATTTCTATCTTTTCAAAATTCTTTTAGTCATCATTAAATTTTCGTAACATTGGTACAATCATTTATGAAAAATGTATGTCTTCATCGTATTCACATCTATTTTGAGTCGTAGTTCTTGTCAAATTTAACAGTTGTTGTTCATAATCATCATTGTTACTTTGGCTTTTAGGAGCTTTCTTCTTACCGGATGGGGTTCAAATATTAGTACTCATTGGTGAAGTGTTTTCTGTTATAATAACATCAGGATAATCTTCTGAAGTAGATTTGATATTGTTGCTAGTCTCCCTTTTTTGTAATGATGGTACCAAAAATAGTAAAGAGTCAAAATGAACGTACTTTATCTTTTTTATAGCCCCTTGACTAGATTTACCACGTTGCATTGCTAATTCTTTAGCAAAACTCACACTTCTATTTATTTTGTATTATACTGCCTGTAACAAAAATAAAATAAACTTACTTAACAATTTTTTTTCAGGTATCTTGCCAGTGGAAACAGTATGAAGTCCTTGTATTTTGAATATTTGATTGGCACAACAACTCTAAGTGAAATAATTGAACACACATGCAAGTGTTTGTGGATATGTTTGCAGCCTACATATATGCCTGAATAAACTGAAGAAGATTGTGCACAGCTATTATGTCAGAATCGTGTTTCCATTTACTAACATATAATAGCTCAATTTACATATTAGCAACAAAATTAAGACCGCTAAAAAGTAAAATGACGTGGAGTATAATTAAAAGCAAAACCGGTAAAGACAAAAGAAAATATTTTGACGTGACAACGTCTTATAAATTGGTTTGCCGGGTGACACTTCAAGAAACTGCGTTACGCTCCGCTCACGTTATGCGCTCACAATGAGAGCGAGTGAGAGGCACGCGTCCTTCCACTCGGGCATGGTTAGCCCGCCTAAGAGCGAGAGAGACAGACATAATAAAATTATTTTACCACTCAAAGTCGTTGTCACGTAAAACTTTCGCCCGTATACCGACTTTACAGGCAACCAATTTTTTTATGGATTAATTTATTTTTATTAAAAAAAATTAACAATTGATATAAAATTATCTTTTCTAAAATTTTACTGAGAGTTGGTAGTACAGAAATAGGTCTAAAATTAGCGGGTTCCAATGTACTACCAGATTTAAATAAAGGTATTACTTTACTATGTTTCATTAAATAAGGAAACGCACCAGATTCGATACTAGTATTAAAAATAATAGAATGATGAGGTGCAATTAAATCTATTATGGACGCAATAACTGTAACCAAAATCCCCCATAAATCTGCGGTTTTCTTTACATCAAGGGTTTTGAAATATTTTACAATATCTTGTGGTAATACTTTTTCAAATCTAAATTCTTTTAAACAGGTATTAACATTCTGTTTGAGTAATAAATCAGCGGCAGTTGGAGAAGTATTCAATGACTTTGTTGTCAAAATAAGTATATCACAAAAACTGCTGCGACTACTTGATTTAATCTAGTCAATTCTTTATTAATTTTCTATTGATAATTTGTGTTACGAGGTTTGTGTTTACGGGTTTCGCTTTTAATTATAATCCACGTCATTTTATTTTTATTTTTAGTGGTCTTAATTTTGTTGCTAATATGTAAAGATTTGGCTGTGGAGCACTCTTTTAAATATTTTAGAATAATTTTTGAAATATTCTCTAAAAGTATCGTATGGATTATATGATCTTTCATGGTAAAGTTTATATAATCTTCGTCTGCTCTTATGAATTCCTACTGTCGAGCACTCATTAAATGCCTTGCGACTGTTACTGGAGAATGTTTAAGAAGTAAATGTTTTATTAAATTCATTGCTTATAAGAATAAATAATACTACAAATAAATAGTCTGAATTGTTCTTGTAAGAAAGCGATGGAAGGTTTTATTACCATATTACTTTTAATTCTCTCCAGGCGTTTTGCATTTATTGGAACAAACACAATCTTCTCAATTTCCTGTGTTTTGTGCATATATGGTAATGAAACCAGTTGTCCACAGTGATCTGAACTTAGTTTTTGAATTATGAATTTCTTGATTGGTACAACATCTGTAAAAATATTATCAATACAATTTGCACTACACCCTGCAATACGTGTAGCTTCAAAGAATATATTATCAAGATTGTATGATTTTAACAATGAGCAAAATTTAATACTGATGGAAGAAGCCTCTAGGAGATTGATATTAAGTTAAAGTCTCCGCATACTACAAAAGATTTATTCAGTTTATTAAGCTTAACTAAAACTTCTTCCAAAATTTTTTCAAAGGTATCATACCTTGAACATGGGGTCTGTAAACACTAACAACAATGAGGTGCTCAAGCTCAACTCATGCCATTTCTACAGTTCGCTCAACAGAGAGGCTCACAATATCTTTACGTTCTTTACTTGATATGAATTTATTGGCTAATATTAAGGAGCCACCACGTAATTTAGTATCTATATTGAAAGAACTGACCACCTGGTGATTACTGAAATTAAATATGGAGTTGTAATCTTTCATCTAATGTTCAATGATACATAAATATTTAAATGGTTACTATTTAAAAATTATACAATTTCTAGTTCTTTGCCTAACATATCTTGTATATTTTGATGAATCGGGTTAATACAGTATTTATTATTGCTATTTTGTGAAATTACACAGTTTAGTATTGGTGAGTTGTATTCTAAGGTATTTAAATTATCTTTCCTAGAGATTACCTCTAATGTCTTATTATCTAATTTAAATTACTCGGAACTGATTCCAAATCATTTGTAAAATTATTTTGCTGCTCAATAAAAACAGTTAGCCAAAAGTTAGGCTGGGTTAAAATTTAAATAATAAGATAGCGTATTTGCTACCAGTCTTAAACTAAACTTTGGTAGGTAATACCTATCTCTTGTTAAAAACTTCTTAGTTAAATTATTATTATCAATCAAATGAAATTTATCATTACTCTTCTTACAATTAAATTTCAAATTTAAATTATTATTACATTTCAAATTATGCATTATTAAATTTAAATTATATCTTAGTTTATTTTCCTTTGGCCACCCCTCTATGTAAGGCAATGTAAAGAAGATAACTTTATGCACATTTATGTTATTGAGGTATTCAATATATTTTATTAATTGATTCTTGTTCATATTGCCTCTTCTCCCAACAAAAATTATTAATATACTATTAGGGCTAAATTTACTAGTTAATATTTTATTCATAATATCACTGAATGATGCTCCAGGCATTAAGTAATTACTTATCTGTTGCCATTTTAAACAGTAATTTAATGATATTCTCAAGTCATTGCCTGTGTCATCACTATACACAATAACATTATTTTTTTCATTATATGAATTACTTTTTAAATTCATCTGCTTTTTTATGGTACTGTCATAGAGTGTAGGTAAATAAAATGAAGTATTACTGCTTGACATATTATTAGCACACACTGTCCCTAAATAACCTGGCATTGAGCGCTGATATTCATTTTGATATTTTAATAAGAGTCAAATCGTTCCTCGTTATATTTAAATGACATTACCAGATTATCTATGACCAGTATGTGTTCTTTTATCTCAATATCTGCTGATTTATATTTAATTGACATAATTTGTAATGAGGTTTGAAGTGATAAAATTTCTGAATTAAGACACTATTTCTGTCTCATAACAATTTTTCATGTTTTCCACCTCAGTTGAATATATTTTAAGTTTATTAATTAATTCTTGCTTTTCCTTACATACATTTGTATAATTTTTAGTATTCATTTCAGTTTTAACAAATTTTTGCACTTTCCTAATACATTTATTGATTTTTATATATTTTCTTGATTTCCTTCTGCTGCTTGTAATCCTTTCCGCTTTTCTTGATCTAGCAGAATCATCAGTCAAATCTATTGTTGTGGAGGGTTGCAACGTTTTATGAGATTTACATTCTATGAGCTCATTGAACAAACTCTGAGTTTGAAATGCTTGCAAGTTATCAATGTATTGTTTAAATTATGAAATCTGCTCATTAGCTTCAGTTAACTGTAAAGCTTAATCTTAGTTGCACGTCAATTCATTTCAGAATAGTTTAATTGATAAACTTAACATAACATAATAGTTTAATTGATAAACTTGAGCTCCATCATGTCAAGCAAGTTTTCCACGACAATAAGCTTCGAGTCCCACGCCTACGTCACAGTGAACGAGTGAAACCGGCCACAGTCGAGCAAGTGCCTGCTGTACTGCCATATGTCAGAGGTGTCACTGACAAGATTGGCTACATCCTAAAGCGTGCTTCCATTAAAACATACTTCAAGCCGCCGAAGAAGATTAGTCAGTCTTTACCATTAATCAATTGTAATGTCCCTCTGCAAGATCCAGGAGTGTACGAGTACAAGCTTGATTGTGGTCTCTCTTATATAGGACAAACTGAAAGATCAATAAAAACCCGCGTTAAAGAACACATAGCTGATGTGAAGAATCGACGCTCCGGGAAGTCTGCAGTCTGTGAACATGTACAAGATTGCTCCTGTCACTACATTAGACTTGATAGACCACAAATCCTCGCTAAAGAACACCGATTCCTTCCAAGGATGATTCGCAAGCCTATTGAAATAAAAAAACATCTTAATTTTCATAGAGAAGATGGCTGGGTGCTACCATCTGCTTGGGATCCGATAATTAATAAAATTAAATCCCAACCAAGCGTACAACTGCAAGACTTCAAGATACTGTAAGTTCATACTGCGTAGATTGGAACAAAAAAAAATTATAATTTTTAATCTGGAGGTAAGGTCAAATCAAATAGGTTCAAATGTCAAATCAAACGGTTACATTTATATTTATTTTAATTATAAAATTTTGCTATAAGAGCCGTTGTTCATTTACAGAATTGTTAAAAATGAAATATGCATTATAAAACTTGCCAATTAGATAGTGTAAGAAGCGAAAAAATAATAACAAGAAAAGGCTATTCATAACAATATTGCCCTTAGATGACGAAAGGTATGTAATGTATGTATATGGTGACCACAATGTATGTGGTGATTTCAACTTTCATTGTAATATGATATTTAACGCGAATACATTTTTAGACCTTTATTTGTAGTAATGTCCTCCAAACCGAACTTCGATCACGGATACTAGTATCACCAGAGACTAGCCATCTACGTAAGACAGGTTTTTATAGTGTACGATTGTGTGTACAAATACAAACACACTCTATTTCCTAACTCTGATAGTCCGATGGGATGGCAATCCGAAACGAGCCATACTTAACTATTGACATATAAACTATATTATCAATTGTGACTGCTTACATTCTATTTGTTCAATAAAAATGTGATTTTATTTATATTATTTTTTCAGATGAAAAAAATGGGTGAAATTATTTGAGAATGAAGATCTTGCAGTTGTACCAATTGAAAAGCTTCACATGTCAAAACATATTTGTGGCAAACCTTGCAAATCCGAGGTTTTAAACCCAACTAAAACGAACTGTTACTTCATCAGTGGACTTAAAGCTTCCATAATTATGTATATGTTAATTAGATTTCCTTTACATGAAACAAAAGATAATATCCCTCTAAAATCACATTTTGGTAAGAATTTTATTATATAACTAAACTTGAAGTTATTTTAAATATTGACCTGATTATAAATATTGACATTTTTTTAGATTCATCTACAAACATTAGCTATAATGAGCAATAATTTTGAAAGCGACCATTAGTAAACGAACTCCGCGAGTATTATGTACCTCAGTAAAGAAGCCTAGCGATTTGTACACAATATTTGTTATGTAACGCGGCAACATTTTACTCCTTTCTCTCTGCCTACGCCGGGTCCGTTAGCCAATGAGAACGACGGAAAAAGACGCCGTCGTCGAGTTGTCCTCCCCGCGAGTTTCCGAGACTAACCACTCTTTGCTCGTAAGCTACGAGACGGAGAATGATACCTAACAATTATTAATAGTGACTATTAATCAGTGTATAAAGAGTAAGTGAAATTGTAATAAATATGTTGCAAATAAACTGTGTAGTGATATTATTTATTGTATGACACGAAAATTCCAAGTTTATGCCGAAGAATCCTACTGAAACGTAAAACACACATTACAGTTACAAAAAGCAAATTAATCCAACCAGTTTAAAAAAATCAATATCTTTACACTTTAAAAAAAACATCCAGACGCAGACTATTTATTTTACATCCTAAAAACACTTGTTTAGTGCGGGGACGAACCTTCCGTCCTGCAGTGCCGCAGCCAAACGCTGCCACTGCGCTACGGAGTCGTCATTATTTTTTTACGTAATTAATTACTAGTATAATTGTGCGTTGTTTATTTTGTTTTTTATACATATTTTTGTACCTAATAATTGTAGACATATAATTACAAATTGATGTGTGTAAAATACATTGAGTTCTTATCTTCATCGGTATTTTTACTCAATCCCCACGTAAAAATTTTTATTCCTCATAAGTCCTTCAGTATAGAGACCTAACTTTTATTATATAAAAATATCGATAAACAATATATCGATTAATATTATACCGATAAAATTATTCGCGGATAGACATTTACATCACTATTATAATTCGCCTATGTTGTCAGCATTGTTTGTCAAAAATTAAATTTCATGTCTTGATGATGTTAGAGTAGCTTGGCGCCTTTTCATACACTTACTTCTACCACATGAGTAAAAAAACCGTACAGAGGCAAAGCTTCTAAGGAGCTGTCAAAATGTTAACCTAGGTAGGTAGGGTTGGCACAGGAGAATAAAATTAAATAAACAAAACGTTTATCAACTTTTATTATATACTTAAGATAGAATATTTTTTTACAAACTACTTATTCTAAATATTTTATTTTTATAATTTTTGTTCTTGAACAATTTGCTGTGCCTTTTAATTAAATGGTAAATTTTAATATCAAGTTTTTTTTAAATAATATAATGGAAAGCACTCGCATTGCATAACAAATATAAAATGTTGCACACGTTTTAATATTTCATTACCAATATTTAAAATGTTTCTTTCGAGATCAAAATATTCTCGAAATTTTTACTCAAACAATTCATACATTCCTTTCAGATACATTATCACATTGGCTGGAACTCAAATAAGCATCGCTATTTATATGTATGTCTTGTAGACAAGTTGAGTGTTGTAAAAGCATTTCCGAATAAATATTTTAGTTCTTTTTTTAGGATACAGATACAGGATTTTTCGAATAGGTTGGAAAATTTTAGTAGAAGCCCAGAGTCAGGTATGTGCCGGTATTTCAGCCTCTTGCCTCGAAAAGCACGTAAAGTCATTGGCCCAGTACCCAATCTCTCTCCGGTCGTGTCGGATTACCGTCCCATCGGACTATGAGAGTGAGAAAATAGAGAGTGCATCTGTGCTTGCGCACACAATCGTGCACTATAAACTGAATAATGAAATTGGGTGTTGAAGTCACAATCATTGGAAGAAGGTTGTAGCTTTATGGCCACGCTTAGCAGGTGGATTGGCATTCCCATTGACAAATGTTTCAGAGTTTTGACACGAATATTCTTCCTTTTTATATTGAAAGAGTCCCAAGTCCAGGAGCGTATTATTACATGTTGTTGAAAAATAAAAATAGAATAAATTGAAAAGTTGAAATATAAAAAATATTAAAGTCTTTATTTGTGATTTGGATTGAAACATCATGCACTCTATCAATCCAAATAAGAAATGAAGATGATGTTTCACTAAGTGACAATAATCCTTAGTATAAATCATTCATTTCTCTTTAGATCATAAAAGTTAAACAGTTTTTCTTCTTGCTACCTACTCGTAATACATCTTTTTATTAACTCTACCAAGTCTGAACTTCTGCATATCAATGCAGCTTATTAATAAGTAAATGAAGACACGTATATAATTGCAATGCGAAGAAATTACTTCTTCTTCAGCAATTAAAAGCCCTTTAATGAACATGAGCCTCTCACGTTGTAAGGAACATTTAGGAAACGTTT
Source organism: Parnassius orleans (assembly GCA_029286625.1). Taxonomy (NCBI): domain Eukaryota; kingdom Metazoa; phylum Arthropoda; class Insecta; order Lepidoptera; family Papilionidae; genus Parnassius; species Parnassius orleans. The sequence goes on from JAGSMP010000286.1 coordinate 24,174, forward strand.
ACTACTTATTCGATAAAAATTAAGCCTTAAGTGTATGAAAATGGAAATTTTAAAATAGCAAATTTTAAGGCAAAGTAAAATAAATATAGCATGTAATGTGAACTTTAAGCTAAACTTGTAATATTTTTCAAGGGTTAGTAGCATTCAAAGAAATAATTGATTTTGATATTAACATTTTAATACTCTTTTTTAACACGCTTTTTTATGTTCTTACATTGTCACCCAATTCTGAGCTATGTACAAAATTTTAAGTCTCTGGCTCAGTGGGAAGTTAGTTTAAATTACTGAATTTGAACCGAATAGACATCAAAAAAGCGAGTTAATAAAAACGTAATAAAAATTTAATGCCAGTCATTCTGGTTTTATCTCTCCTTACTGATTTTAAAAACTATTTGTGCCAAAATAAGCAAAAAAGGAAACTAGTGAAATCACTTCAGCGTCCATTCGCCTATCCTTCAGTTTTTCCGTCCATCCAACTGTCATGGGTTTTTCAACAAAAAATATGTAACTAAATAATTTTAAACTAACTACAAAGATAGTACGGAATGTCTATTAAACATGTACGGGTTTATAGTGCATTTAAGTCTGCTATAACAATAGCGTTATAATTGTACTGGTATAATAATACTAATGACGTCGTAATAATTGGTTTAATAATTTGTACGTAGCTTACCAATTTATTGGCATCTTAATTAGATTTTCTCATGTTATCTCAGCGAACATTTGTCACTATTTCGTAAATATGTGCATCAATAGTATGTCAAAAGTCGCACATAAATATTATTACTAAGCGAAGCTTAAACAAGCAACAAAACTTGCAGAAGTTGTCTTCCTGAAGCAATTCTTACCGTGTAAACAATCGTGACAAGCTCACTTCTGCAAGTTTTGTAACTGCAGGACTTGCTGCAATTCGAAAGTGTAAACACCATTTTAAAACTTCCTATGAAAACTTTATGGTTAGTTTGCTTGCAAATAATAAGTTTTTCGTTGATGACCAAGTAAAATGTCAAAAAAACAAGAATAAATTTAAAAACTAAATCCATACTACGACAAAAACACGGTATTATTTTTTAGGTCTTTTATTTTATAAAATTCAGGAGGTATTATTTTTACGAAATATGTAATAAAATAAATAAATAAATTAAATAAGCCTTTATTGCTGTAACTTGATAACATGCGTAGTATAACATTTTAGTAAAACTATATATTACTTAATTCTGTATGACAATTTTAACCTTTAACTAATTGTTTCGGCAACCGGTTTTTCTTTTACAGCTTGTCCTTCGACGAAGGCCTCCTCTAAAGCTTTCCATTTTGTACTGTCTTTTGCAGTGCGTGTCCATAATGGACCAGCTATCTTTTTCAAGTCGTCTTCCCAAAGTTTAGTTTGTCTACCTTTGTTCCTTTTACTATCGCGCGGGTACCATTCTGTTACTGGTCTCGTCCACTTTTCTGTTACTTTTGGTTTAATTATTTTAATGCTTTTTTTATCCCACCAGATTTTTCAATAAAAGATTTTATACTTTTCTGCCATTTATTTTCCTGTCTTTTCTTAAGCGTACGTTTATATTTTTGCTTAGTTCGGATATCTTATGACGTGATTGTTTTTTTTTCTTTATGTATAAGTTACTATCTCTCATTAATCAATTGTTTAGTTTCTCAGGATAATGTATTTTCAGTAAGTTTGTTTGTTCTAATGACTTCTGTTTTAAGTATATGTAATATGCTATCGTATCGTTCCTGAATTGGTTTATAGTTTAGTTTTGTATTTCCTTTCATTGCAGTTTTTAGGTTATCGAGGAGTATATCATTATTAACCGTAGACACACCCTTGTATCTACTGTTAATAATGATATACTCCTCGATAACCTTATAAGTTTTGTATTTATTATTATGAAAATATCTACTTTCTTGTACTTTCTTTCCTGATAATGATGTTCTTATCATTCTGTGGTCTGTATGCAAGTTAAGCTGGTTTACAGTGCGTATGTTATAAAATATCTTTCGGTTGTAGTTCAAGATAAAATCGATTTCATTCTTGTACTTGCCGTTGGGTGACAACTATGTCCATTTTCTCGACCTCTTTTTCTTAAATAAACTATTTAAAATGCGCAGTTTGTTTTCTAGTGCAAAAGTTACTAATCTTTTTCCGTTTTTACTTCTTTGGTCATATCCATGTTTTCCTATTATATTTTTCCATTGCTACAGATTCCTATTCGACCTTAAAATATGTAATATTAATATGTAACTTCCGACTGTACAGATACCAAACACGACATATTTACGTGGGCCACTAAGAACGTTTGCGAAACTAAAAAAAAGTTTTTAAAGTATGGTATAAGTTTCTACTCTTAAATCTGTTCAAAAATTCTCCACTAGCATGTATACAAAGTTTATGCGACTGAACCAATTTTTGAATTACATTTGCCAGTCCGCCTCAGACACCTCTTTCACTTCCTGTCAAACCCTACTAGCGCATCTTCCGGTGATGAAAACTTCCTAACCTACCCTTCCAACAGATTTTTTAGTTTAGGGAATAATAAGAAGTCACACGGTGCCCAATCAGGGATGTAAGGAGGGTGGCCAAAATGCTTAACCGATGGGGTGCGTCAATTTATAGAGTATTTTTTTTGTTTTGCTTGCCGCTTTGCAATTATAATTAATGAAACAGAAATAAAAGAAAATAAATACAAAAAATTACTTTCATCTTATATCCCAAAAGCAAACAAAGAAAATTTCAAATCACTATAATAATATTCTACCTCCTTAACATAATATACATAAAATAGCCACAATACCTTTCAATTTTAGTAATATTACAAAAAAAAAACTAAATACTCTAAGTCCAGATAATAACGAAAGCATTCAAAATACGCTAAATTGTTTTCAAAGTAACAAGGACATGTTTTTTTTAAACAAATATCAAGTATTTTAGAACTTTTCACCAGAGTATAAATGGACTGCTTTCCAAAATAGAACTAATAGAAATGACACTTTTAGAGATTAAAAAAAACCCATATAAATCCCGACGTTTCACCGAAACATTTTTGAAAACAGGTGAAGAAAAAAATTTACTCATAAATAATTATGAGTTAGCTACATCATTTTCAAGATCATTCTAAAGAGGGGGTAGTTTTATATTAGTAAAAAAAGGTCTTGAATATAAGGAAATATAGTACTTCGATGCACTTGCTATGACATTACTTTGAGTGTTGTGCAATAAACCTTATTAATTATAATTTAATTATTGTTTGCATATATAGAATTCCGTCAAAAACAAAAAGTCATTTAGAATATTTTTTGATATAGGAGTCAATCATTTTTGGGCCCACTAGAAATTTTCGCGACCCTCAATGGTATTATATACAAAAAAAAGATACCAATTTATTATTGTAAATAGCATAAAGATTTTATGAAAATCTAAACGGAATCAAGAAATCTGAAAAAAAGAGTTGTTTTGATATTTGTGTTCATGTCATTGGTTCAGATAAGGTAATTTTAAAAAAAATGTAGTAGAGATGTGCCAACTCCAAAGAAACTCGACTCGAGTTAACTTGAGTTGAAATTCACGTAACTTGAATAGTACTCGAGTTACGCAACTCGAATTGGCGGAACGAAGCTGTGTCAGTTTGTTACAAATTATTTTTATATTTTGTTCCTCCATCCAAGATAATTATTATTACTTAACTTATATATTATTGGTTTCCGTATAGACAATCTTCATAAAATAATATCACTCTAACTTTATGACGTAGCGTAAAGTTAATGTTACTAATAATTTAACTATCACGAATTATACTTAATCAGCTTATTGATATTACATAATATATCAATATATTATTCGAATTAGTAAGTCGAGTTCATCACTAAATTGTAGACAGACACTGCATTGACCGTCAGATAAAAATGCGGTTCGAGTAGAATTTTGTGACTCGAGTCACTCGGGTTTTATCATATCACTGTAGTTGTACTCGAGTTTTTGAGTTATGCGAATTAACTATTTTCAGTCCCTGCATCGATTGAAGTTTATCACTCGAGTTGAGAATAGCGATTACCTTAGTTTAAGCATTTTTAAATAGGTACCTTTATTAAATAAGTAATATGTGGCAATATGAAATAAAAAACAAATATTTATTATTTATTTATTTGTAGTATTTCCATGTTTTTTATTTACTACAAACATGTTGTGTAGTATTTCAAAATCTATAAACTGCTTTCCGCATATCATACAAATCGCTTCCATTTTTTTAAATAATGCCACACTGACGATTTTTGTTTTGTTGTTTCATTTTTATCATTCATACTTTAAAATGTTAAATGTTAAATGTAAAAAAAAATGTTATGCACTACTTATAGGAACTAACAAAAAATAAACAACAATGATAGCACAATTACGATATTATAAATCAAACTAAGTTCATATTTGACTACAAAATGCCAGATGCGAGTTTGAATTTGGATGTAACCAGTGACGTCACCCGCGGCGCCTTAAACTACAAGTGAATATTGAACTAACATCTATCTAGCGCTCTCCGAATCTACACGGTGCGGTGCGACGAGTTGACTCGGTAACTCGAGTAAAATTTATTTTTATTCGAGTACTGAATTAAACAAATTCACTCGATTCACTCGAGTGTAAACAGAGTTTGAGTTGCATCACTAGTGTAAGAATAAAGTTTATGGTTAATGGTTATTATACTTTTCTGGTAGCAAAATTAAAAAGTTTATACTTGTTTGTTTACATTACAAGACAATAAAATATCGTCTGATCGATGTACAAGTGTATGGATACATGGAATACATAGATATACATTACATTCGTATCATAATATAGATAATATCATGCAGGTTAGCCAAATATTAATATTCCAAATTATGTATTTCTCTTCTATATATTATCTATGTAATACAAGAGTTTAATTTTCCACCTATAATTTTAGAAAATTTATCATCATCATCATCATTACAGCCCTTCACAAGTCCACTGCTGAACATAGGCCTCCCCCAAGGAATGCCACAAAGCACGGTCCTGAGCCACCCGCATCCATCGACTTCCTGCATGTCTTACCAGGTCGTCACTCCATCTAGTGGGGGGTCGCCCTACACTTCGTCCGCCGGTACGAGGCCGCCACTCGAGAACCTTTTTTCCCCATCGGTTGTCGGTTCTTCGAGCTATATGGCCGGCCCATTGCCACTTCAGCTTACTAATCTGTTGGGCTATGTCGGTCACTCTGATTCTACGGCGGATATCCTCATTTCTAAGTTTATCACGCAGTGAGACTCCGAGCATAGCCCTTTCCATAGCTCGCTGAGCGACCTTGAGCTTCCTCATCCGGCCAGCAGTGAAGGACCACGTCTCAGTTCCGTAGGTCATCACTGGCAACACGCACTGGTTATACAGCCTCGTTTTCAAGTTTTGAGGTATACCTGACGAGAAGATGCCGTAATTTCCGAACGCTGCCCAGCCGAGTTGAATCCGTCGATTGACCTCTCGGTCGAAGTTGGACTTACGTAGTCGGACTATTTGTCCAAGGTAAACATATTCGTCAACATCTTCGAGCTTAGTGCTCCCAACAACTACCGGCATAGGTGTGACATGGACATTAAACATGATCTTTGTTTTGTCAATGTTCATCTTAAGACCTATCCGTTGGGAGGCACTATTGAGGTCATTGAGCATAGTGCTTAGGTCCTCCAGCGATTCTGCCATAAGGACTATATCATCGGCAAATCGAAGGTGAGTGATGTACTCGCCATTGATGTTAATGCCGTATCCTTTCCAGTCCAAAAGCTTGAAAACGTCTTCCAATGCAGCGGTGAAGAGTTTCGGGATATAACGTCACCCTGTCTTACACCTCTGCAGTTGGATAGGTTTCGTACTCTGGTTCTGTACTCGGATAGCCATCGTAGACCTACTGTACAAGCACTTCAGCACTTCGATATAACGACAGTCAACTTGGCACCGCTGAAGGGACTGCAGCACCGCCCAAATTTCGATGGAATCAAAAGCTTTCTCATAGTCCACATACGCCAGACATAGTGGCAAATTGTACTCTTCGGACTTCTGTACAATTTGCCGAAGGGTATGTACGTGGTCTATGGTCCACCTTTTCGGAAACCGGCTTGTTCGGGAGGCTGGAAGTCGTCGAGTCTACGTGCGAGACGATTCGTAATGACTCTCGAAAACAGCACGTAGATGCGGCTCAGAAGGAAAATCGGTCTGTAGTTCTTCAAGAGAGCGTTGTCGCCTTTCTGAAGAACAAGACCACCGCACTTCTGCTCCACGCCCGGTGTAGTGCCACCATGGACGGAATTAAAGAGCTTCTGAAGGACTTCAAGCACCGGTTTTCCACCCGCTTTCAGAAGCTCCGCTGTAATTCCATCCTCGCCTGGGGCCTTGCCGTTTTAAGGTGCTGGAGAGCCATTCTATTCTCGCTCAGACAGACGTCCGGGATATCATCAGAATAGTGTCGGATAAGACTCGCTCTTTGATCGTTACCACAATTGCGTGGCTCCAACGATGATGTGTACAGCTGCCCATAGAACCTCTCAATCTCACTCAAAATCTCAGGTGTCCTGAAACGACGCTGCCAGACTCGGTCTTCAGCTTCGACAGTTGGCTCTTTCTGGCAGACAGATCTCTGGCAAAGACTTTGGAGCCCTGGTTCCGCTCGATCGCTTCTTCAATACGAGCTGTATTGAAGTTGCGCAAGTCCCGCCGCATGCATTTGGAGATCTGTCTGTTCAGTTGCCTGTATGCTATCAAATCTACTGAAGATTGCAGCTTCATTTCCCGTCTAACAGCCATGAGATTAAGAGTGTGATCGGAGAGCTTTTGTGTTCTTCTGCGGCGGGTCTTGCAAAACTTAGCTCCAAACGCACGGACAGTTTCCACGAGCTTGTCATTCATATCGTCCACTGCATTGCAATCTTCTAGGCACTGAAAACGGTTTTGTAACTCGAGCTGAAAGGTTTCGACTTTGATTAGAGCACGAGGGGGACGGAGCGTTGACTTCATTAGACGACACCTCTCCAACTTAACGTTTAGGTTCAGTGTGCCTCTAACCATTCGGTGATCGCTACCAGTTTTCACCCTCGCGATCACTGAGACATCACTGAACAGTTGGCGTCTAGTCGTCATAATGAAGTCAATCTCATTTTTTGTCGAACCGTCGGGGCTCGACCAGGTCCACTTCCTGTGGGGCCGCTTCTGGAAGAAAGAGTTCATCATAAAGAGTCCCTCTTTCTCCATGAAGTCGGCCAGCTGGCCCCTGGGTTCCGTTGCCCTAATCCGAATTTCCTACTTTCAGCTCACCGTTCTCTCTTGTGCCTAGCTTTGCGTTGAAGTCTCCCATTAACACCGTATAGTGGGTTTTAGAGGAATGCATGGCTCTAGAGATATCCTCATACATTTCTCCACCTCCTCATCGGGTGTGCCAGTTGGTGCGTAAACCTGTATGACCTTCAGCGAATACCGTTTGGTGATTCTGAGTATAAGGTAAGCAACCCTCGTCGACACACTCCCAATTTTTACAACGTTGTTAACGAGAGACTTGTAGACGATAAATCCGACACCTCCTTGGGACAGATGGTCGCCCTCCCGGTGATAGAACAAGTTGCCGGATTCGAGGATTACCGTGTCCTCCCCGTCTCTTCGGACCTCGGATAGTCCTATAATATTCCAGCGCAACTTGTCTATCTCTTCTTCCAGCTCCAGGATCTTCTCGTCAGTCCTCAGAGTGCGTGCGTTATAAGTTGCCAGGTCGAGTCGTCGTAGGTGGCAACCGAACCTCCACCGGAGATTCTTAGCACCCCCTGCCCCGCCGTTACCATGGTCGCCACCGTAGCCAGGAATAGCGGGGCCGCCGGGGACTGGGGGCCGTCGGATATTGCCGTAGTTGCCACGCTTGGCGAGCGGGTTGGCAACCGCAGTTTTTTTATTGTTATTTGCTGTTATCAGAAAGATGCTGCTGCCCATCTTCTGCCTCAGTTTCCCTCTGTCGCCTCTTACGACACCCACGGGAAGATATGGGGTAGTGGGTATTCTAACCCGCCACTACACGGGGAAAATCTATAATGTATTGAATTACTTAAAACAAATGACAAACACAGGTTTGAGAGCCTTATTAGTATGTTGAAAATGACAATGTATTATTTTTATGTTATTAGTAAAATCTAAATTAAATATTTGATAGAATAAATAGACAAAACAAGTTTTTGTGTATGTTGAAAGAAAATTAGAATCTATGGGTCGAGAGATTTAAGGAAGCTTCTTTATTTGATGTAGCTTCATGGGCTTTGAAGAACGATTCATTTAACTGCATTTAGGTACAAATACCTTATGTATTCAGCAAAGTGTTCCATATAACTTTAAAATACCAAATTGCTTATTTGGTAGTTCAGACATGGATCCTGAATTCATGCCAGCTTTAGTAGATATATAGTATATATTATGGTACATATATTTATGTGTGAAAAAAGTAGTAAAGACTTGTACCAGAAGCAAATATACAGTTTTAATTGTTTAATGGTTATATCCTTGATGTTTTTGGACCATATTCTGCGACGGAATCAGATTCGTCTATTATGCTTAGACTGCTGTGTTGTTAATTCTGCAGAAAGGAATATTATTTTGTTATCAAAAAATTATATATTTTTCTTCAACATGAAACCAGTGAAAGTAAAGCCAGATAACTTTTACATCGTCAAATATTGTTGATGTAAATCGGTCTTTACTTCCCGCATCCATCTTGTTAAGTATGACTAGAAACAGTTTGGCGTTGGGTTCGAAGATTCTTTGACTGCTAATTGCTTTGATTGCAGAGTATACTTACCAACCGAAAATATTATCCTCATTTTGGGCTCCGCAGTTGAGTGATTATGTATATTGTGGATTAAATAAGTTATGGATATTTTGTATTTGATCAACTGGAGCTAATTAATGGTGTATATTTTATAATAATTTCTTATTTATTTAACATACAGGCAGAGATAACAAAATACTGACAAAAATATGGAAATATAGTTTATTGACATTGAAGGAGTCTTATGTCATATCTCTTATTATTGAGATATGACATAAGACTTAATAATAAGAAATATGACATAAGCGATATGACATATGGTATAGCCATGCTGCAGCTATATTGGTAGTATTGTTGTAGCACGAATGGGTCAGCTCGAACGGGGAAGGATCACGCTCTCACAGAATAACAGCGTAAAATAGCAGCTTAATGCTGCTGTGTTTCGTATGGTAAGTGTAGAGAACCGGAGACCCTTTTTACTGGATAAGAGGCATTCCATCTTAGTCCTCACGGGTGACAACGCATCTGCATTTTGATTCTTTATTGAGGATAAATGTAGATGTCTATGGGTCACAGCAACGACTTACCATCACGTGGACTGTGTGCTCGCTTGTCACCCTATCCTATAAAAAAATTTGAAAATTTCCTTCTGATTCATAACAATATCATAAATGGACGTTTTTTTTGGCTTTATAGTATATGAAATGTAAAGCAATACATATGTAAAAATAGTCTCCACAAGCTATTTAAAATGAAATAAATATAGAAAAAATAATATATTGATAAGAATATATATTTAGTACAGGCACACTTTACAATAGTCATTAACTTTTTTCAGGTCGATCGCTGAGAACATATCTGTATTCCTTGCAGGCTGAAAGCTTGCAGAGCTGCCTGTAGGCAGAGGCAAAAAAGAGTATGGATATTGAAGACAACAGTCTTATATCATATCTCTTATCATTGAAAATGTCCTTCTAATTCCTAACAATATCATAAATAGACATGTTATCATCAAGTTATTTAGAAAAAAACTTTTAAAATGATGATTGAAAATTACAAATGTAATAAAATTATACATGTGTTTTATCATCCTTCCATAAACAGTTTAAAACATCTTACTTCCTCACTATTTATCAGTGTGTAATAACAGATAAAAATGACATTACCTAGTCATTTTGGCTTTAATGGTGTTGGAGGTAGCGTTTCAAGGCAGTTTTAGATACATGGTCACTAAATGTTGGAACAATTTTCCACCACCTATACGGGTGGTGGAAAATTGTTCTAAATCTGTAAACGGTTTTAAAGCTCAATTATAAATACACCTTTTAGTATCTCAAAAATCATTATTTCACGTGTAGTGGCAGGTTATTTCATATATACGATTTAACAAACATATTGTATGAATAGTTAATTTGTATATAATATATAATAAAATTATATATATATATATATATATATATATATATATATATATATATATATATGTGTGTGTGTGTGTGTGTGTGTGTGTGTGTGTGTGTGTTTGTGTGTGTATTTAATTTAATATAATAAACAATAATTTTATGTATATACTTGGAAATGTTTAATGAATGGTAGATTCATTATTTTTCGTTTATGGTAGCACCGATATAGGCGCGAGCGCAATACGAAATCAATATTTATCAGGGCTCCGCTGAAAATGAGCGCTGCTGCAGTATCTGCGGTAGTATATGCTGAGACTGAATCCTTTTTGGCAACACATCACTCACTCTTGCTGAGATATATTTTTATTTATTTTTATGTTTTCCACCTACCTTGTATATTTTTATGTTTTATTCACTTCTAAATGTATATTTTGTGAGTGTATTGATGCTAATAAAACATATGTCTATGTCTATGTCTAGGTTTGATAACTAATCAGTTAATATAATTTCAAACAAAGTTTTGACACCGTGCCCGTCTGTCTATCTCTTCTACTATTAATAGACTACTTTGGAAATTATGATTTACTATAATAAATGTAGATGCATTATAATTTGTGTTTTTATCCTTACACAATCAGTTCAAAACATCTTTCTTACTATATAGCGTATGTAGTTAATATTATAAAATATACATATTATAAAATATACTTATTACTTAAATGGTATTTGGGATGTATACTCACAATCAATCAATACATGTAAAAAATAGTATCCATACCACATTTGTGCACAGCCAGGCACTAAAACTACTAAAAGGATTTTCCATCGATCTTAAAGTACTTATAAATGCTGAATGTAACTACAACTTTGTTTTATACCAATAATTATTGAACAGTGCACTATTTTAACTTATAATACCGGTGAAAATTAATAGACTATCGCTTTTAGTTTGTTTTTTGGTTATAATAATAATAATAATATTAATAGTCATTTATTTCAGGCTTTTTTACACCCATTTCAAATATCACTAAATGTTAAAAACAAAATGAAAATATAATTATAAGGATACAATAAATTAAATAAATAAATAAAAGACAATTCAACTGAAATCATAAGTTAATACTAAAATTGCCCCCAAAAGGGGATTCGTACTATCTATTTACAATTATTGTCGCGATGCACGGCACGCCAATATTTTAGTATCGGATTCTGTGGGCACTCGTAGCACACCCTGAGGATGTCGTTCTTGGAATCACGGATGCGGGACCAAAAAGCCGCAACCCGAGATCTAATAACGGCGAAGTAATCGGTCACCTCGGCGTCGGCAAATATGCTCGACGCACTGCAGTATTTAGGCAGTTTCATCAGAATGCGGTATGCATTATTATACTGCACTATAATGCTGCTATGGCATTTTTGGTGCTGTCCAACCAAAGCTGACAAGTATAGAAGCATTGACAATATGCACTAAACAGGGTCAGCCTTGCCTTAGGAGTGCAGAACAGCCAGAGCCCTCCTTCCACGTTCTATATCGAGGTTACTACGCAAATCCTCTGTCATGATATGTCCCAGGTACCTGAATAGATCCATTCTTACAATAGCTTCACCGTCCAGAAATATTAACGGAATCCTCTCCGAGCCTCTGCCCAAGCGGAACACCATCATCTGAGTTTTATTAACATTATACTTCAGGCCATGATCCCGCGCATAATGCTCGCATATGGCTAATAACCTTCTAAGTCCCCTGATTGAGCGACTCAGTAGCACAATGTCGTCAGTATAGCTGAGATTAATCAGACAAATTGTACCTATGTGACAACCAATTTTTGTACTTCTAAGTTCCTCAACCAGGTCGTTTACGTATAAGTAAAAGAGTCTAAAGAGTCCGGAGAGGTAAGCCCACCTTGACGTAAGCCACACTCTAATAAAGAATCATTAGAGATGGCGTCGCCCCATTTCACAAAGTTTGTCTGGTTCCCTTACCAGTATCTCAACAGATCCACAGTCTTTCTGGGTACATTTGATGATATTAGTTTGTGCCAAAGTCGCTGATAGTTAACTATATCAAAGGCACGACTAAGGTCTAAAAAGCAAGCATACACAGATGTACCTCTGTTTATGTAGTAATTAACTGTGGATTTAAGACTGAAGATTGCAGAATCTGTTGTCCGGGACGAAAACTAAACTGCGCGTCGTCAATCCTAATGTTGTTGCTTATACTCGGGTGTAATAACCTTTCCAAAATTTTACCTATAATGGTCCCTAAAGAAATCGGCCGGTAGTTTTTAAGACTAAAAAGGTCACCGGATTTAATTTTTGGGATTGGGACCACCACCGTTCGCATGAGCATTTTCGGCAAATATCCAGAATTGACACAAAACGTAAATAATTCTGCCAAAATACTATAAATGTTCAAACCTGAAAATAAAATATGTTCTAAACTCAGTCCATCAAAACCTGGGGCTTTACCCCTTTTCATTTTTGGAACCACTTTTTCTACAACGTCCGGTGTGAATAAAGAGGTAGCTTCCTTGGTGCTGTTAATATCAACGGGCATAGCAACAGACTGCTGTACATTACTAGTTGGCAAGTGATCTACTTTGAAGTGGTGCGAAAACAAGTCGGCAATTGACTTTGGTTCGTGCACACCATTTATACTTGCAGGTAAGTTAGGTTTATATTCAAGACGTTTTGTTGCTTTCCAAAATTTTACAAAATTTTTATCTGCTTGGTGAGAAGCCAATATGTCCATTTTTATCTGGTCGTCGTTGTTCTGGCACTACCTCAACTTACTTTTAAAAACTCTGCGACTCACCACCATGTTTTTATAAATCTCACCAGACTCAGGTTTCCCATACCACAGCCAACATTTAAAATAATACCTCGCTCTTTGGTGACTCTCACGGACGTGGTGATTCCAACCCCGCACTATTTTATGTCTGTATCGTACATCGCTACAAACGCTAATTTTTACAGCATTTTGCAAAGCCGTAATAAAATTATTATAATATTTATCCATTAAATACAAATGGGTAGCGCATACTTTATAACGACTAAAGTTACAATGTATATAGTTTTTAACGTGACTAGAAAAAACAAAATAACTTAAAATATCACAGCAGTTCTTATTATATAGGTCAATTTCTTCGTCATTTCTATTGCCCCAGCGAACAACAAATAACGACTTATCTTCTGTATACATAGTAATTTATTTTGGAATCATATTTACTTCACACGTTATTAGGAGGGGATAATGGTCAGACCAGTACACTCCAAGATCCACAAACGCGGAGGTGACTATGGCACGGGCAGCAGCCATCACTATGCAGTGATCTAAGCAACGCTTACACCACTGCCGTCATTTACATGCGTAAAAGTGTCCGGGCCTAAAATTTCTTTATCAACATATACCAGTGAGTGATCTACACAAAAATCTAAAAGTTCGTTTCCGAATCTGCTACCTGAATGTGCGTTGAAATCGCCTAAGATGTAAATAGCCTCAACATCAATGTATTAAGTAAGAATATAAAAATAAAATATTAATTAAATAAATTTGAAAGAAAAAAAGAAAGAAAAAAAAATATATATTTATCATAAGTATAGTAAGATTCATATTTTATTTGCTAATTTCTCAGTACTCCGTTTAGATTCCGTAAAAATAATAGTACTATTGTAGTCTATAGATTATAAGAAATAAATCGACATGCATTTCATTAAGTATAGCTAAAATATGTGATGGGCCCATTCTCCATACAAAAAGAAACTGTCTCCTTTGACTCACTAATTAATAAATATATATTAAAATATTCTAAAAAGAAGATAATTATTACCAGGGACATGAATACTTACTTACAATATACTTGAATCCAGTCAATATACCACATGTCTTAAGTGTATTGTGAAAAATTAAAACGTTCATTTTGATTTAAAACAACCAACTGGAGGCAAATCACGAACTACAAAACTACTTTATTTGCAGATGGTATCTCGGTGACGGTTACGACTAGTAAAAAAAGTACACTACAGCAACATAAAACGGACATAATTAAAACAATGAATTCAGTAAATAAATGGCTTGATAAAAATAATCTACACATTAATTTAAGTAAAACAAATATCATTAATTTTAATAACTTAAATCCTGATATAAATATTCAATATAATTGAAAACTTCTGCGGAACGCTATTAGTACGACATTTCTAGGTTTAATTATAGACTCAAATCTAAATTGGAAAGAACATATACATAAAGTGTGTAACAAAATTAACAGATTTGTATACGCGTTACATAAATTGACGAGCATATCAAACAAAAATAAAGCGATCACAGCGTATTTCGCATATGTAGAATCTGTTATCAGATACGGACTTTTAATCTGGGATAATGGCACAGGCTGTCATTTTTTAGCCCAAAAGCGCTGTATTAGAGCTATTAGTAACATCCCATCGGACATATTATGCAAGCCTTATTTTAAGAGTTTAAGATACTTTCTTTTCCCTGCATACATATATTTGAGGTTGGCAAATTTCAAATGCAAAACAAGCGCTTATTTTTACAAGCTAAAGATGTTACAAATATAAACTTACGGAACCCAGATAAACTAGTACTTGACACAATTCCAAAAAGTTAGCGGTTTATAAAAAATGCTATGCAATGCGCAACATTATTTATAACAAAATACCCTCATATATAAAGCAATTACCATATAAAAAGTTTAAAATTTGACGATGGCTGGTAGAGAACACATTTTACACAATAAATGAGTTTTTAAATTTCAGTGATTAAGTATATTTATCTTAATTAAAAATCGATGCATTTATTAATTTATTTATATTTTATTAATTTATTTATAAAAAGTGTAAAAGGACGTTAGAACGTAGTTAGTTAGATGTATAGAATAAATTTAGTAACCCTTTATATTAAAAAAAAAACCTTTAGATATTTGCATGCTGTTGAAAACAGCTAAATAGATTTTTCAACATATTATGATAACACCTAAACAAAATGCTTTTGTACCTATTTACTAGCAAATAAAGAATTTATATTTGAATTCGCTGACGTACCCATCGGTTGCTAAGCTCACCGGCGGTTTATCGCCAAATGCACTTAAGCCGAAAAGCGTAAGAATTTAAAACATCTTTTGTGGATTGATGCTCGAGATCGCAAAGCTCCGGATATCAGATCTAAGAAGCAAACTTTCAATATGGTCGCCTGGTCCTACAAAAAATGTTGTAGAAAACTAATTTCCTAAAGACTTGCACACTCCTGTATCCTGTATTGAACGCTTGTGACTTCTCTCGCTGATGAATGGAGTAGTGCCCAAATCCTGGAAGCTGGCCAATGTGCAGTCTGTTCCAAAAAGCCGTAATACAGTTGGGAAAGATTTATTTATCCTCGAAGCCCTGAAAATTTATATTCACTCCTTTTTTAAGGTTGGGATCATAATTTAAATAATTTAATCATTAATAAACTTACTGAATGTTATTTTTCAGGATAGTAGCACTGACAAGCACTGAATATGTCAATGCAGTAGAAATATAATTAAATGTGCTAGAAATCCATATCACTAAACGATGATTTTTTTTCTTATAGCATAGGGTGACAAACGAGCACACAGTCCACCTGATGGTAAGTGGGTACTGTGGCCCATAGACATCTACATTTATTCTCAGTTAAGAATCAAAATGCAGATGCGTTGTCACCTCTGAGGACTAAGATGGAATGCCTCGTCTCAAAAAAGAACTTAGATTTTTTTACGTGAGAGAGCAATGCTCTATGTTTATTATGGTTGTAGCACGAATGGGTCGGCTCGACTAGGGAAGGACCAAGCTCTCACAGAATAGCAGCTTCATTCTGCTGTGTTCCTTATGGTGAGTGTAGAGAACCGGAGACCCTTTTTACTGGAAACGAGGTATTTAATTTAAATCCAACATTTATATACAATACAATACAATATATAATACCAACAATTTCTTGTTTTAATATCCAGGTCTTAACACTTTGTTCCAAAACGAAGTTTTATTTTCTTTTTCGTTTAATTTTTACTTAATAACACTACTGTAGCAGTATCACGTTTAATAATAAAGCCCTCCAAACAGAATTTCGGTCACAGCGGCCAATCTCAACGGAGATTAGCCATCTATGCAGGACAGGATTATAGTGCCCAAGTGTATGCACTCTCTATTCCCTCACTCTCATAGTCACATGAGACGGTAATTCGACACGACCGGAAAGAGATCAGGCGCAGGACCAACGGCTTTACTTACCTTCCGAGGGTGGTCCGAGATTGGCGTTGCACGAGGGTGAAACATCATAAATTATTTCCTGACTCCGGATTGCTACTGCTAAAAATCCAATTAGTGATTTTGGCCCAACCCGGGATTTGAACCCGGGACTTCATGATCAGTAATTGCGTTTACGAACACTAGACCAATGAGGCTACCAAAATCACGTTATCGCATTTAGTTTCTACAGGAGCACTGTTTTTCTACAGCTTGTAATTATTTATGTGTGTGGTAATGGTTCCATATTCATGATTATGATTCAATGACTTGGTGGTCACTTGCAAAAGCAAGTTGTGATAGAAATATCGCCGCTAGTATAAATGATTAATAAAACGAAATTACTTATGTAATAAATTGTCGCTTATTCTCGATATTCTAATCTACGCTTTACCATGAGTGTTTCCGCTATGCGGAGATTCTTTTCGCAAAAAGTTTCTCCGTTATTGTCAGTAAGAATGAGAAACACAGCTGCATTATGCTACAGTTTCATGTTGATATTTTGAAAGGGCGTAGTCCTTCTCGAATGGCCCGATACATCGTACTATATTAATAAAAAGTATTACATTTATTTTATTCCATAACTTATTGGTCCCGGCGCGTTGCTGCTGCAGAAGAAATAATTGTGGAAATATCCATTCCAAAGAGTTATATTGTTTAATTAGGAATGATAATACATTCAATGAAATTGAATAATATAGAAATTTCAAATTTTGTTGGTACGATACGCGCGCCACCTAGTGTAAGTTAATTGTACTATGCCTATGACCTTTGCGCAAGTTCAAGCAATAAGTTGACTAAGTTTTAGCGCAATCTGATGAACGTTATGGCAGAGCATAAAATAATAACAAACATTAGTTTTTATATATTATATATAGAATTTTTGACCAAATCAGTAGTAATTATCGACATTATCGTAATTGATTAATTAGGTCACAGCCCTACTGTATTCCTGAGGATGGACATGAACTCGCGCGCCTACTGTATGTTATCAATGTTTCATTTTTTTAATCGCCAAGTTTTACGGATAAATCTATGACTATTGACAGCTGTTGTAAAGCCCTCGTTTTTGCAATGTCATATTCAACAAGTTGAAACATTTGAAAGTGCTTGTCTTGTTTCATAGGTATAAGAGGCCTGCATTATGAACCTTTTGTAGGTACGTGGCCCATCCAATAAATCAGATAAGGACTTTGGAAGGAGGTAAAAATATCCCTGGGGTATATTGAAAGAAACCTTTACCGTGATTTAGTGGTTTTTCCTTTTCCTCGGAATTAACGTTTATACCGATAAACGTTAACTACACTCGACTGTCGAAGAGTTATGAAGCAATTCATTATAACAATGTAATAAATACACTTTGAATTTATTTATTTTTTATGCAAAAGTATATATTAGTCACCTTTCTTGAGATTTGTAAGCCGTTGTGCAATATATAGTAAATGCAATTATTTTTAAAATCGAAATTGCTTTTGTCGATGTGCTTACTAATAATTTCTTCATTAATAATTTATTAGTAACCTATCTTTATACATTTCAAACTTATTGTTCATTTAATTATATTTCATAAGCCTCGCAATGTTGACGAAAGGAATTTTATACCATAATTTATAAGTTCATAACGAACACCGATCTGTAAACGAACGCTGAGGCCTCGTAAATCAAGCAATATTTAAAGTCCTGACGTATGAAATTATTAGTACATACATACATAAACACTCACGCCTGTCACCCAGAGGGGTAAGCAGAGACTACGGACTTCCATTTGGCACGATCCTGGCACACCTCTCTCGCCTCCTTTACATCCATATATCTACGCATACACGCTCGTCGGTTAAGGGTACTCCTAATCTGGCCTTTTTTCAATATAACGCCAATTTGGTCGATAAACCTTCGTCTAGGGCGTCCCTTCCAGACTCTGCCGTTCACTTCTGCAACATAAATTTTCTTTGTCACTCTTTCCTCGTTTATTCTTTCTACATGATCAAACCACCGAAGCATTCCTTTCTTATTCCTGGTCACAACGTCATCTTGCAAATCACACTTTTCTCTTATCACACTATTTCTCACTCTGTTATTCAGATTCAGCCCTAGCATACTCCTTAATGACCGCATTTCTACAGCATTTATTCTACTCTCATGCTTCTTCTGCCAGACCCAACTTTCACTACCATACATTCAAGTAGGGACTAACACAGCATTATGAATTGCCAAACGAAATTGCCTAACACAGCATTATGAAATTATTAGTGTAAAATTTATTTGAAATATTTTACGTAGACTTCATGGCAATATAATAATATGACAATATAGACAATTTACTTTATGTGGAAGAGCTACATTGTAAGAATTATGACTCATACGAACAGACCACGACCGCACGGAATACCAATGTGAAGCATTATGCAGCATAATGACTATGTTTCGTATGGTGGGCTACGAAAATCGGAATCCCTTTTTGTAGGTAACAAAGTATTCCATCTTGATCTTTAAGGGTGGCAGTGCATTAATGTTAATTTTGCAATATTCAATATTAAATTCTGCAACATTCTCGTGTTATTTATGCAACTTTAGTTTTCCTTGTTGTTTAAAATACTCCAGTCGAATAGAGGCAACCCTGTTCAGAATAATAACTTACAATATCTAAGTAAATACTCTGGTTCTGTACTTAGATCGCCATCGTAGCCCTACTGTACAAACACTTCAGCATTTTGATATACCGACAGTCAACTTGGCACCGCTGAAGGGACTGCACTGCAGCAACGCCCAAATTTCGACGGAATCATAGCTTTCTCATAGTTCACACACGCAAGACATAGTGGCAGATTGTACTTCTCGGTATTCTGTACAATTTGCTGAAGGGTATGTATGTGGTCTATGGTGATAAAAATCCTTTTCGGAAACCGGCTTGTTCGGGAGGCTGGATGTCGTCGAGTCTGCGTGCGAGACGATTCGTAATGACTCCCAAAAACAGCACGCAGACGCGGCTCAGACGAGAAATCTGTAGTTCTATTAATTGTTAGTAGGTCTGTAGTTCTTCAAGAGAGTAGGGCGGAATCAAAGAGTTTCTGAAGGACTTCAACCGTTTTTGTACCGGTTTTCTACCCGCTTTCAGAAGCTCCGCTGTAATTCCATCCTAGACCAGGGGGGGGACTTGCTGTTTTTAAGTGCTCAAGAGCCATCCAATTCTCGCTTAGACTAACGTCCGGAAGATCATCAGATAAGACTTGTTCTCGGTTTGTTACTCACACTTGCATGTGACTCCCATGATAATGTGTACACCTGCCCATAGAAACTCTCAATCTCACTCATAATCTCAGGTGTCCCGGAAACAATGCTGCCACATTCGATCTTCAGCTTCAACAGTTGGCTCTTTCTGGCAGACCAATCACTGGCAAAGACTTTGGAGCCCTGGTTCCGCTCGTTCGCTTCTACAATATGAGCTGTATTGAAGTTAAGTTAGGCCCGCCAGGTCCACTTTCTGTGGGGCTGCTTCTGGAAGAAATAGTTCATCATAAGCATTCCATTTTTCTCCATTAAGTCAGCAAGCTGCTGGCCCCTTGGGTTCCGTTGCCCTATCCCGAATTTCCTTACATTCAGCTTACCTTTCTCTCTTGTGCCTTGTTTTGCGTTCAATAATAATTACAATTGTTTATATAATGTCGCACAATGGCTACTATCCAATTCCTACTACCTATCAAAACTGAACCTAGCAACAGTTTGAACGTGTAAGAATCATACAATCCAAATACTTTTATAATATGAATACAAGTAAAACACTTTTGTAAATATTACTGATAAGTGAATTAATTAAAAATGTTTACAAAGAGAAATTACTTATATAATATTCATTGTAAATATCTAAATTAAAAAAAACTGCCTAATTTTCTATGATAATAATTATGACAATACAATGACTTGTAATTTGATAATTAAAAAAGAATAATATGAAACAAAAACGATAAATATACAATTAATACTTTCACTGTAGAACGCAATTCTGCCATACCAATACGAATGTTATTATCATCTTTCTCTCGCTGGTCGTCAGTGCGGTTTGAACGTGAGGTAGCTCGTCGCACATTTGATTGATTTCGACGACCTAAGTCAGGTCGTCTTCCTTGGCATTTTAAAACAATAACAATAAAAAAGTTCTCGCGCACTGACAAACTGATGATAGATTTTATTAATCGTCTTGAAATTTATTTATTTTCTTTTTTGAGAACTAACTGACACTTTTACATTTTTTTATTTCTGAAACACAACAGACTAAAGAGATCGAACCTCATTTCACAGCTAGGAACATTTGTATTAGAAAACTAAATTGTCGTTTTGGTATTTTGTTACTTAGTTTTTATATTTCTCACGGTTTAAACCTTTTCTGAACTTCCACAAATATTTTAAGATCAAAATTAGCCAAATCAGTCCAGCCATTCTCGAGTTTTGGCGAGACAAACGAACAGCAATTGATTTTTATATATATATCGATAGAAAATAATTATTAATAATAGAAATGATGTAACAATCACTGATAAAACATGTGTGCAGTTAACATGTTTCAGAAATGAAACCTTCAGAAAACTAAACTTCTAGAGAATGAGACGAATGTAGAGTATCATGAGTAGGATAATTGTAGGGTTTATTTATTATAATATTGTTACCAAGTTTAAAAAGTATTTTACTCTACATATTATACATATACATGTATCGCATGTACCACGGGGAGTGCTCTGAGGAATTGTTCGGACTAATTCCAGCCGCTCAGTTTCACCATCGCACATCGCGACAAAACTCGCGATACCATCCATACCATCTGGATGATTGGCGGTCCACCACTGTGCGATTTAGAAGATGTTTTCTTCGCACAACTTCCAGGAACCGATTACCACCAGCGATTTTTCCGGACCGATACGACTTAGGGACCTTCAAGAAAGAGCCTACTCTTCAAAAGGCCGGCAACGCATCTGCACCCCTGGTGTTGCAGTTGTTCATAGGCGGCGGTAGTCACTTAACATCAGGTGAACCGCATGCTCGTTTGCCCCTCCTATAAAAAAAAGATTGCATGTTTTCAATTTCATCATAGTAAGTACTTTAAATATTAAACAAATTTCGTCCTTAATCCTTACTGCTCATAGATCACATGCATAATCATAGACTTAGAATATACTGGCGTATAGACCAACATATAGTGCAAGGAAAGAAGAAATCTTATGGCAAAATGCAAGATAGAAAAGGATACCAACTATGACTCTGTAACCGATTTTGAATGACAGGTCGGCACAATTCGCACGCAAGAAATAGCCCGTGATATTTTGTAATTTTTAAAGTATAATAGTGGTTATTTTTTAGTAAGTAACTTTTTTCCAAAATGGTTAATTGTTCCGTGAGTGACTGTGTTGTTAATAATAGAAATAATCCTGATAATTTCACATACCACAGGTGTAATTCTCAAGACGTCGTCAATGTTATGACGCGCTTATTTTTGGTTAAAATTTATGTTACATACTGTTTAAAAATATAGAATATATTCAATTATTTTGTTAATTTTGATATTTTGCAAAGAAAAGTCACGTTGTTGATAATTTGCATAAATTTGGTAAATACATTTTATACAAAATATTTTACATGTACGCTAGATTGACTAACTATATCAAAATTAATGTCGATATTTATCTTGAATGTTTATAATGAATCGATAGACTTTCCTATAACAACAAGAAAATAAACTCGGTTTGCGTTATAAAATGTAATTTATTTTGCCGTTTTTCAAACAGATTCCTCCGGATTCTATAATTAGAAAAAGTGGTTAAGGTCAACTTGGCACCGCTGAAGGACTGCAGCAGCACAAATTTCGAGTGGCATGGCGCCATAGGGCAGATTGCCGGGAGGGTGTGTATGTGGTCTATGGTGATAAAATCCTTTTCGAAACCGGCTTGTTCGGGAGGCTGGATGTCGTCGAGTCTGCGTGCGAGACGATTCGTAATGACTCCCAAAACAGCACACCAGACGCGGCTCAGACGAGAAATCTGTAGTTCTATTAATTGTTATAGGTCTGGTTTCTTCAAGAGAGTAGGAATCAAAGAGTTTCTGAAGGACTTCAACCGTTTTTGTACCGGTTTTCACCCTCTGAAGCTCCGCTGTAATTCCATCCTAGACCAGGGGGACTTGCTGTTTAAGTGCTCAAAGCCATCCAATTCTCGCTTAGACTAACGTCCGGAAGATCATCAGATAAGACTTGTTCTCAGTTTGTTACTCACACTTGCATGTGACTCCCATGATAATGTGTACACCTGCCCATAGAAACTCTCAATCTCACTCATAATCTCAGGTGTCCCGGAAATGCTGCTTACATTCGATCTTCAGCTTCAACAGTTGGCTCTTTCTGGCAGACCAATCACTGGCAAAGACTTTGGAGCCCTGGTTCCGCTCGTTCGCTTCTACAATATGAGCTGTATTGAAGTTAAGTTAGGCCCGCCAGGTCCACTTTCTGTGGGGCTGCTTCTGGAAGAAATAGTTCATCATAAGCATTCCATTTTTCTCCATTAAGTCAGCAAGCTGCTGGCCCCTTGGGTTCCGTTGCCCTATCCCGAATTTCCTTACATTCAGCTTACCTTTCTCTCTTGTGCCTTGTTTTGCGTTCAATAATAATTACAATTGTTTATATAATGTCGCACAATGGCTACTATCCAATCCCTACTACCTATCAAAACTGAACCTAGCAACAGTTTGAACGTGTAAGAATCATACAATCCAAATACTTTTATAATATGAATACAAGTAAAACACTTTTGTAAATATTACTGATAAGTGAATTAATTAAAAATGTTTACAAAGAGAAATTACTTATATAATATTCATTGTAAATATCTAAATTTAAAAAAACTGCCAAATTTTCTATGATAATAATTATGACAATACAATGACTTGTAATTTGATAATTAAAAAAGAATAATATGAAACAAAAACGATAAATATACAATTAATACTTTCACTGTAGAACGCAATTCTGCCATACCAATACGAATGTTATTATCATCTTCCTCTCGCTGGTCGTCAGTGCGGTTTGAACGTGAGGTAGCTCGTCGCACATTTGATTGATTTCGACGACCTAAGTCAGGTCGTCTTCTCCTTGGCATTTTAAAACAATAACAATAAAAAAGTTCTCGCGCACTGACAAACTGATGATAGATTTTATTAATCGTCTTGAAATTTATTTATTTTCTTTTTTGAGAACTAACTGACACTTTTACATTTTTTTATTTCTGAAACACAACAGACTAAAGAGATCGAACCTCATTTCACAGCTAGGAACATTTGTATTAGAAAACTAAATTGTCGTTTTGGTATTTTGTTACTTAGTTTTTATATTTCTCACGGTTTAAACCTTTTCTGAACTTCCACAAATATTTTAAGATCAAAATTAGCCAAATCAGTCCAGCCATTCTCGAGTTTTGGCGAGACAAACGAACAGCAATTGATTTTTATATATATATCGATAGAAAATAATTATTAATAATAGAAATGATGTAACAATCACTGATAAAACATGTGTGCAGTTAACATGTTTCAGAAATGAAACCTTCAGAAAACTAAACTTCTAGAGAATGAGACGAATGTAGAGTATCATGAGTAGGATAATTGTAGGGTTTATTTATTATAATATTGTTACCAAGTTTAAAAAGTAGTTTTACTCTACATATTATACATATACATGTATCGCATGTACCACGGGGAGTGCTCTGAGGAATGTTCGGACTAATTCCAGCCGCTCAGTTTCACCATCCGCATCCGCGACAAAACTCGCGATACCATCCATACCATCTGGATGATTGGCGGTTACCACTGTGCGATTTAGAAGATGTTTTCTTCCTCGCACTTCCTTGTGGAACCGATTACCACCAGCGATTTTCCGGACCGATACGACTTAGGGACCTTCAAGAAAGAGCCTACTCGCTTAAAAGGCTGGCAACGCATCTGCAATTCCCTGGTGTTGCAGTTGTTCATGGGCAGCGGTAGTCATAACATCAGGTGAACCGCATGCTCGTTTGCCCTCTCCTATAAAAAAAAAAAAAAGATTGCATGTTTTCAATTTCATCATTATGTGAAATTATCAGGATTATTTCTATTATTAACAGCACAATCACTCACGGAACAATTAACCATTTTGGAAAAAAGTTACTTACTAAAAATAACCACTATTATACTTTAAAAAATTACAAAATATCACGGAGCTATTTCTTGCGTGCCGAATTGTGCCGACCTGTCATTCAAAATCGGTTACAGAGTCATGAGATTTGGTATCCTTTTCTATCTTGCATTTTTGCCATAAGGAATTTTCTTCTCCCTTGCACACTATGTTGGTCTATACGCCAGTATATTCTAAGTCTATGAGATTATGCATGTGATCTATGAGCAGTAAGGATTAAGGACGAAATTTGTTTATTAGAAAGTATTTAAGTACTTACTTAAATACTTATTTACTTACTTATCATAAGTACTTAAATACTTTCTAATAAACAAATTTCGTCTAATCCTACTATAAGATCCTGTACATAATCTCATGACTAGATACTATATTATATTCTAAGTCTATGCATAATCTCCATACTTATTAGGAAACACCGAATACTGTATTCTATCTCATTTTCTCGCAAGCTAAATCCTATAGATGTATGTTTGTCTCTTTTTAGTGTCACTTTTTCGTTTCATCGAGTTTCAAATGTGAACGGTTCTAAAGAAGTTTTCACTTCAAAAAAATGAACGAGACCCCTAAAACCTAAAAGTAACTTAAAAACAAAAAATGTGTGTATTACATACGTTTATATTTCATAGCTCCTGAAAAGATGAACAGATTTTGATAAAGTTTTTTTTTCTTAAATGTTGTTTGATACGAAAGTGTTCTTAGCTATATTTCAAGAAAATCTGTTCAGACATTTGAAGATCACCAGCTCTTTTTGTTTCGGGTTTTTTTTTTATTTAAGTTACTAAATGAACATTATCGCATTATAAAGGTTAAAAGCTCGATATGATTTCTAATATAAATGTTGGTATGGCTAAAGATACGTACCTACCTCCTAAGCAAACATTATCTAAGAGTATTGTTCTAAATACAATATCGTTTCGATGAGTGAATTTAATTTAATTTAATTTACATTTTATTTAAAAAGTCTTTAGTATTTTCTCGCCACTTTCATTGCAACATTTAATATTCATTTTTTTAAGATAATCAATTTTTTGTGTATACTATGGTTAGAAAACCTCAAAAAATATCTTTTGAAGAAATTGCAGAAGGAAATAAATGGAACTGTAGAGCGAACTTGTCGCTGCATGCGACATTTTTGAATTGGATTTATTACTCTCTTTGTTTTTTATTCGCACGATAAGAAATTTACTTTGAAAATAAAAACTTTAAGCGCCGAAAATAATCATGTGCTATATTTTAATAAATGATCCGTCCTAAACTTAAGTTTTTAATATACCGTAAAACAGAGTGAATACGGACGATTTCAAACTTTGGAGCAAATTGGTTACATAATACATATTATCCGATTGTTTGTTATTCAATACTAATTTTCCAAATAGCATCTTATTCTTGTATTAGCTCAACCACTTCTTTAGCAATATTTAGTTTATAGCAAAATTTAAAACAAATATGGCTATTTCAAATATAGTTACATTGTTTATTATTTAACTAAGTCATACTTATTATATTTTTTAATAATTTGTTAATATCTCCTAAGCATCAGTTTTAAATATTGCCCGAAATCCTCACGAGCACAGCCGCTGTCAAAATCTGGCCAAATGTATTTTGTTATCGCTTGTCAAAATAATAAAATGACCACTACACAATTTATTTTATTATTTTCTCTTAAAAATTTTAATTTTAATTTTGATTTTCAATTCATAATTCTACCTGTATCTATACTAAAACGAAATTAAA
Organism: Parnassius orleans; assembly: GCA_029286625.1. Taxonomy (NCBI): domain Eukaryota; kingdom Metazoa; phylum Arthropoda; class Insecta; order Lepidoptera; family Papilionidae; genus Parnassius; species Parnassius orleans. Next base: position 50,603 of record JAGSMP010000286.1, read on the forward strand.
CTTTAAATCGAAATTAATCTATGCATACACAGATTAATTGAAATTGTATCAATTATAAAGATAGACAAAGCAAGTGTTTCTCCAAACACTACGTGTTTTTTATTTCAGTGACTAAACTAGGTACAAAGTAACGTATCACAAAAAAGTTACATGATCTTAAAATCTAAACGTTCATGTGTGTTGTAATAAGAATATTCACTACCCCATATCGTCCGTGTGTGTTGTAAGAGGTGACAGACGGAAACAAGGAAAGAGACAGCAGCCTCTTCCTAATAACAACCAGCTAATAAAAGAACTGCGTTTGCCAACCCGCCTACCCAGCGTGGCAACTTTGGGAAATTTCCTCCCTATGAGGCGAGGCCTATGTTCAGCAGTAAACTTTGACAGACTGCAATGAATTAATGAATGTAATAAATCTGGCACTTCATTCATCGTACCCCGATAACGTTGACATTACTAATTCAAAATCACTCCCGTAGCTTGCTCTATTATAGTTTCCAATTTAACGAAGTTGCTTATTTGCATCGCAAATTAATTGATAGATAGATAATTTATCTAGTTCATAATATTTCTATGTATAGAAAGCGTTGTGTTTGTAACAGTAGAAAACGGTAAAATTTTCTTATAAAATAGAAGAGGCAGTGATGGAGACTAAGGGTTTTTTTTTTTAACAAACTGAAGTGACAAACGAACTAATATTCCACCTGATGGTAAGTGGCTACTGAAGTCCATGCACACTTTCAACCTACTTCGCCTCTGAAGACTAAGATGAAATGCACCACAGCCTGTAATTATATTAGCTCTCTACAACTTTCGTTCAGATTGGAACACAGTGCACGCACTGCTGCTTGGTGGAAAACCTGCCCAGATAGACTCCTAGGCAGAAAATTTCTCCTACCACCTAGCGCATAAAAATGCGCTATTTTTGTCATAAATTTCATAGCACGTAAGAAATTCAAATTTGATCCCCGTTGACACCGATAAAAAAAATTATCGCAATTTTAGGTACTCATTACTTTTCTGCTAAAAATTTAGCAGCTGCCAATAATATTATAAAGAAAGAAAGAACACTATTTTGGCACAAATAAATTGAATTACAACAATATACTAATTTCGGCAGCAGAGTGGCATCCTCGTACAGGTAGGCGGCCCCCCACTAGATGGAGTGACGACCTGGTAGGATATGCAGGAAGTCAATGGATGCAGGTGGCTCGGGACCGTGCTTTGTGGTATTCTTTGGGGGAGACAGGACAGGATTACAGGATTTGTGAAGGGCTGTAATGATGAATAATTAATATACTAATTTATGATAAAAACGACATTTTATAAATTTGGATTTGTACGTAGAACTAGTCGCAAAAAAGGTCATTACTCAGCATGAGTTGTGGCTACATCATAACGTTGATTCAATAATGACCAAAAAAACCTAGAAGAATACGGTTCCGAGAGTTAAGGTAGTGAAATTTTAAACAGAGAGAAAAAAAATCAAGTATGCTGTGTCCACCGAGCCAGGAATGGGTGGACGTCAGGCATGTCAGGTTAATATAAACGTAAATGTGAGAGCAAAGAGAAACAAAAGAAAAAACATCACAAATAATTTATTAATCATTACAGTTTTATAAAGTGAAAAGAAGAAAAAAAATGTATTTTTTTTAAATTTCGTGACTAAATTATAAACAAAGAATGCACGGGACTACGATACGCAAGACCCCAATTACGATATAGCAACTTGGTAAAGTTAACAAAAGCAAAGCTACAATATTATATACAATAAAATTTCAATAATAATAATAATATAGACCTATTACATGCTTACCTACAATTTATAAAATACTTACATCAGCAATCACTTACAAAATCAGAACACACGCAGAAACACATAACATAATTGCTGAAGAATAGAATGGATGTAGGCGTGGCCACATCGGGGGTTCAAAGAGCAACTGATAATTGATTCAGTTATTCACATACATGCAGCTGCCAAAAAACGAAATCTACATTGTACGTTTATAGATTATCAAAAGGCGTTCGATAGTATACCTCAGTCCTGGTTAATTGAAGTACTTAAAATTTATAAAGTTATTGAATTCCTTAAATGCGTAATGCCACGTTACAAAAACCTACAAAGAAATGGACAAATTAATAAATGTTACTGCTGAATTCAGCCGAGATATCAATGTGATTTGGATAAGACAAATGTAGGACCCTCCATATAAAAAAGAGTAAAATACATACAGGAGATTACGCAATAGACAACAATGAAAATCAGATAATAACAGCCATGGAACCGAATGACGTTTATAAGTATCTGAGATTTCACCAGCTCAAAAGCCGAGATCACGGTACAATAAAAGAAAACCTCATTAATAAATATAAGAGAAGATTAACTAACATCTGCAAAACTAAACTATCTGGAAAACACCTAATAAAAGCTGTGAATACCTACGCCATACCAGTACGTATAAGGTGTCGTTAGGTTTATCTTAATTGAGGAAATGACATACGATATACAATATTTATATATTGTATCTACAAATATATGTATTTTACATGTAATTCGTTTGAAAATTCATACACAAATATTGTTTAGAAACAGGTTTTGATAAAAGAATAGATATGAATAGAAGATAGAATTACACTTCACGTGCGGCGGCGCCGATGTTGCTAGACAGAATTCTTGTAAACAACACGTGCACCGCACACCTGCGCCATTGCATCTGCGGTAGCGCTCGTTTTTCTTGTATAAAACGGACGGAGCTGCCGCCGTTTAAGCCCTCACCAATTTGGTTTCCGAGCGAAACACTCTTGTCCCCAACAAGTTCACCGTATTGTGGAATACATCCTCAGCGGTTTTTATTCTCGCCGTCATAAGACCATCGCGGTCTTCTTCGACATAGCGAAAGCGTATGATAGAGTCTGGCACGAAGGCCTTATCTACAAACTACACAATATAGGTCTCCCTGATCGTTTTGTTCGTCTCGTGGCCTCCTACTTGAAGGACCGTACCTTTCGTTTCAGACACGAAGGCACGCTCTCCTCTTCGCGCCAAATCAAAGCCGGTGTCCCTCAGGGCTCCGTACTTGCCCCCCTACTATATATCCTGTACACCAACAACATTTCCATCCCGTCGAATGGTGTTCAGCTCTCCCTCTTTTCAGACGACACTGCCCTCTACTGCAAAGGCACATCATTATCCTTTATACGGAACAAGATCCAAAAGTCAGTTAATGACTTAGGAGCTTGGTTCCAAAAATGGCGTATCGATGTGAACCCGGAGAAGAGCTCCACCGTTTACTTCGAACATAAACGACGCCGCCCCACTATCACTCCGCCAATCCATATGCTAGGGACCCCTGTCCCCTGGCACACGTCCGCCAAATACTTAGGTGTCACCCTTGACACGAGGCTCACTTTCAAGCCTCATGTTAAGAGAGTAACTCGAAACGCGCGATTTTACTTGGGTAGGCTTCACAGTATGTTGGGCCGACACAGTAAAATGTCCCTCCGTAACAAATGGACCCTTTATAAGGTCTGTATACGACCCGTAATGACTTACGCGGCCCCCAATTTTGCTCACGCTAAGCCCAAAACCCTGAACAAACTTCAAGTTGTTCAAAACCTTTTTGTCGTCGGCTACGAACGCACCCTGGTACGTCCATGTGCCGACCTCCACGAGACTTAGAGCTCCCCACAGTCCAGTAATTTCTAAAAACACTCTCTGAGAACTTCTTCAAAGCCTCAGAGTCTCACCCTAATCATTTCATTCGTGAGGCAGCTTCCTATGCAGCCCCACTTCCCTCTCGCTATCGAGTCCGCAGACCGAGAAACTCCCTCTCAGACCCCCCCAACCAGCTTTCGGCCGACCTGGACTGCCTCTTGGCGGCTCAGGCCAAGCCTTCTTCCAATGCTTAAAATGCCTTAGTAGGCTCGTCTCTCAGCGGCCTTCCGCCGCCTGCGCCCTCTTTCCCTAAAGAGGGTCGCGTCCGATTCGGCAGAAAGGCCACTATGGCCAAAGCCGTTCCCAAGGTGGTGTTTAGTGGGTAGGCACTTAGGTTGTTAGGTTAGTCACAGTGAGTCCCACGTAACCACGCAGCCGGCTGCGTGGTATGCTTAGAGCATTCACCACCTCCCTCCCCCGCTTCCGGAGGGTGCCTTTTGCATTGGGCAAAAAAAAAAAACGCCGTTAAGGCAGTCTTGGCTCTGGCGTGGAACGGTGCACTTGTCATATTCCGTTACTAGCTTATCCTTGACTCGTTAGTTAATTAATTCTCAACTACAAAATTATTCTCGGTACAATTTATAGTTTGTATTAAGTAATCTGTTGTAAATTAACCTTATTTAAAAGAAAAGTCCCGCTGGGTTTCTTGCTAGTTCTTCCCAGGGCAGAGGTTTTATCCGAACCGGTGGTAGTAGTACTATATTGAATAAAAGTGATTCTATTCTATTCTAAAAGCCTTTTCATGTGACTTTATACATCATAATAACATTCTTCATAAGAAGTGGGAATAAAGCTTTCCATTTAAGTTCTCTATATTCTAATGACCTTTTTACACATTTATAAAAATAATGTATAATTTCATAAATAATCTTCTTTACAAATAACCGATAACACAGTGGCGGGCAAAGGTAACAGGATTACTTTTTTGAAAAAGTCTAAATATTAAATATCCATCCTTTGTGCCCGAAATAAACGTAACGTCGGCTCGGCCTATACCTTATTTCATTAAGCTGGTCCCTAACATCTGTTGCTTTGAAACTTGATGGTTTTGTATCAACTGAAATTGACGATTACAGAGCATGAAAACAACACAGAGTAATATTTAAGAAATACAAAATAATATTTTCTGTACCAAAAAAATTGTTACACGTTACAAATTGAGGAACACTGCTCCAAATATCATTCTCATGTTAAGGACAAAATAATACGAGTATAAGCCACTGAAACTCTAAATAAAGTTGTCTACAGGGCCAAAACCTCGACGCATAAATCATTAACAGGAAAATCACTTGAATTTGACAAGTACGACTAGTATTCTTCTCGCTGTTCTCCATCACTCGAGAGAGATATTTTTAATCGGTATTTACTTGTATTTTGTCACAGATAACACGAGATTTTTCTGACACTTTCCTTTTTCCAGTTACCGTTACCATTACAGCCTATTAAAGTTCACTGATGAATATAGGCCTCCAAAGATTACCTCATAGGGGGATATTTGCCATAGTTGCCACGCTTTCAAGCGGGTTTTTTTTTTTATTTTTAGTCGTTATTGGGAAGACGCTTTTTTTCCTCTGTTGCCTCTTACGACACCCACGGGTTGATATGTTGTATTGGATATTCTTACACCGCCACTACACGGTAATTTCCAGTTGGGTTACAGCATTTTTCTAACTAATATTAGTGACTGGAAATGTTTGGAGTGGACTAGAAGCCAGTGTTTGGTACATAAACTTCTTTGTTGTCTCTCGGCTTGTTGCGTATAAATCAGTGATGATGAGCGGATTTTAATCAAATTGTCTTTATTTCATTTATTTTGTTATAGTCTCGTTTGAAAACATAGCCTAGCTTTATTTTAAAGGGATGACTATATGCAAAGTTTCAGCTAGAGATCCTATGATATGTACATATATACAATGTATTCAACTGATCCAGCATATATACTTTCTACAAAATCGGGATTATTTTTATTGCGTGCAATGATATTCACGTGAACGTAGCCGTGGGCTACATTTAATTGTTCTCAAGTATAAAACTAATTAAACAATAATAACATTATAAATAAATAACAGACGAATTTCGATGCTACTTTTTTTATAGAATAAGGGCGACAGGCAATCACCAGCCCACCAGATGGTAAGTGGATACTGTGGCTCGTAGACATTACATCTATCCTCGAATAAGAATCCAAATACAGATGCATTTTCACCCCAGAGGACTAAGATGGAATGAAATCCAGTAAAAAGTGTCTCGACTCACTACACTCACCATACGAAACACAGCAGCATTGAGCTGCTATTTTACGCTGGTAATTTGTGAGAGCGTGGTCCTTACCCCTTACTTTAACTACAGTATTTCTTAGGCATCGAGCCGTTATTGTAAATGAATAACAATTATCATAATCATCATTAGCCCATAAACTTCCAACTTCTGTACATGGACCTCTCCCGTTGTAGGAAGGGTTTGCCTTAATCGTCCGGTTAACGATCACAGTACCAGCCGTTTCGCTTCTTTGACACCGCTACTCGTCACCGTTGTAGATATTTTACACCTAGCGTAAACAAAATATCCCATACCAGCCGTGGGTGTCGTAAGCGGCGACAGAGGGCAATAAATCAGGAGATGGGCAGCAGTGTCTTATTAATAACGACTAACAATAAAAAACTGCGGTTGCCAAGCGTGGCAACTATGGCAAATATCACCCCTATCAGGCAATCTATGGGGGAGGTCTATGTTCAGCAGTAGACTTTAATAGGCTGTAACGACTACAACTATACATTTTTTTAGAGTGTATAGGCATATACAATTTCAATGACGGCTCTGTGGCGCAGTGGCTTAGCTTTGAGTTGCTGCGCTAATGGTTGCGGATTCCAATTTTACATTTTTTTTAAATCGTTTCCTCTAAACTAGGTTTTTGTCTTGTATCCTAGTGGTATTTATACTTAAATTGCCAGGAAATAATATACAGACCACGAAAAAATATTTACAACCCATACAAACTTTTGTGGCGTGCTGAATTCGAACCTGTGACCCTTGACGCAGCAACTCAATGCTAAGCCGTTGCTCAACGCAGCCGTATTAAAATATTATGTGTTTTTATATGGTAATAAATCAGGAATATATGACATATATCTACTTTTACTATATATAATCATTTAAAGAATTGAAAGACTTGTCAAATAACATATCTGTCCCAGCCAACTAGCTTAATTAGCTTTTCAGCAGCCTAGCCATTTTCCAAACTCGTTGAATGAAATTAATAACGTGACCATGCCACGTAGATACTCGTTAGTCTGTGCTATGTGCTATATATTATATAAATGTTCGCGGCTTTAGGGTGACTCAAGGAGCACCTAAGCCGCTTTAACCTACTGTTGCTGATATTACAAGATTGGTGCTATGTTGTATTAGACGCATCGACTGAATATCATTCAGCGGATGCGTATAATAAGTATAATAATAAGTTTAGTAAAAAGGCCAGGCTATTAACTGAAAGGCTAATTAAGCTAGTTGGCTGCAACATATTTGTACTCATATTCTTCATCATCATCATCATCGTCATCATCATGATTACAGCCCTTCACAAGTCCACTGCTGAACATAGGCCTCCCCCAAGGAATACCACAAAGCACGGTCCTGAGCCACCTGCATCCATCGACTTCCTGCATGTCTTACCAAGTCGTCACTTCATCTACTGAGGGGTGGCCCTACACTTCGCCTACCGGTACGAGGCTGCCACTCAAGAACATTTTTTCCCTATCGGTTGTCGGTTCTTCGAGCTATATGGGCGGCCCATTGCTACTTCAGCTTAGTAATTTGTTGAGCTATGTCGGTCACTCTAGTTCTACTGCGGATATCTTCATTTCTAAGTTTATCACGCAGAGCAACCTCAAGCATAGCCCTCTCCATAACTTGCTGAGTGACCTTGAGCTTCCTCATACGGCCGGCAGTTAAGTTATACTTATATTAATATATATTAATTTTATTTTAGTAAAGCGACAGTAGTTATGTTAGGGTGCGAACCGCTAACTCTATAAGTTCGAATCCGCCATTCGACTACTATCGTGAACTACTCCTAATACAAACATTTAAGCTTAACTGGAATAGTTAAAAAGATTATTACTAATATTAATAGCATTGCTAGTTATGTAAAAATTTGTAAGTGTGTAAAAAAAATATCATCAATTATTAAATCGCGCATTGGTATTTATTTTCTAAAAACTTGACTTAATTAATGATCAAACACTATTATAACATTTGAGAAAATCCTTATGTCCTGAATGTATACACATCTATATGGAAAACAATTACGACACTATCTCTCGTTGTAGTTAATTAAAGTAGAATAGAAGCAAATAATTAACTTAGTAAATAAAACGACAATCGGTAAACTGCTTTGTTAAAGCTGGTTGTTTAGAAAATACTGTTCGTTAGCTTACTTGCTAAGTATCTGATTGCAGTATTGCAGTACCGCGCAAGTACTGCGAAGGAAATCCCGCACTGAACAAGGGTTTGTATTAGCTATTATTATTCGGGTCTGCATATTTTCCCCTGGCAATTTATGTATGATGGACTTTTGAAGTTTAGCCTTCCAAAGCTTCAAAATTAAAAAAGTTTGACGTTTATATTGTAGTTTTTAAGTAATGCTTTCTTATTTTATTGAATTATTTAAAACTAGCAACATGAACAGACTTCACCTGGATGGAATCGGTTCATGCCATTCCGAAGATAAGCCACGACAGACAAACAGACAGAGATATGCAGACAAATATTTAAAACTTTAAAAATGGTTATTCATGTCTTAAAGCTGGGTGTTCCTGTTTTTGTCCGTTTTAAAATAGATTTTTGATAGCCAAATTTTTACATTTAGAATCTGAAATAAATGAATATTTTAGATACGTTCTTTCTCCTTACAGTGCACCCGGTCAACGATACAATACAATTTTCTCGATAGAAAAATTATCGAACTACGTTCGATTTGCAGTTTCTTTACAAACCAAATTTTTTTTTAATCAAGTATTTTTTCTATAAAAAAATATCAATTTATAGGTAATTCATTTTGGAATCAATTCCACTCGATCATTTTTTTCATTACATTCATTAAAAAAAATCATCGATTATTCAAGTGATTTTCGATCCGCACGTCGCTTGCCAGTGTCCCGCGGGACGTTGCCTAGGTAAGACTGCGTCAAATTTTTGCGCGCGTACTTCTATTCTGATACCTAAATAATATTTGGGAAATAAAATAAATTGTAAATAACTATAGTTTTATGGAACTTATATCGACTATAGTTAAGCTTTTGTTTGTGTGTTTATTTCTCATTGTGTATATATTTGTTTATAACTTTAAAACAATATTTTTGTGATTATTTTGTAAAAATTACGATCATAATATGCGCGGCCCGACTCTATCTTTGCGACGGTCGCTTGTAAATATCTAATTAGCTTGTAACACCTAGCCTTAATGGCATGGAAATGAAAAACCCGCAGCTAAATTTTTAGCAGTTATTTCAATATTACAGACGTACTTAAAGTTTACTTATATGTATAGATTTGTTTTAATTTAAAATTTACATTTATTTACATACTATATACGCATAATATACAATATTTTATTATATACAAAATAAGAAACATTGATAAAAAAAACTAAAACTAGTAAATTTATTATCATACAGTCTTACTCCCCGCGGTATGGTGCCAAGAACGCTGGCTGCGTTTCCCCGCTGAATGGCTATACTTAGCCTTTGAGCGAATAAAGAACCAGCCCTCTTGTCACCAGCAGCAACTACCAGTCGCGGATAGAGTTCCTTTAGGAACTTCACCGCACGTGGACCCCACGAACCGATAGTCTCTACAGCAAATGGCACAAATATGTAGTCATCTCTCAGAGACTCATAATTGCACCACTTACTCAGTTCAGCTGCCTCTAATGCCGCCCCGGCTGTAAAGGTACCCTCAATTAGTTGACAATTACATGCATACTTATACATACAAAAAACATACAGCCAAATTGTCATTCATCTCCTTTTTTGAAGTCGGCTAATAATGTCCTTCAGATCAAATTTTGGTAACGGCGACCAGTTTCAACAGAGGCTGGCCAACCTCGCAGGACAGGATTATATTAACGAGTGTGTGTGCAAGCACAGGTGCACTCTCTATTCCCTCACTCTCATAGTCCGATGGGACGGTAATCCGACACGACCGGAGAGAGATCATGCGCAGGACCAACATTTTTACGTGCTTTCTGAAGAAATGGGGAATCCCGCCAACTTCATGAATCCGGGCTGATACTGAGAATTTATTGACAGATAAACCCAATAAGTAACTCATTTTAGTCAGATCTGGGATTCGAACTAATGATTAGCAGTCGCGTTTACGACTACTATCCCAACGAGGCAATCAACTATGATATATATTCCCCCTATAAGGCCATCTATGTTACTCTTGATAGGCCGTAATCATGATTACATGCAACATTGTGATCATTAACATAATACCTAAAAATTATATGAGAACATGAACTTTTTTTTTATATTTAATTTATATTTAAATTTGTAATTTATTTTTAATCACAATATACGTTTAAATACTGGTGATGAATATTTTTAACGTGGAAACAGACGCAGACCTTTGCAAATAGTCACAGGTGTGAAGCTACACCATATTCGAAATCAATTATACGCTAGTTGCCTATGAATTTGTTCGCAAATGCCGCTCAAAATTACTCCGGCACGTTACAGAACTGCTTTTAGTAGAATTGTTTTCGAAACTCAAATTTTGCAACAAAAATGCTTCAGTGAATGAAATTGAGTTTAGAATTTTATTTATTTTACGGCATTGAAATTTTATAAATTATATTGCCTGTTTTTACTATGCGATATTATAACAGATTTGGCTTTCCAATATTCGATACCCCATATCATCCCCGGGTGTTTTAAAAGGCGACAGAGGGAAACAAATCGGAGATGGGCAGCAGCGTCTTCCTAATAACGACAAAAAAAAAAAACTGGGGTTGCCAACCTGCTCACCAAGTGTGGAAACTATGGCAAAAATCCCCCCCACTTTAATAGGCTGTAACGGTAACGGTTGCTCCAATGCGTGTTGGTTGACTTCAAATGTACTCGAAATAATTTTCCTCAGACATACAGGTTCCCTTTTTATGTTTTTCACGTTGCACGCGCTGAATAGAGCCGTGATACCTCAAGAGCTTCGCCCTCGCTACTGCTACTGAGCTACTAGATTTGGATCCCACCGTCATCGATGAAATTGTTACTAATAATTTGAAGTTGATTTTTAACACGAAAAATTTTAAAATATTATAGTATTAAGGTATATAAGCAAAAATATAAGCGTAAATAAGCAAGAAGCACGATTATTGCAAAATCTTCTCACAAAAATTTAACTCTTACTATTCTATTATCGGACCCTTTTTACAAACGTGTAAAAATTATTTATCATATTAGAAGGAAAAATATAAAATAAAACATTAAACTATTCGCAAACTTAGTTTACGTTTTACAATAGCCAAAACAGATTTCCATTTATACAAAATCAGACCATCCCAGAGATATTTCAGCTTCTTCGAGATAAATGCTGGAACTAATTGGGTTAACCTCAGTCTTTAACTGTTTAGGCGGACTTGTTGCCTGTTTGCTTATTAATTGAAGTCTCTGCAATGTTTGCACCCAATTTACCAAAACCAAGGCAGAAGTTATATAGTTAATTTCCTTTGTTGGATCTATAAAACATTTAGCCAATATATTCAATAGGGCTACTTCTTCCAATGCAAGCTTCAATTTCACTCGTTCCCTTGTCAAAGAACAAGGCTCTGGTGGCACATAAATGATAATATATAAATTCCAAAGGCCGAACTCAAATTTTACAGACTTGTAATGGGGAACAGAATAACCAGTGCGAGGGTTTGTCATCTTCATTCATTACAGCTTATCGAAATTCCACAGCTGGAATTTTGATAAACTGTAATGAATTACACATTTAAAACTATCTTTACAGGTAATCCTAATACGATAGTGTAACTATTCTATATATATGCTATTATTATAACTATTGTATATGCTATTATTATAATTATTTTATGTTTTTATATATTGCCTCATAGGAAAGATATTTGCCATAGTTGCAACGCTCCGACGGGTTGGCAATCGCATTTTTATTATTTTTAGTTGTTTTCAGGAAGATGCTACAACACGTCTTCTGTTTTATGTCCCTCTACCGCCTCTTACAATACCCAAGAGTTGATATGGATTAATGGGTTCTCTTACGCTGTGATCAATGTAATGGCAAATATTTCATCATCTTCACAAGTCCACTGCTGAACATAGGCCTTTGCCAAGGAATGCCACAGAGCACGGTCAGGGTCAACAGGTCGTCACTCCATCTAGTGGGGGGCCGCCCTACACTACAATACTCCTATTTCATATAATGCATTAGTTATTGTATTGTAGCCAAAGCCTACTTACCAATATTTCTTATACATGGTGTTATTATTTCGAATTTAATATTAAAATAAGAGCTAATTATAACCAAAAATATTAGTACACAGTACGCGAGCAACCCGGGTTCGATCCATGTCAGCACCAACGAATCATCATCATCATTACAGCCCTTCACAAGTCCACTGCTGAACATAGGCATCTCCCAAGGAATGCCACAAAGCAAGATCCCGAGACACCTGCATCCATTGACTTCCTGCATGTCTTAAAAGGTCGTCACTCCATCTAGTATATACGTGGTAGAGCCATGCTGCAGCTATATTAGTAGTATAGTTGTAGTACGAATGGGTCGGCTCGACTGGGAAGGACCACGCTCTCACAGAATACCAGGTAAAATAGCAGCTTAACGCTGCTGTGTTTGTATGGTGAGTGTAGAGAACCGGAGCCTTTACTGGAAAGAGGCATTCCATCTTAGTCCTCACGGGTGCCAACGCATCTGCATTTTGATTCTTTACTGAGGATAGATGATGTTTCGTCACAGCAACCACTTACCATCAGGTGGACTGTGTGCTCGTTTGTCACTATCCTATAAAAAAATAGTGGGGACGCTACTTCGCCTGCCGTTATAAGGCTGCCACTCGAGAACCTTCCCCATCGGTTGTCGGTTCTTGAGCTATATGCCAGCCCATTGCCACTTCAGCATACTAATTCTTTGGGCTATGTCGGTTACTCTGGTTCTACTGAAGATATCCTCGTTTTTAAGTCTATCACGCAGAGAAACGCAGAGCATAGCCCTCTCCATAGCTCGCTGAGCGACCTTGAGCTTCCTCATATGGCCAGCAGTGAAGGACCACGTCTCGGATCCATAGGTCATCACTGGCAACTCGCACTGGTTGTACAATCTGGTTTTCAAGTTTTGATGTAAATCTGACGAGAAGATGTGCCGTAATTTCCCGAACGCTGCCCAGCCGAGTTGAATCCGTCGATTGACCTCTCGGTCTAAGTTGGATTTACCTAGTTGGACTATTCGTCGCAGGTAAAGAAATTCGTCAACAACTTCGAGCTTAGTGCTCCGAACAATTACCGGCATAGGTGTGACATGGACGTTACACATGATTTTTATTTTGTCCATGTTCATCTTAAGACCTATCAGTTGGGAGACACTATTGAGGTCATTGAGCATAGTGCTTAGGTTCTCCAGCTATTCTGCCATAAGGACTGTAACGTCGGCAAATCGAAGGTGAGTGATGTACTCGCCATTGACGTTAATACCGTATCATTTCCAGTCCAGTAGCTTGAAAACGTCTTCCAATGCAGCGGTGAAGAGTTTCAGGGATATTACGTCACCCTGTCTTACACCTCTTTGCAGTTGGATAGGTTTCGTACTCAGGTTCTGTACTCGGATAGCCATCGAAGCCCAACTGTACAAACATTTCAGCACTTCCATATACCGACAGTCAACTTGGCACCGCTGGAGCGACTGCAGCACCGCCCAAATTTCGACGAAATCAAAGGCTTTCTGATAGTTGACATACGCAAGACAAAGTGGCAGATTGTACTCTTTGGTCTTCTGAACAATTTGCCGAAGGGTATGTATGTGGTCTATTGTGCTAAAGCCTTTTCGGAAAACGGCTTGTTCGGGAGGCTGGATATCGTCGAGTCTGCGTGCGAGACGATTCGTAATGACTCTCGAAAACAGCACGTAGACGCGGCTCAGAAGAAAAATTGGTGTGTAGTTCTTCAAGAGAGCGTTGTTTCCTTTCTTGAAGAGCAAATCCACCGCACTTCTGCTCCACGCCTCCAGAGTAGTGCAACCATTGAAGACGGAATTAAAGAGCTTCTGAAGGACTTCAAGTACCGGTTTTCCACCCGCTTTCAGAAGCTCCACAGGAATTCCATCCTCGCCCGGGGACTTTCCGTTTTAAGGTGCTGGAGAGCCATTCTAATCTCGCTCAGACTGACATCCGGGATATCATCAGAATAGTGTCGGATAAGACTTGCTCTTGGATTGTTACCCACACTTGCGTGTAGCTCCAACGATGACGTGTATAGCTGCCCATAGAACCTCTCAATCTCACTCAAATATCAGGTGTCCCGGAAAAGATGCTGCCACATTCAGTCTTTAGCATCGACAGTTGGCTCTGTCTGGCAGACAGATCTCTGGCAAAGACTTTGGAGCCCTGGTTCCGCTCGATCGCGTCTTCAATACGAGCTGTATTGGAGTTACGCAAGTCCCGCCTCATGCATTTGGAGATCTGTCTGTGGAGTTGCCTGTATGCTGTCAAATCTGCTGAAGACTGCAGCTTCATCTCCCGTCTAACAGCCATGAGATTAAGTTTGTGATCGGAGAGTTTGATGAATTGTTAGTTGTTAATTGTAAATGGAAATAAAACAACATATACCGGAAATATACAATTATCTTCTTCTCAGTTACGCTGACCTAACAAAATTGTTATATCGTTCTAATGAACTGTCCTCGAAAGTAGGTTGTCAACAAGGTGATCCCCTTGGGCCAGCAATTTTTAGTTCGGCTATAAATCCGATAATCAAACATTTTAAATTCTAAATTCAACGTTTGGTATTTGGACGACGGAACCCTAGGAGGTGATGTGGATACTGTGTTTTCGGACCTTTTTTTAATCAAAAATAAATTTGAAACTATTGGCTTGGAGCTTAATTTTAGCAAATGCGAACTTTTTATAAATAACAGCAACTTAAATTTATATGACGTAAAACAAAAATTTAATATTTTGGCTCCAAATATTAAAATAGTTAACTGTAATTCCTTTACCTTTTAGGTTCTCCAATTTTTAATGAGTCTATTTCTGAATATATTAATAATTCAATTACTAAATTTAAAAATTCTGCTGACCGTCTCCTTGAAATTAGTCCACATTATGGCACTTTGCACCTTAAAATTCTGTCTTTTCGTCCCAAAATTTACGTATGTCCTCCGTTGCTGCTCCTTTTGGAATCACCCAGATCTCTTGACACAAGTAGACAACTTAATCAAAATTAATTTAGAATCGATTCTTAATATGCACCTAAACGAGCAATCTTTGACCCAAGCATCCCTACCCATCCGTTATGGTGGTTTAGGGATTCGCAAAATTTCCAGTGTCTCTTTACCAGCCTTTTTCTTCTGTCCATAGTTAAGCAAATCTCATAAGTAAAATTTTAAGGCCATCCCCTTCAAACTTTGAGATTGCTGGCCTGGAAGAAGCTAGAAACGCTTTCTTAATTTATTTATTTAACAAGTACACTTACGATATACATATATGACTTTGTCACAAAAACATACACACTATTATATTTTTTGATATGCATATCAGTTACAAGTACTTAACATTCACAGATTTAGTCGTGCAACTTTATTTAAGATTAATTTGGAGTTGGAAAAACTTCCAATCAATGCAATAAAATGACACATAATTTAAGTAAATTATGTGCCTAAATAGGTAAAAAAAATATTGGAAATAAATCAGGTTCAATTATTGGAAAAGAAAATGGTAGATATTGTACTCTCTTTAGAAGTATATACATTTTTAATTTAAGTATAAAATAGATTATATTCAAGATATAATTTTTAACAGGAACGACGATAAATGATTAGTAAGTTTAATTTTGAAATTCTTATAAGAGTCATGAAATATATCGATGTTAGGTATGGTTTTAGCTATTTCGTTATATTTGCCACATATACGAACAATAGGAGCATGATCCCCGAGATGAGTTTTCGCGAAAGGAATATAAAATGTTTTTAAGATGCGACAACGGGGATATTTACGCGGAACAGCTAACAATATGCGATAAAGTATGTCACTGCACTTTATTTTATTACCTTTACTTTACTTTACTTCATTTACCTTTGGAATATGTGGTGGGATCAGTCTCCCCACATAGTTGCTGTTTTTGCAATGTGTGCAATGGTTTGTGGGTGTCATGTCACACAATTGCCGTTTCTTAAGAGAATGTGTGG
The DNA here is from genome assembly GCA_029286625.1 of Parnassius orleans. Lineage (NCBI taxonomy): Eukaryota > Metazoa > Arthropoda > Insecta > Lepidoptera > Papilionidae > Parnassius > Parnassius orleans. Next base: position 66,753 of record JAGSMP010000286.1, read on the forward strand.
TGAACTTTGGAAGCCCCGAATTCTATGGTTTGCAATATATTTATCTTCATTTCTTTTAATTTTGCAAAGCAGATTATTTATTTGTTTCATGCACCTGAAACGCTTTGCATTTATTTCAATCTTAAATTACTTTGGATACCTATTTTGCGAGACCTGTGTTGGATGTATTTAAGTGAACGCTCGTGCATCTGACGTAGATGTTTCTATATCTTTTGCTTTTACTGTTGTGTACTTCAAAATTTACATAATTACCTTGAGTAAAATCCAATAATCTTTGTGCCTATGTCAGCAGCCACTGTGAGGTATGCAAACTGGTGCCTATGCCTACAATGTTGAAGTCTGGACAGCTCGCTGGCGCTGGTGCGGCGCGACAGCTCGCTGGCGCAAACGCAGTGGAACCACTCGCTGGAGCGCGTTTAGCTGAGGGGGGAATTTCTTCAGTATATAGTACGATCTGTGCCGTGTGCGCAGTGTTCCTCAGGAAAAATTGTGTTATCTAAGACGTGCGTTAAACTCTAGTAGGAAGGGTTGTATACTAAAATTTGATTTGGACTTTGTTTTCAATTCTGTAAAAGATTAGTCTGTATGAAATATATTCAAGAGCTCACTCATTGTGTGCTGTTAAATAACAATTGGTAAAGATTTGAAAACAAAATTTATTGTTTCATGGTTAAAAAGGGCCGAGAAGGGAAAGTTACATGAAGCCAGTAACGTTACTTTAGCCTCCACACGAGGTGTGTGCTTGCCCCATGCTCACTTTGAGGGTAAGTAATTACACATGTGTCAGAAATAGCTAACGTAGTGATTCCTTTCTGAAAAAGTAATATTGAGATACGCTAACTTTATGCCTCTTTCTCAAAAGTAAAAGGCGGACAAGATAACGTTGTGCCTCTGTCGCGTCTAGCTTAAGTTATGCTAACGTCGTGCCTATGACTGAAGTAGATGTTAAGTTATGAGTCGCTCGCGTCCGTAGGCTTTGACCACCTAACCCTAGGCCCACCCTACACGTGCCCCCGGGTGATGCTAAACGAGCGATAAAGCCGAAAGGATAGACTCGGCTCCTCGCCGTATGGTAGCGGCGTAAAATCTACCACCCCCTTAGATCGCACCATGAGCCAACACATTAAAGAAATGGCCCCAGTTCCGGCGCCCTTTAATGGGGCAGGGTGCGAAGAATCTCCGGGAGTAAAACCGGCGACGAGGTTCGCCACCCGTCACGTTCTGTCTCCCGGAGGGGCGAAAAGTGGATTGCGGAGGCCCGTCTGGCTACGCTGAATGTATGTGGAGCAATGAATGATAAGATGGATGAAATATGCGAAATGATGAATGATAGAGGAATAGATGTGTTATGTGTAAATGAGAGGGTGCAAAGCCGTTATAGTCCCAATATATAAAGGAAAAGGGTCACAGCAGGACTGTAAAAACTACCGTGGTATCAGCTTGCTTAGCATTGTGGGTAAACTGTATGCTAAGGTGTTAATTGAAAGAGTTATGGAAGAAACTGATGGAAAAATTTGGGATGTGTAAGCTAGATTTAGAAAGGGAATGGGGTGTACGGATCAAGTATTTTCCATGCGCATGATTGCGGAGAAGTTTTTGGCCAAAAACCAGAAAGTTTTTTGTGCTTTCATGGACTTGGAAAAGTAATAATAAATAGTGTGATAAGAGAAAAGTGTGATTTGCAAGATGACGTTGTGACCAGGAATAAGAAAGGAATGCTTCGGTGGTTTGATCATGTAGAAAGAATAAACGAGGAAAGAGTGACAAAGAAAATTTATGTTGCAGAAGTGAACGGCAGAGTCTGGAAGGGACGCCCTAGACGAAGGTTTATCGACCAAATTGGCGTTATATTGAAAAAAGGCCAGATTAGGAGTACCCTTAACCGACGAGCGTGTATGCGTAGATATATGGATGTAAAGGAGGCGAGAGAGGTGTGCCAGGACCGTGCCAAATGGAAGTCCGTAGTCTCTGCCTACCCCTCTGGGTGACAGGCGTGAGTGTTTATGTTATATTATGTTATGTTAAGTTATGCTAACGTAGTGCCTATGACTTAATCGGTTATTATTTTATTATGTTATGCAAACGTCGTGCCTATGACTTAATGAGTTATTATTTTGTTAAGTTACTTATGCTAACGTTGCACCGTGCATATGATTTAATCAGTTATTTTGTTAAGTTGTGCGAACTGTTATACGGGACCTCGTAAACTAGGTTTTAAAAAAAACACTTTTATTACACAACGGAAATATTATTATTTAGAAATAGAATTGGTTACAAATTTTAACTGGCCCGGAGTCGAAACTGGCAGACACGCGATGATACAGAGGATTCAGCGGTCGGGCAGAGACTGACTCGTTCCCGGGAGCGGGAAGCAGAGGTGCCTTTAAATGACGACAAGACTATTTAGAGGAAATCTATGTAATCAATTATTATCCATGATTAAGGGTTTTCCCTAGCATTGGGAAACCGTAACAGAACGTAGTGCCTATGACTTACTCTGATGACACGTTGTGCTAACGTAGAGCCATTGCCAAGCGCGTCGCCTGTTACCTACGTGGTGCCTGCATCCCCCATGCCGTTGATGGAGACTAATATGACCACCAGAGACCATTTTACTATAACCCCGTTATAGTAAAATGGTCTGTGGTTTTCATCAATTCCATCTTAGTCCTCAAAAGTGACAACACGTCTTTATTTTGATTCTTAATCGTCAATAGAAGTTGGTGATTTAATATTATGCCATGTGATGACGACCTAAGAGACCCATCACCTTGTTTCGTCCCGTGGGTATTTTCAAAAGCGACTATTGGAAATGCCAGAAAACTTTTATGTCGTCCGATGGATGATTGTTAATCGAGGATAGATGTAGGCGTCTATGTTCAACAGCATCCACTTACCATCATGTTGACTGTGGAACAATAAAAAATCTCGTCGCACAAGTAGTGAATAAACTACGTATAAATAAGGAAGTATGAGTGGTTGTATTGATAAGTTGAGCTCTTCCTTTTTACCCGACTGCATGACACATAGGAGGGTAATGTATTTATCAGCCTATATATGTATGTTTGTTCCTTTGTTGCTCTCAAGAGACCAAACGCGTAGGCCGATTTTAATGATTCATATGTCAATCTATTTGTCTTAATCTTGTGAGTGTCACTAAAGACATAACAGTAATCAAAATTCAATAAGGAGACAACCAGATGCCATATTGTGAGAAAGAAAAAAATTTAAGTCTACGAACTATGTTAAGTCAGGTATCATTGAATAGGTCTTTGAAAATCATCTTTAATCATTTTTCATTTTGAATGACCATTTAGGAGCTATTCTTAGCAACTATTATTACTTAAATTTTCTAAACTTATAATAAAGCTGTGATAGAGTTCTTATATAATCGTATAAAAGGTCTTATTAGTAAATTTCTTACACAGTTGGGTCTTTTTTAAAATAGTATTTAACCGTTAGGCTTGTTATAAAATTAAATAAAAACGTTATTGATGTTACACTCCTTTCATTTCTATTTTTATTTTCAAGCATGTTATATTGTTCATTATAAGCACCGCAAGAAATTATTTGCATAAAATTTTTTAACGCGGTTTGGACCCTCACACATTCTAAATAGTTTCTATTTCAACAGTGAAATTATTGAAACAATTAAACTGAACGTGTGCGGTCACAAAACGATTAGAAGCTTTTATCCGACAAATTTGAATGCATACCAATTTAATGTAGATTGCTATTGATGTTTTAAATATTTTTATGTACATTAATATATCAAATAATATAGTTTACAAGTTTCACCGTGTAGTTGTGGACTTTTGATACAATGTAACTGTATAGGTTTCACTGTCATTTTTAGTGTTCCGTAGTTACACAACAAGGAACCCTTATAGTTTCGCCATGTCCGTCCGTCCGTACGTCCATCCGCGTTTTTACTCAGAGCCCTTAGGTGCTACAAATCTGTAATTTGGCATAGGTCTAGATATTAACGGCGCCTAAAAAACTGTGAAATAATATGTTAAAAAACATTTCAATTTTGGGTACTTCGCATACAAGTAAATGGAGGATGATTTCTTTTTTACCCGTCTATTCCATCGTGTGGGGTATCGTTGGATAGATATTTCAAAAATACTGGGGGTGTACAACAACATCTTTTCAATTCAGGGGTCCTTTTGCGAAATATTTAGCTTTAAAGTGTTATTTTTCATTATAGTCATGTGCCCCCACCCCCTCTACCAACTAAACCGCTGTTTTTTGAAATGTTAAAAGTATACACAATAGTAGTATATATAATGTCGTTAAAAGGAAAATTATCACAGCTAAGTAGAATTAAGAACTTAAGGAGTAATAGTCGACCAACTATAAAATACACTTGGATTAGTAAAAGTTTCGTTACAACTCCATAGAAAATTACCTAAAGATTGCTGCATTATAACTTTGTAATGTTATTGTAAACTATTAAACATAAATATTTTTGAAGAAAACGACTAATATGCATTACTACTATAGCTTTACTTTTTAATTTGTGGAAGAGGCAGGGAGGATCTTTCTTACTTACTACTTTCACTTATTTTTTATGCGGGCGACCTCAAGATAATTTAGGGCAGTGGTGGTTTACGTGAAGGTTCTTTACGGTCATATATATATATCTTAGGGTTGCACTGCATGTCATGCATTGTCCGTTCAAGCGTGAAGGGTTGTTATCCCCTGAATAAGGTATTGTGTCGGTATGCACCCCCACGCGCTATTAACATAAAATAATTTTTTATGTTACAATAAATTATATTTTAAGATTAATACAAAATGCAACTAGCGTATTAAATAAACTAATTATTAGGATCCAATTACGGTTGAATATTAATGTGATTTGATGGTTTCTTGTCTTCATTGCCGTATATTTCAGTGTCTTTAATCAATGTGATATAATAATAATAATAATTAGTAATAACTTATAATAGTAATGAGTAGATTAACTGTGTTATTACAAATTTAAATAAGTTTTGTATTATATCTAAATTTATGATTATGAACTAACTGAACTAATTGTAAATGTATACATAAAATCGCAAAGAGGGACTAGTTGATAAACGGATGGCCGAGTTGTTGACATTTTGTATATTTTCCGATAACATCCGGTTGGTAAATGCTCTGCTTTGTTATTGGCTATGGATTTGACGTTTGCGGAAGTCAAATCCAAACCCTATTTTATTCATTGCTATAAATGTTGCAAGGCTAGATAATAAAACGGTCATTCGCAGAGAAACAGTCGTGACGTTTAGACGCGTAGTGTTGAACGTCACGAAGTGTGTGAGTATGTAAGTACATAGAAGTGCTACTAAAATAGTGAAACGTTGACTGCAATTGTGATAAAGTGTCTCGGTGTGTGATAATTGATTATATGTCGTGAAGGCTAACGCCATTTTAAATATACAGTTGTAATAGATCAAGTGTTTAATTTTATGTACATTTATTTCACTCCTGTCCGACAGTCCGTCTAATATTTACACTAGGTTCCTGTGCTGGTTCTTCTTAAGACAGAGGACTTTTCCGAACCAGTGGCGAAAGCATTAATAACTCTCATGTCTCATTAATAACTTGCATTTAAATAGCACTAAAACGAAATGTATGAAGTTCATGACTCCAAATGTCAGAAAATTAAATACTAATGTAATTTTAAATGGGGAGGAACTGAGTCTTGTCGATACCACCATTTTTCTTGGAATAACACTAGACGCGAAGCTTCAATGGAGCCCCCATATATCAAAGTTAGCAAGCAGACTTAGTTCTGCAGCATATGCTGTAAAAAAGATTAGAAATCTTACCAGTGTGGAAACAGCTAGACTTGTTTACTTTAGCTATTTCCATAGCATAATGTCCTATGGTATTTTGCTATGGGGACACGCAACTGACACTGAAATTATATTTGTTTTACAGAAGCGGGCCATAAGAGCAATCTATGATTTAAAACCTAAAGAGTCGCTCAGACAAAAATTTAAGGAAATTAATATATTAACTTTGGCCTCTCAATACATTTATGAAAATGTAATGTACGTACACAAAAATAAAAGTAGTTATACAAAAATAAGTGATATTCATTCTGTAAATACTAGGAACAAACACAAGCTAGTAGTACCAGTTACTCGACTCCACCGAGTCAGTAATTCATTCTTGGGGCGATGTATACGCTTTTACAACAAAATCCCAGAAAATATACAAAATTCGACCTGCTCAAAATTCAAAAACTTTATTAAACATAAAAAGTTTGTATAAAAAGGGTTATTATAATGTTAAGGAATTTATGGATGATAATAACCCCTGGGAATGAGGTGTTCGCTGCCAGGCTGTTTCTAATTTGTTTTGTGTGGTTAATTGTGTAATATACATTATTGTAAGCTGTTATTTAAAAAATGCCGCTGGGTTTCTTGCTGGTTCTTCCCAGGACAGAGGTTTTTTTTCGAACCAGTGGTAATTAGACAAAAGAGTGACTTTCAATAAGTATTATTTATAATCTATATTGAATAAAAAGTTTCTGTTTCTGTTTCTGTTTCATGCAATAAGTATTTTTGTATGTAAACTGTATATTTAATAAAAACTTTTAAATTCGATTTAAATTGATCTCATATTTTGTAGAAATATAATTTTGTTGTATAACATAATACAATAAAAAAGTTTTAGGGATGATTAACTTTAATACTCACTGTTTAGAATTAACTATTCTTTATGTTTTTATGAATATTTTATGACGTTTAATTAAATAATACATAAAACTATTACATTAATTATTACAATATTAGAAAGATAATTTAAAAATTTTGATTAATATTAACTTTTCTACGGTTTTTCCTCAGAAAAAAAACTGTTATGTTATTAAATGGATTCCGATTATTTATTTTCACGTTTTTGATTTTTTTTCCCCTTTCAATTGAACATAGTTTTGATAGGAAATGTGTATTTATTTCATATATTTTCTTTAACATTGGGCCAAACTTTAAATGTAAAAGGAACTTATGTGCTAATTTATTTGCGTGGGTGATGGTTATTACAAAGTTTATATCCCTCATAGATACAGCACAAAAAACTCAACTAATGATGTAAAAACGTGATATATTATCGCATAAAAATAAAAAATAAAAATTCAGATAGAGGCATTCCATTTTAGTCCTCACGGATGACAACGCATTTGGATTTTGATTCGTAATCGAGGATAGATGTAGATGTCTATGTGCCGTATCAACCACTTACCATCATGTGGACTGTGTGCTCGTTTGTCACCTTCACTGCACGTGGACCCCACGGACCGATAGTCTCTACAGCAAATGGCACAAATATGTAGTCATCTCTCAGAGACTCATATTTGCGCCACTTACTCAGTTCAGCTGCATCTGATGCCGCCCCGGCTCTAAACGAGGTACCCCTGAGATGAGAGGCCGCCAAAGTGTCTACGCAAGTAGCATCCTACACTAGGGCCTTACCTCTCTCCCAAGGGACCAATGTCATACAGTCGGGTCTCCTGCCATCGTCTCTAAATATTCCACAAGACTCTAAAACCGAGGGAACATTTATAGAGACAAGAGCCCTTCGGATGACATCGTTCAAAGAACCGTGCCGTGAAAACCTACCAGCACTTTTCTTACAAGAAAGTCCGTGGAGCCCAAACTTGTCGACGCTGCTACCACAGGGGCACTGACGGGGTTGACAAATCGCAGCTCCTAGTCAGATTCCTACGGCGATGCGCAAGCTTTCCCCATCAAGTAATGTGCCGAGATTACTTAATGGTAAAGCATGTAACCAGTGACTAGATTCCTTAGTCGAAACCGCTAGAACGCGTGCCTTATCTTGGTCACTATGGAATTTATGAAACAAATCTTTCTGCACCCTCTGTACCAACGGAATTTCCCACTGTTGTTGTTGGTTAACTTCCAGTGGAACATTTTCGCCGGGACCAGAGCGTTTGCCATGTCTGCCCTGCCTCCGTAGCAAAGCACAGGTCTACTTTATTATTTAAAATTATGTTACATAAATTACTGAAACTATGCACGGAAGCAAGGAAAACAGGCAATGCAACGCTAGAAAGATTTCTCACACCAATACCACCAAATTTTATAGGTAAATTAGCTTGAGTCCAGGCTGTTGTATTTAAAGTTAAATTTAGAATTTTTTCTATAGCTATTTTAAGATTATTATCAATATCTTTTAAATAAAACTCCGAACATTTCCAGACTGGACTCAAGCGGAGTAAGTATGTAAATCTAGGTACAAGGAGACAATATTTTAAAATAGTAAGCGCAATGTGGGGGCTTAATTTATACAATTTATCAACTTGGTTGAAAAAATAATCAAATTTTGTTTCTAAAACAGGTGTAATACTATCGAAAAACAACGGCGTACCTAGCAGGTGTAGTGATTCCGTACTGACAGTTTTTATTCCTGGAGAAATATGATTGAAATTTTGAATTTAAGTTTCTCTGTGAGAAGTAGATAAATTGTTGGAAAAAATATTTCATATTTATTGCTATTTGGTTCAAGACCAATATTTTTAAAATTTCGAAAAATATGAGTAAGATCACTGAGGACGTCATCTGCTCTACCTCCCAGTGTACCGTCGTCCAGGTACCAGACATTCAGCTTGGATTTCAAATTTGAAATAATGGGTTGAATTCCCAAACTGAAAAGTGCTGGACCTAGTGGGTCACCCTGCTGAACAACGACTGCAGAATCGATAACATGGTTTTCGTAAAACAATTTAGTATTTTGACTGTAACATTGCCAAACGTAGTGATAAATTTCGGGGATATTGTTAGCCACTTCTTTCAGCAGGGTTACCTTATCGATAGAGTTAAAAGCATTACTTAGGTCCTTACATTTTAATTTCGGCTCACAAAATGGAATTCATTTCGCATGTTGAAGCTTCGAACGCGAATTAATTTTGTTCATAATTTTCTCCTCACTAAGAGCGGTACATACTCTTAAATTAGTTGTGTACTGACGGATCTCTGTTTGAAATGAAAGCATTATTGGAATATTATATATTATATAGAATTGGGGTATTATATAGTTTTATTATCTGGTTGGGCTGTATAAATATATAAAAGTAAATGATATTTATTATTATTATTAATGGAAGTAAGCTTAAGCCAGACCACTATTCAATTAATGAAAATGTATTAAAAGTGTATAGGAATAAAACAACTGGGGTTAGTATGAGAAATTCACCCTTATTAACTACTCGTATAAAAGGACCATTAATGATCACATCTAAAATACTCCTTGTTCTGACAGCCGTTAGATAACTCATCTATGTGCACTGTAAACTGTCGAAGGTGAACATGATCGCGTAAGTAACGTTGGGAATAATATATCATCACCCCTTTTACAGCTGCCTGAGTCCGATGAAGCTGCGGCAGCCAAAAAGGCTAACATCACTAACATCATCAGAAACCAGAGACATCTACAACTTTTGCAGCAGTCAGCGTGTGACTTTAGGAAGTAATTTTGATATATTATCATTACAAAGCCTATTTATATCTTAATCAGAATTAAATGAAACGGTCGTCTGATTATTCAGCTCCCGTTGATCCTCATTCTCTTGCCTTCTTTTCATACGTGTTATTGTATCTCTGAGATAATAGCCAAAGCTAATATTTATTACCATACCATAATATTCAGTACCGTGTAGTGGCGGTGTAAGAATATCCACTACCCGATATCATCCCGTGGATGTAGTAAGAAGAAAAAGCGGGAAACAAATCAGGAGGTGGGCAGCAGCGTCTTCCTAATAACGACTAAAAAGAATAAACTGCGGTTACCGACCCGCTTGCCAAGTGTGGCAACTATGGAAAAAATCCCCATACGAGGCAATCTATGGGGGAGGCCTATATTCAGCAGTAGACTTTAATACGCTGTAGCGGTAACTTTAACGGTATTATTTTTTTATCCAACTAAAACTAAATTTCCAGGGCTGTTCTTGTAGCTTATTGTACCCACAAAAATTTACTTACTCTTATAAGACTTGCATTTGCCTTGAATTGTCATTGCATTTGCTTTGCATTAGATAAATGCGTTTTTTTAATTTACCTTTCTTTTTTACCTAATTTCGTTCAGCTTTATGAAAAAAATATAATAATGTTTTATAAAGTCATTAATATATAAATGACCACCTGCACAAATACAAATTTTTAGTCACAAGCAAAAGATATATTAAAGTAACTGTTTACTTTTCTGGACATATCTACGCTCACAACTGAGATAATTTTGGAGCAAGTCTGCTGCGCTGCTCCAAATCGTGATGGTGGACTTTTCACATCTTCGACTTTTTTTATTTCTCAGACATATAGACTTCCTTAAGATGGTTTTTTTCACTGCCAAACGTGGAGTAAATTAGCACTTAGCTTATTTATTTTATTTACTTATTTAAACTTTGTTGCACAAAAATGTACAAACGTGGATTAAACGCCTTAAGCCGTTCTCTACCAGTCAACCTTTAAATAAGCAAAGAACACTAAAGGTTGAATATGATTTGTAAGAGAAATAATTAAGGATCAACAAAACAACTATTTATGATATATAACAAACAATATGTATTACTCATACAATTATATAACCATAAACACATACACATACACACATACACATATATATATATATATATATATATATATATATATATATATATATATATATATAATTTTAATAAATAGATAAATACTTATATATACATATCAAATTATGTAAATACCGTAACAAATTATTGAAAAAAACAATAACACATAAGAAAACAGAATTGAGCTACAAGAGTGTCTAGAAAAAAGTCATTGACCGCTTTCTTAAAAGAGATTATGGATTGAAATATTAAGAATTTTTTCTTTCTTTTTTTGTTGATTTTATTGACATAAACTACTTTACCATATTTTTGCAATTCTTATTTTTTTCCAATTGCGATTATCGGTATAACCACATGAGATATAACTAACACTTCACAAACCAATTTATTACAAAAACTAAATCAGTTTATCACGAAAGTTTTATGCATGTACAATATTACTATATTAGTGCAACGAAATAACTTCTAAAACATAAATCAAAATTGTGAGAACTACCATAATCACGATTCACGGTCACGACACTGAGCCAAACAATGCTCGTAAATCCAAATAGTCGTAAAATGCTTACACTAATATTTTAAGAGTTGAGCGGACGGCGCTACTTGGTACGGTACATAGTTTTCCGAGAAATATGTAACATACACAATTCAAAACTTCAGGTATTTATATATCTTTGTAATGCCTTATTAGTAGTAATTAATAATGAAACTATAATATTCGTCTAAATACAGGAGAGGGCTGTTCTCCGAGTGTCTCTTTCTGGTAAAACTCACAATTAACTTAATATTCTCAACAGAAAATAATATGTGGCGGCGCTATCGTCGCTCCATAAGTAAAACGCAACGAAGTCTAAATCGCGCTATCAAAGTTCCAAAATACCGCGGGTATATATAGAATAACTCCGAACTACCACACGGAGCATTGACCGCTCCCAGGGCCAATCACCTTCCCGGCGGGAGATCTCCTCTTTTCATTCCACGGCCAAAAGTAACATAAAATTAGTGATCATAATATATTCATTGTTAAAAATATGTATTAACCCATTAAAATGTCAGCCAACTACATTAGGAAGCTCTTATCAGTTGGGTAAATTTGACATTAGTTCTGTCCCTCCTGTTATTTTTAAATTCTTAAAAGTAGTTTTATTCAATAGTTAATTTTTGATTTTTTTTTATTGCGAAAAGCATAATCAATAAAACAAAAAAAAAATATATCAAAGAAAATATTTCATTTCAAGAGTAAAAGAATCTAATGCAAAATCTTCATGTTCAATTCTGTTATCAACGTGTTGAGAGCATTAGTGACTTGAAAACGATAACCTAGTAAATATTTAAAAATGTAAATAGCCTACAGAATTTTTTGCGGCGTGGCGTCAGATTGATGTCGTTATTAATCCGTGAAATGCAACGGAGATGTACTACTTCTACAGTCAATAAAACGAAAAAAAATCCAGGCATTTTGTTACGTCCGCCTCGTTCTTTCATTGCATTTGTGTTATTTCAGAAAGCTCGATAATTTTTTAATTTGTAACATATTTTTAGTGTATCAGCGGTGTAAGAATATCCATTACCTTTATCATCCCGTAGGTGTCGTAATAGGCGACAGAGGGAAACCAATCAGGAGATGGGCAGCAGCATCTATGAGGAAATATTTTGGGGAGGCCTATGTACATGATTGGACTGTAAGGTAGTGTGTCTATAACTGTAATTGTAACAATAAGCTAATAGTCGATACGGTGGCAAGTGGCACTAAAATCCACATCAATCTAAAACTGAAAGGTCGCCCTGAACTTAGTTTTGCAGTATAATTACGCAAGATAAGTACCTTTCTTCCACATCAGTTGTTAGTTCTGCTAAGTACATACATTCAGCCTTTTTTCTAATACTGTCCGTTTTCTAGTAGTGTGAATTCATACCTTGCATTCGACAAACTGACATTGGAAAACATATTTTTTTATATTGTTTTATATGGCAAAACATAACATTTTTATTCTGAAAAAGCTTATTACCGACCATAGTAAGCATTTGTGTGCGCTAATCTTCCTTTCATTTATTTTTATTATTTTACTTTATCTTTCTTTCTTTTTATATGACCGAGAATAATTGAAACCATATCTGATATCACTGATTCACTGTCATATAGAAAAAATGAATACATCTGATTTGGTGCTGCCGGCTGGCTTAGATAATTTACATCTGTTTATGGTTATATATGATTCGAGAATACTATCAATCACCAAACATCAATTACCAGATATCAACTTCCAACAATAATCTTGATCAACAAAGATCTTCCGGCCATTTCTATAAGTATTCACTTACCATAAAGCACACGAACATCACAGCCATAAAATGAAATGAAAGTTGTCAAATCCTTGAAATGATATAACACAAGGAAATAACTTTTCTTATTTAAAAGTTTTCAATCTACAAAAGTGATTCTCATTTAATGTATAGTATTTTAGTTTGAAATCATATTTCACTTATAATAATCATATAATAATAACCTGGTTAGTTATTTCAATTTAATACGCGATACAACTATTAGTGAAATCGCAATAAACCACTCTTTAACATGGGAAAGCTTACGCCAATGGACATACATTTCCTAGAAGAGTTGCCGACACCTCGCTATACAGACAGATAGATAAGCGCGGTGCTATTCGTACTTCGCTTAATTCTTCGTACCGTGACCAGTCTGCAGGATCTAGATTCATTTATTTGAATAGGTTTTCATCAAAGGCTTTTTGGAGAATGATTTTTTACCCGTTTGAACTGTGACCGTTACAACGACGTTGAGAATTAGAAAAGTTTTCATATTCCCCATCACACCTTTCTATCATTTACAACAAATAAATTTTCACGTGGTAGAGCCATGCTGCAGCTATATTAATAGAATAGTTGTAGCACGAATGGGTCGGCTCGACCGGGGAAGGACCACGCTCTCACAGAATACCAGCGTAAAATAGCAGCTTAATGCTGCTATGTTTCGTATGGTGAGTGTAGAGAACCGGAGACCCTTTTTACTGGAAAAGAGGCATTCTATCTTAGTCCTTACGGCTGACAACGCATCTGCATTTAAATTCGCAAACGAAGATAGATGTAGATGTCTATGGGCCACAGCAACCACTTACCATCAGGTGGACTGTGTGCTCGTTTGTCACCCTTGTTCTATAAAAAAAAAAATTTTCTTAAAATGCCTATCTCAATCAATAAATTAATTAGTATATTGATCTATGCTAAAATACTGGCTTTTCTACATAAATATTGTTATTTTATTTATAATAACTGTATTGAGTTGACGTGTTTAAATGAAAATACGTATTTTATTTAAATTCTTGGTTAATATTTCCCATTGACACTCTTTGTACTGATATCAATTAGCAATATGAAAAGAAGTGTTAGTAGTTTGCCTTTGAAATGAAAAGGATATTAAAGTTTACTAAATTTACTTTGCCAATATCCGCTCAATAAAATAAAATGATGTGTCTTACCTAGTTTGAAGAGCACCTCCCACCTCCCTCAATTGCGTGCACTATTCCCGTCACTAATAATCCCAGCACCACTACTCCCACCACCATTACACTAGGAAAGACACACCACCGACTACAATACAACACGTGTTTCGCCTCTAGACGAGGCATCTTCAGGTGTAGTAGACTCTACGGTGGCTGACCACTAAGTGAGCGGCGAGCCAAAAACAGCTGCTATTTATAAGACTCGCCGACGCAACTGCTCCCCACTTAAGTAGTGATCGACCGCGTCATGCGATAAAACATGCGACCAATCACCACCTGACGTACGCAACCGCCTGCTATTAAATTAATAACAAGCCGCTGCGAAACGCCCGCCTACCAACCACGCAACCAATCGCTAATCACCGTGAAGGTGACGAACGAACATATTGCGAGGCTGTCCGTTATTGGAGAGCAGGTTTAAAGAAGTTTAAGAGAGGTGAGTTAGAAACATTTGTTTGTTCATTCAGCAGTGCAATATTACTATTTTTATTTTTTAATATCTCCAACTGTTCCAGCACACACAGTCGCAGCCCTTTATGACAAGTATGTAAAACTTTAAAGGAGTGGTTGCTGGTTAGGTTGTGTCCAGTGTCCAAAAGATGTTTAGCGAAATGGGATTTATCGGGATTGCAATTCCTGTACGTGGCTAAATGCTCTTTGTAACGTGTCTCGAAGTTGCGACCAGTCTGACCCACGTAAACGGCGTGGCATTCGTCCCAAACAAGTTTATAAACACCCGACTTTTGACGAATATCTAACTTATCTTCATTATTACAGATATTCCTAAGAGAATTGTTTATTTTGAACGCAACGTACACGCCGCTCTGTCGAAGGGTATTAGCTATTTTTTCAGATATGGAGCCTAAGTAGGTCAAACTGCTCACATATCGACGAACACTTTGAGGTTGAACCGCGTACAGAGAATTGCGGACGGCATGCTTTTCTTTCTTTTTAATTAAATTGTTAATGAGATTTTTTGAAATACCATTAGAGACCGCAATTTGATAAATTACGTTAAGCTCTTTTAAATAATTTTCTTTACTTAATGGGACAGTAAACACATGATTAATATAACAATAAAAAGCGGCTAATTTATGTTGCCAGGGATGACACGATGACGCGGGGATGACCGTGTCGGTATGAGTTGGCTTTCGGTAAATTTGAAAAACATGCAACGACTCCTTTTTCGTTATTGTTAAGTCGAGGAAATTAAGGGAACAATCTTGTTTCAATTAAAGCTTAAATTTAATTTTATCGTGGACTCTATTTATTTTATTAAGGAAAACATCTAGTTGTCTCCTTATGCCAGTCCAGCAAATTATTATGTCGTCTACATATCTATAATAGTACAAGATATTTTGATTGACAACTATATGTTGTTTTTCGAAATTATCCATGAAAATTTCCGCCATAAGAGGATTTAGAGGGGACACCGTAGCTAACTCCTCTTTTTGTAGATAGAAATGGTTATTAAACCGAAAATAGTTTTGTTTCATACAGAGAGAGGTTAAATTAAGAAGATCATTTGTTTCCCCGGGATGTAGACGACGTTTATTTAAGAGATCTGCGATCATTTAACCAATTAAGTGGTTGAAATTCGACCAGTCGCGTCACTAGTAATTATTATTTTAACTACATATAAAATAAATAAAATAGAAATAACAGGTTCGCAATTTACCTGTTCGGAAAAAAAATTATCGATGTATCGTTTGGTTTCCAAAACTTAAATTATGTATATTAAATAAATATAGTAAATTTATTATACCATTATTATAATAATAAATATTCTAATAAATGTTAATATTATTTTCTTACTCTTGGTTTTCTTCTCGAGATAAAACCGGTATTCTCCAAGCCCCCGCCCATGAACCTTAGGGAGAGGTAGGCTCAGAGTCCTGACTCAAAAATATAGAATTACCTAAAACTTTTGACAATATATATTGTTACTGAATTAATTGCTGCTTGTTTCTGTATAACATTTATGTTGATATGAGAGACTAATTTGTTGCAGTATTTATGTAGGTTTTTAGCGATCATGCCTGTGGCACCAACTACTATAGGGATGACTTCAGTAGGTGTTTTCCAAAGCCGGGTTATTTCAGTTCTTAGTGCATGGTATTTACTAAGTTTCTCTATTTCCTTCGCTCCTATATTGTAATCGGATGGTACGGTAATATCGATAAGATAAGTTTTATTTTCAATTTTATTTATATAAATTATATCTGGCCTATTGTGCGTTATTGTAATATCTGTTTGAACAGGCATTTCCCACATCAGTTTGGCTGTATTATTTTCCCTAACCAGTGGTTGCGACATATATTCTTTCCACCATATTTTGCCTACGCTAAATCCGTGCTTTTTTGCTAGGGTCCAGAACACGTACTATACAATATTATTGTGCCTCTTTGTATAATAAGTGCCAGCTAGTTTCTCACATCCTGAGATAATATGTTGACTTGTTTCATCTTTCGTTAGACATAGTCGGCACTTACCATCAACCGGTCTCTCTCATATTGTCTTGTTACTATTGCCTGATCCTGAACAGCAAAAATAAATGATTCTAATCCTGGAGATACTTGCTGTTTTTTAAGCCATCTGAATGAAAACTTCACATTTATATTTTCTCTTTCTATCACTGCCTTATAAAACTGACCATGAAGCGGTTTAGCTTTCCAATTTCTTATCTTTGTTCTAATAATTGCTTTCTTTATTTCCTTTTCTGTATAACTTTCATCGTTTCCTAGTCCTATTTCCCTTAAGTATTTTAGTGCTTCTTTAAATATTGAGTATTTATCTTTATTCTTATCATGTTTTACTATTGCTTCTAAAAATCATCTTTTCTTGATTCTAGATACTTGCTATATTTTATAATCTGAGTTTTATAAAGTTTTCTATATTAGTAAGCCCCCACCCTCCTTCTTCAATCGGTAAGTAAAGTCTGTCAATTTCTGCTTTTGGTTGGTGTGCCTTGTTTATCGCTAAAATTTTCCTGGTTTTATATCAATTTTTCTTAAATCAGAATTTTTGTAGTTTATAACACCGAATGAATACAGGAGCACTGGGATTGCGTATAAGTTTATTGCCATTAGTAGATTCCTAGCGTTAAGATGTGTCTTAGTAAGAGATTTTACTCCACGTAAGTATTATTTTTGTACTTGTTGTCTAGCTTTTTTATATTACAATAATAATAATAATAATTATTATTATAAGTATTATATATTATATAATTAATTAATATTTAATAAATGGTATCATTTTTATATAATATTATATAAAAAAAAATTATACCATTTATTATAATAATAAATATTATAATAAGTGGTAGAGCCATGCTGCAGCTATATAACTGGTATAGTTGTAATACAAATGGGTCGGTTCGATCGGGGAAGGACCACGCTCTCACAGAAAATCAGCGTAAAATAGCAACTTAACACTGCTGTGTTTCGTATGGTGAGTGTAGAGAACCGGAGACCCTTTTTACTGGAAACGAGGTGTTTCATCTAAGTCCTCACGGGTGAAAACGCATCTGCATTTTGATTCGTAATCGAGGATAGATGTAGATGTCTATGGGACTCAGCAATCACTTACCATTAGGTGGACTGTGTGCTCGTTTGTTACCCTTATCCTATAAAAAATAAAGCTTCTTGCTGGTTTTTCCAGGACAGAAGTATTTTCTGAACCAGTGGTAAATTAAACATTTAAGCGTGACTTTCTATAAGTATTATTTATAATCTATATTTAATAAAAAAGTTTCCATTTCTGTATTTTGCAGTGTAAGAAAATCCACCACACATATCGTCCCGTGGGTGTCGTAAGTGGCAACATGAGAAAACTGAAACAGGAAATGGGCTACAGCGTCTTCCTTAAATCAATTAGAAAATAAAAATCTGTTGTTTCCAACCCTCTTGTTAAATGTGGCAACTTTGGCTTAAATGTCCCTTCTAAGGTAATCTATAGGGAGGCCTGTGTTCAGAATGAATGATTGAATGAATGAAAAATATTTATATAACCTAAACGTCACATGGATTTTGATAGTTTAGTAATAATAATAACAAACGGTAATAATAATAATAATACTGTGCAAGAGTAATACTGCTATCTATGAAAAATTATTCTCGAGTTAAATCTAAAGGAAATAAAATTAGATATGCATAGAAGAGTTGCGAATGCAGCTTTTTCCGATATAAGGATTTTTGTTTTAAAAGGAAAGCTACTACTGCTGCTTTTGATGTTCCGTAACGTGCTCCAGTCAAATGTTTTAGAGATTTAACTGAATCCTAATGAAAGAAAGAGATGAAAGAAGATCTTACTGAAAATAAAAGTTTATATAATTGTACCTTTATAAAAGTTTTTATTCAATTCCTTTATAATACATACACTAGCTGCGCTCGGCAGACGTTGTTCTGCCCTTTCCGGTAGGAGGCACGATGTACTTCACTCCGAAATTACTCCGGACTTTTTACCGTGTAAATATAAAAGTAATTAATAAAAGAAAGTTGAACATCGCCGGCACGACTTAAGTTGTTAATAGCCGCCTTTATCCATACGCTCTTTAACACGTGAAACGGCTTTTGCGCGGGAAATAACGCGCATGTAAAGATAGAAATAGAGAACGATTTTTTTTTATTAATAATATATTAAAAATAATATATAATAATAAATATATAATCTATTAGACGCTTAGAACAGAAAACATAACCACTGCTTGTATAATATCCCTTCTAACCCTTTTGTCCTATCTTTAGAACACTAGTCTTCAGAACGCGCGTTCAACAATACTGCGTGATTTTCATGCACGCCAGTTCGCGGAAGTTTCCCGGACTGAATCACGCGCGATTAGCCTTTACACGACGCTCTTTCCTCTCTGAATAAAAATACAGAAGTAATAGCGCGCGAAGGAGTCAACGAACATAAAATGGATAAAAACAATCACGATTGCGCGTGCAAGCATTCCCGCGTTCAATCGCGCACACTCCGATCGCGAGTGAAAGCACGTGTCGTGTAAAGGCACATTTTCGCATGTATGATGTGCTTGCTGGTGTAAATGCATCACACACACACGCAACTTGGCCTTACAATAGAATTAGAACCATATTATTACTTTTTATATTATTTTGTAACCAACATATTTCTTTGCAATACTAATATACATTATAATACTTTGACAATAGATGGGGAAGTCTGAGGCCTGCAGCACAGTTTTAACTAACGCAGGCTTCAGAGCTCAAAAATAACTGTAACTATAATGATGTAATGTATGTTAAATAAATTTCAAATTAAAATTAAATTGCACTGCCTTAGCATAACTGTAAACTGTTACCTTCAAAAAGTAACATTAGTGAAAGTATCACGACTTGAAATGAAAAGGTTCCTATACGAGAGCCAGAGACCATATTTACTGGTATCAAATTATTCCATATTGGTCTCCAAGGGATGGCAGCGTATTTTCATATTGATTATTAATCGAGGATGAATGTCTATGGGCAGCCCTTATTTCTATGAAAACCGGAAGTTAATTTTGAGATGTATAATTTATTGCATGAGCAACCATCATGTGCAAACTTTTAAAACAATAGAAGCGTGTGCTGAACTGATTCTTCTAGATTAATTCCGTATGAGAAGAGTTTTTACAAAACGTTTGCAATTATAAATCACACTGAAAAACATTCTAGTATGCGACAGAACAAGAAATCTTTATTAGTAAAACTTTTCATACGCCATTAATTCCACGACACTCATTCACCTAATGAATTTGTTTTGCTAGCAAATATTATTTCCATAGAGTAGTATCGATGTAGAGACAGCAGTAGTTATTAGTACTACTGGTATTGCTTTATTAATAAATCATGGTGTGAGAGCAGGCGTAATAAATCAGTATTTCATAAGATTTATATTTGTTGTAATTACTTTGAGGTGACTAAGTGTATAAAACTGCACTAAGAATCTCTTAGATGTGGTGAATAAAGAAAGTCCAAAGTTCAAGTTCTTTTTGTTATTATAGCATGCCTCCAAGATTCCAACGTTTTGTCGCATAAAATCGTTTTTAATAATCATATTGAACAAATAAATGATATAAAAAGCACATTGTCAGAGAGATAAATGATTTTTGAATTTACTATAATTTTTTTAAATCGATTAATTGCTATTTTTACATAAAAAAGTGGTTTTAGTGGCTTATGGTGTAGATTTATCAAGTTCGCATGGAGGGGTAAACACGATAACTTTTTAAGATATCAATTGTTCAACTCAATCAATTTTTTAATCTCTTTATATGTCATGTGGGAAGCCATGGAATGTCAGTTAAATTTTGTTTTGTTTAGTTATAATTCATGATTTTCGGCTAAGGAATATCGAAATTTTCGGTGTTTTTGAGCAGCCTTGTAATAATTTATTTTACTAAATAGACTTTGCCTTACTCTCACTCCGGGCTTGGCCGCCGTCATAAGTGGATTCCTACATCGTTTATTTACAGCGGCTCGTGCTGAAAAATATAGATCGCTGTAGAAAGACAAAATATTCCAAAAACCAAATTTGATACTACACTTGACCAAGGTTAAGATATTTTTTTTAAAGCACAGATTTTTATTACAGTATTTTGTTTCGCTAAAAGTACGTAGGATTTAAATATAAATATACTTAAACGTATTAGACTTTATGGAGTGACCTGGTACTTTGGTGAATCCTACTGGAACTCGAAGTGTAGAGCTAGTGCCGAGTTTGGCCTCGTTTTGTTAGTTATGATGAAACCTTACCTTCGGACTTGACGGAGTGACTTGAAGGTGTACTTCGGTGACTGCTACTGGAACTCTTTGACGAATAGAACTACAATTTACATTTTGTTTTCACGGTCATGTGATTATGGGTCGCGCACTTTTGGATTTTCCAAACTTTCGTTTAATTGAAGTTTGACATAAAATATCGGAAAATTGGAAATATAGTAATAAGGTTATTAATGAAAAATTGTATGTATTAAAAACTACTTTAAAAAATTTAGGTATAATCACGTTAGAAGTATTTTTTTAATGCGCTTAAGGCATGCACAATTGAATTTACCAATATTTATTTTTAATTTAATTTTTAATTTATATTTTACTCAGTCAGAAAGCAGAAATACATTTCACTGTTTACAGATAAAAATAAATAAGAGTATAAAAAAGGAAACTAAGAAAACGGTAACAAGGTCTAATTAATAGTAAGTGTAAAATTAAAAGCTGTCGAACGTGCGTCTACTCTCGGATCTTGCGTCTGCTGTGCCAGCCGCGCTATCTGCTCGCTGTTACGAGCGTGAACAAGCAAGTGAAAATCGAAGCGGTGCCCCAGTACGGTGAGAATGAGTTCGATGTCTTCTCTCGGACATAACTTCCGAACGTTGCCGAAGTATTACGACGACGCGCCGTGGCTTGTTTTGGTTTTGAATGCCTCGTTGATCCAGTGGTCGCAAGCGCGACTGCTGATCATGTGGTCGCGGTGTTACTCCCCATGCTTCGGATAGAACGTAAAGATATTGTTGCGCCTGATCTCTCACAGGTCACCTTAGATTTCCGTTCTACTGGAATATGAGAGTGAGAGGATTATAATTATTGTTCACCTGTGCTTGCGCACACTTCTGCACTATAATCCTATCCTAGAAGAGAGCTAGTGTACATTGAGACTGGCCACCGTGATTTAAATTCGGTCTGGAGGACATTATTTGTTATCATTACTTGTTACTTCTACATACAACTTGCCGAGTTAAAGTATGCTAAAAAATTAGAAAACGACCAACAAACGTCTTCGTTTCCTTACCACCAAGCATTGGTCTCTCAAAGGGTCTATCGAGTAGGTAAGAGCTGACTGAGCTTTTACAATGTGAATTGATGGACTTCACATGTTCGTCACATATATGCGTTGTATCTTAGAAGTAACCTTAAAAAAGTGCCAATTTTGTAATTGTTTAAAGCATAACCTTTATCAATATTCTACTCTGCACTATAGATGAAAGTTTATTTGCGCAAATAAACTCATAGTTCACGCGACCGATTACAATTCTACAAACTCCTCTGTATTGTTTCCTTTTAATCAAAAACTGCATAGTTGCTAAAACTAGTTATCAAATGTTCGTGTTTCTGATTGCTTCAATATAATGTATTGAAGAAAAAAAAAGAATTCGAGCAGTATATTTTTTTAAGAAAGAAAACACTATTGGATCAATAACACGCCATATCAATTTGTATTATATGTATACAGATTGTAATTTAAACAAAATGTTTTAAATCTCATACAAATATGACATATTATGATTCAAGTTTTTTTTTATACGAGTATGTAGGTATCAATGGAATCGTTAAATTTGCCGCCAGATTTTTATACCCACAAAATATACGTATATACGATGTTTTAAAAATACCACAAAAAACGCAAAATTGAAACCTAAAGACCACGAATAATCACTCACCACTCTTCAGCGTGGTAGGGGATTATATATATTTTTTTGTTTTATAAAATGAAGTGACAAATGAACTTACAGTCCTCGTGATGGTAAGCGGCTACTGCAGTCCATGGACACCTGCAGCCAAAATCAAGTAAAAAAGGCTACTAATGCGTTGTCACCTCTGAGGCCTAAGACAAAATCCCTCACAACCTGTAAATATCGGCTGTCTACATCCTTAAGACCGGAACGCAACAATGCAAGCACTGCTATTTGGCGGCAGAAATAATTAAGAGGGTGTATTCAAGTTTAAATAACCAGACAGTGCACTAGAAATATAATGCATTTTGATCATTAAATTAGACGTTTACTAACACATTTAAATATGTTTTTTTATAGAATAAGGGTGGTAAACCAGCACACAGTCCACAGTAAGAGGATGCTGTGGCCCATAGACATCTTTATTTATCCTCGATTAAGGATCAAAATGCAGATGCGTTGTCACCCCTGAGGACTAAGATGGAATGCCTCGTTTCCAGTAAAATGGGTATCCGGTTCACTCACCATACGAAACATAGCAGCCTTAAGCTGCTATTTTATTCGCTGGTATTCTGTGAGAACGTGGTCCTACCCCGGTCGAGACTACCCATTCGTGCTACAAATAATATAGCTGCAGTGTGGCTCACCCACGTACAAATATAGTATTATGATACTTTCGTATTTAGTCACAAAAAATATTAAAGTAAACAGGTAACTACCACATTGTACTGCGAGCACAGCGGTTTCAAATTAATTTGCACTCAAAGGTGCAATTAAGGACGTAATTGCCATTCCTTCTTGTTGAGCTTATGCTGCCATGGCAATAAAGTACTTATTTCTATTTAACTAGGTAATAGTTTTCTTAGGAAACGGTTCAAATTAATATTTCATTTTGAAATAATCACTTAATAGAAAACTTATGTTTATTTTTTTAATAAAGCGTACTATATATTGTAACTTAAATTGTTCGCATTATATATTGAGTATCTCTAAATATTTTTCTATTCGGTACTAAAATAACGGAATACAGTGTCATGGAATCACTTTGGTGTCTATTTGTTCGTCACGGACATTTTTCTTAGGGAATCTTTCATCAGGATGCTTCAATTTCAATTTTAATTTTAAGATCAAGCTCACATTTCAATTTACTAACTTCGAGGAGTGTTGACGGCTCCGTTGCACAGTAACTATGCGTTTGGTTGTGATGCTGCAGGGCTGCAGGGCAGTTCGAATTCCTCATGGAACTAGTGTTTGCACAAATTAAGCTTACAAATAATGGTCCCGGGTCTGGATGTGCCCTTGAGCAATTTATGTATGTAATGTCCACGATACAGGGCAATGTCCCACCACGGTGGCATATAACGGTTTAAGAAAGAAAAAAATAGAGTGCAGATAATAATAATAACGCATTAAAACGGAACGAACACGCATGCGGTAATTCTTTGAATAGAATCACTTATCGGTTTGTCTTATTAGTTACAAGACAAATTCGTAAAATTATTAAATAGATAACTTTTTTATAGAAACGGGGGAAAACGATCATGCAGCTCACCTCTTGGAAAGTATTGACAACCGCCCATGAACAACTGCAACACCAG
Organism: Parnassius orleans; assembly: GCA_029286625.1. Taxonomy (NCBI): domain Eukaryota; kingdom Metazoa; phylum Arthropoda; class Insecta; order Lepidoptera; family Papilionidae; genus Parnassius; species Parnassius orleans. The sequence continues at coordinate 90,912 of JAGSMP010000286.1, forward strand.
GGGAATTGCAGCTCGTTTATAAACGACCTGTAATCTAACATATAATAAATTTGTAAATTGCAGGTGTCTGTGCATTGTTTATTTTGTGACAAAAATTATTGAGGGGGACTAAAAATAAGTAATTAAATACATTTCTATCATATTTATAATTGTCTGGCTGTCTTTATGAACGTAGAATCCCGTCTAAAGTACAATTATTTTTTCAAATGAATTGCTAAGAAAATCATAAAGAGTATCTTCGAGTAATTTAGTCTTTGTTTTATTATAATCATCACAAATTTGTTCAATTGTGGCGTTGAGTCATTTATGTTTTTTAATCTGTTTCAGAATTCTTAATAACTAAATATATATTAAATAAACTTTCATTCGAAAGTAACCCAATGGGTTTTTGAAGAGCGACTACTGTACACAAGAAATTCAATGTCTGGTCTATTAGGAAACCTTACATCTTATTGGACAATAACCATGTAGAACCGCTGTAAGAATATCCACTACCCCATCTCGCCCCTGTGTGTCGTAAGAGGCGACGGAGGGAAACTGAAAGAAGAAATGGGCAGCAGCAGCATCATCCTGATAACAACCCAAAATAATAATAAACTGCGGTTGCCAACCCGCCTACCAAGCGTGGCAACTATGGCAAATATAATAAATAAATCTATGGGGGAGCCCTATGTTCAACAGTGGATTTTTATTGGCGGTAATGGATGGATGGATGATATCTTATCGTGTCTACGGAAATACCACCGTGTTTCTGTGCCTTAATTTCCAATGAATAACAAAAAAGTTGATAAGATCCTCACCCTGATATGTACCAATCAATTTGTGAAATGACACCATCACCGTGCACGGCTACTGTAGAACATTATTAATGCTAAATTTAAGACAAACATATACAACAACGAACGTGCGTACTTATTTATTTATATTGTTAAGGCTTGCAACTCTTTTCCTAGTTTTTATTCTCCACCTCGGCCAAACTTTAAAAGAAGAACATGAAAAAGAATTCGGTGGCACGATATCGAAAATACGTGCTACGGCGCCGTATGGAGTTTCCGATTTTGGCAGTGCAGTGAGTCAAAGCCAAAATCATGATGGCAAAATCGGATATCTGACTTTTCCTACCATTTCTCTTTTTTGTGCAAGCCAAACAATATTTTCAAGAAATAAACGATTTGGGATCCAAAATAAGACTCGTTCTAATCACATACATATGTAATACCTACTTTATTTTCTAGTACCTATATGTTATGTAGTTTTGAATAAGCCAATGAGATGTTACCTGAGGACGTAACAGTATTTTGTAACACCTTATTAATGATTGCACGTGCTTAGTGTGCTAATAAATCATTTTAATAAAGACTTTAAAGAGGAAAACAAAAAAATCTTTCTTCCTCTTTAAAGCCTAGCCTAAAAGCCTCTAATTGTGCATGTAGGTACCTATAGTGACTACTCACAAAGCTGAGTGACTGCCCCAAAGTAACTGTTACCTCCTTACACATGACTGCCGCTATTAAGTCTTGGAAAAAGGCACATATTGTTGTTTAAACACGAAGGAAACACTCGTAAAATGTTTTTGCGATTTTTTTTACGACCTAAACGCTCGTTGTTCAAAGTGATTTTATCTAAATAAATAAAATATTTACAGAAAATCGCTGTAAACTTTCTTTATTCATAACGCCTTAAATACCTGTACTAGCTTGAAATAAGAGCAACTCAAGAATTTCCGAAACAATATATCCTGATTGGTAAAGGGCAGTAACTTCTAAAATAACGTCTAAAAACTATGATCTTCAAGTCATTTGCCAAGCCGTACAATTTTCTCTGCAACAGAACTCGAAATTTCACCCACATCATCTCAATGATTGTTGGATAACTGTGCGTTTTTTCTGCCACGCATGACCACATTATTGAATTAACTGACACCAGTGGTTTTTCCGGACCAGTGCGACTTGGGTACCTTTAATATAAAACCTATGAATGTATGATAACTACTTTGTGACATTTGCTGTAGAAATTAAAGGTCTATGGAATCTACTTGTAGTAGTTCGTATAAGAACCGTATCCGCAACTTGTCGTCGTCGCTTGTGAGAAGAAGGCTGGTCATTTTCTCGCTTAAAGTCTAAGTTTTTTATTTTTGATTTACGTTGTAGAGCCATGCTGCAGCTATATTAATAGTATAGTTGTAGCACGAATGGGTCGGCTCGACCGGGGAAGGACCACGCTCTCACAGAATACCAGCGTAAAATAGCAGCTTAATGCTGCTGTGTTTCGTATGGTGAGTGTAGAGCACCGGAGACCCTTTTTACTGGATAATAATCCTCACGGCTGACAACGCATCTGCATTTAAATGCGCAAACGAAGATAGATGTAGATGTCTATGGGCCACAGCAACCACTTACCATCAGGTGGACTGTGTGCTCGTTTGTCACCCTTATTCTATAAAAAAAAAAGTAAAGTCATTTAGCGTGGAAACGCAGCCAGATTTCTTGACACTATAGCGTGAGGAGCGGGACTAAATGAAAATTCAAAAGTCCGAAAATAATCCTTAAAACATAATATAATAAAGAAAGACTTTCTTTAACAGAATTAGAGTGACAAACGAGCACACAACCTGATAAAGTGGAATAATAAGTGGGGGATAGTAAGTAAACATCTATGTCTATTCACGATTAAGATCAAAATCAGATGCGATGTTACCCCTGTGGACAAAGATGGAATGCCTTGTTCCAGTAAAAAAGGTCTCCGGGTCTCTCACACTCACCATACAAGACACAGCAGCATTAAGCTGCAATTTTACTCTGGCATTCTGCGAGAGCGTCGACGCCGGTCGAGATAAATCATTTATGCTGCAACCAAAACATAGCTGCAACATAGCTCTTCCACGTATTGCAACATAGCTCTACCACATATTGCAACATGGCTATATCAAGAATAAACAAGTGGTAAAATTTAAAAAATTTCTACAACCAACTTCAATAGAAATAAAATGAGAACGTCATCAATGTAGTCGAAGTCAATTAAATGCGCATTATTAAGGATAACTCAAAAACTACTGGTCAGATCTCGATCAAATTTACATGGAATCACATGAGAAGCACCAGCTTTCAAATAAAAAAAAGATTCATCAAAATCGGTTCACCTTAAAAAAAGTTCTGAGGTAACACATATAAAATAATACATTAAAATTGAGAACCTCCTCCTTTTTTGAAATCGGTTGAAAATAACCAAGCTGTTTCCTTTATAAGTTTTGTAAACAGTTTGTACAACCTGTGTTTTATTGGATAATTTTATCTTGGGACATAAAAGAAGACCCGCTGGGTTTTTTGCAGGTTCATTTGATTGCAGCGGTACCAGGTTCTTCCAAATCAGTGGTAAAAGTAACAAAATGACTTTCAATAAAAATCACTTGTAATCTTCAATCTATATTCAGTCTATTACTCAGTTTCGTACTAAGCGCACGCGCACGTAAAGTATACTAAGCGCACGCTATTATTGGCCTTGTACTCGTTGTACCCTACAAATGGTTCTCAAACTTTTGGGCGTAACTATAATTGTGGCGAAAACGTTTTGGGTGGAATTAAATGTAGTTTTTTTTTTTTTTTTTTATAGGAGAGGGGGCAAACGAGCCTGCGGTTCACCTGATGTTAAGTGACTACCGCCGCCCATGAACAACTGCAACACCAGGGGAATTGCAGATGCGTTGCCGGCCTTTTAAAAAGGAGTAGGCTCTTTTCTTGAAGGTCCCTAAGTCGCGATGTGCGATGGTCAAATTGAGCGGCTGGAATTAGTCCGAACAATTCCTCAGAGCACTCCCCGTGGTACATGCGATAAAATACGCAAAGAGATGCAACATCTCTACGCAGTGCTAGTGAGTCAAGCCGATCGGAAAGAACTCGGTCGTCGACGATTCGATCCGCTCTGCGCTGAATGCGGTCAAGTGGAAGGAGCTGGCACTGGGGAGCCCCTGCCCAGAGATGGGAACAGTATTCCATGTGAGGCCGAATCTGCGCCTTGTAAAGCTGCAGGCGGTGTGCCGGCATGAAATACTGCCCCGCTCTACTGAGCACGCCAAGCTTTTTAGAGGCAAGAAAGACTTCGACTATCCGTGTTCTGGAATCACTGAAGCAGGATATCGCAAACTGGGTGAACGACAAGCATCGTGGAAATGCACTACGTGTAAGTAAGGAAACAATTCTAAGCAAAGTTCTTCCAAGCCAACTTCATTAGAACATATTATGCAGGAGTTGGCTAATATTAAGTCGACTTTATCTCTCTTGCTGGATGTTATTACTGATATTAAGGAAATTAAAAATGAAGTAACTGCCTTCAAAGCATCTATAGGTGAACTGTATAGCAAGATTCAAAACCTGAAAGATCGAGTACAACGTATGGAAAAATTGCAAGGGGTAGTCTCTAATTTAGAAGGCAAAGTAGACCAGATAGAAGACTATCTCAATGACAAAAATCAATGGTTGAGGCACAACAACGTGGAGATAAAGGGAGTTCCTATGAAAGACAATGAAAACCTGCATGAAATTATTGCGAAAATAGGTTCTAATGTTATGTGTCCAATTAATAAAACGAATATCGATTTCGTAGCAAGAGTTCCCTCCCACAATAGCAAATTTAAGCCAATTATAGTGTCTTTCATAAATCGTTACGTAAAAGAAGACTTTATTGCTGCTACTCGTTGTTGTAAAACTTTATGTCCTGCTGATATCGACTTGTTTGGTACTAACAGAATTTATGTAAATGATCACTTAACTGTAAAAAATAAATTACTTTTGACTAAAGTCAAAAACCGTAGAAAGGAACATGATTTCATGTTCACTTGGGTAAAAAAAATCAAAAATATTTGCAAGAAAAGATCAGCAATCAAAGGTTATTTCAATACAAAACGAGAGAGATTTAACCAAGATTTGTTGATATATTTATATTTCTTAAATTCATCTAATTGTGAGGTATTTACTTGTTGCTTGGTAAGTTTGTGAACCTCCGGTTGCTATGATGCATTGATAAGTACAGATATTAGCTTAGCTAATATGGTTTAATATGCTTCTCACGCCTTTTCAATAATTATGGCTACTTCTTATCTGTATTGAAACTACTTCTTTTAAAAATAATATTGTAAGTAATTTAGTGATGACTACGAGTTACATCGCTTATTGTATCTTGCCGAACTATTTACTTATAATGCATGTTGGATTCAAAATGTCATTAGTTTTAAATATGGAGCATGGTTTATTTACGAATTTTATTATAATGATTACGATTATAGGTTTTTTAGTAATTTCTAACAACTAATAATATTTTAATATACTACCAAAACTGCAGAGGACGATACCATTATGTTAACTGAGAGTTTGTTAACATATTATATGTATAGCAGTGAACTTTTTGACGACAGGTATATTGTATTCCGTCGAGATAGGGACTATATTGCAGTCCGTCGGAATCTTCATGCTACCTACATGCCGGAATGGCAATCAAGTGATTTGTGGTTGAAGCTTTTAAATTATTGCTCTAGACCACATACGTTCTATATTATTTCAGATTAAATTTAAAATACAACTATTCACTATAGTTTCATATTAATCAATCGTTCAATCAATCACGTTATTAATATTAATCTTAAGAGATTGTGTAATATTACAGGTACAAAATCGATTTTATAAAACTTATTACTACATATTTCGTGGGATACTCAACTAAAAGATCCCGTATAACAGTTTTAGTCATCAGATAAATACTTCTCACATATATAAAATACTGTAGCTTCTTCTATAAATTTTTATCTTCAAGGGTGAGAGAGAGGAGCTATTCTAAAGCAATTTTTTGTACATATGATTTTTAAATCTTCTTGAAATTTATTCATGAAATATCAGAACATTTTCTCCGCTAAATGTTACATACTTAGAAAGATTGTCATCAAATGAACATTTAATACAATATCCAAAACAGTACACATCATGTCTCTGAACATTTGTAATTGATGATTTATTAGGATCAGCAGAACAAGAGACAATTGGTTTAAAAAAAAAAGATTCAAAGTCAGCATAAATCACGAAAGGAAACCTATTTTTTTTAATCATATTTATTAAATAAAATTTTCTTTGAGACGACTTAATCGAGTCACTAAAACAATCTTTAACGCACAGAGTGAGTGAATTGGAGAAAAACGTCTTAAAGATATAATTAATTTAGATATGAATATAAATAAATTTAAACCCATTCAAGGATCATCTTTTATTGAATTACCATATAACATTAGAATTCAAAAAAACTGTTATTAATGTTAAAAATGCAGACGTGCAATGTTTTAAGTGAGCTCTACTCTCAGCCTGTATCCAGCTCAGCTTGTATCCAGCATCAAAAACGTTGATCGTGTTATTTGAAAAATGAGAACAAGTTGAAATTTGATAAGATTTCATTTCCTGTTAAATTAACAGATATTCACAAAGTTGAGCGATTAAACGATATAAGCATCAATGTTTTTGGTCTGGAATACAACAATGAGACTAAAACTCACAATGTAATTGGATCGTTACATTTACAAAGTAAATCAACACATATCAATTTACTTTACGTTACCAATGGGAGTACCATCAGTTGGTAGCAAGCGGAACCCATTAATTTTCTTTCGGTTTATAATTTGCAATTGGGTCCCGCCTACTACTAAACTTAATGCGGGTATTTAACTTAGGCTTTCAGCTCATAATATAGTCTGTTAAACCAAAGTAGAGTCAATAATTTTTTGCTAAAAAATAAAAATACTGTAAACAAAGAGCTTATCACGTACATTGTTAATGTTTTATCATCATCATTACAGCCCTTCACAAGACCACTGCTGAACATAGGCCTCCCCCAAGGAATACCACAAAGCACGGTCCTGAGGCACCTGCATCCATCGACTTCCTTTATGTCTTACTAGGTCGTCACTCGAGAATTTTTTTCACGCAGAGAAACCCTAAGCATAGCCCTCTCTAAGGTCTTGAGCGACCTTGAGCGTCCTCATATAGCCAACAGTGAAGGACCACGTCTCAGATCCATAAGTCAACAGTGGCAACACGCACTGGTTGTACTATCTCGTTTTCAGGTTTTGAGGTATACCTGACGACAAGATGTGTCGTAGTTTCCCGAACGCTGCCCAGCCGTGTTGAATCCGTCGATTGACCTCTCGGTCGAAGTGGGACTTACCTAGTCGGACTATTAGTCCCAGGTAAAGATACTCGTCAACAACTTCGAGCTTAGTGCTCCCAACAACTACCGGCATAGGTGTGACATGGACATTAAACATGATCTTTGTTTTGTCCATGTTCATCTTAAGACCTATCCGTTGGGAGACATTATTGAGGTAATAGACAATAGTGCTTAGGTCCTCCAGCGATTCTGCCATAAGGACTTTATCGTCGGCTAATCGAAGGTGAGGTAATGTAAGAAGGTGAAGTGATGTACTCGCAATTGATGTTAATACTCTATCCTTTCCAGTCCAGTAGCTTGAAAACGTCTTCCAATGCAGCGGTGAAGAGTTATGGGGATATAACGTTACCCTGTCTTACACCTCTCTGCAGTTGGATTGGTTTCGTATTCTGGTTCTGTACTTGGATAGCTATCGTTACTGTACAAACACTTCAGCACATCGATATACCAACAGTCAACTTGGCACCGCTGAAGGGACTACAGCACCGCCCAAATTTCGACGGAATCAAAGGCTTTCTCATAGTCCACATACGCAAGACATAGTGGCAAATTGTACTTCTCGGTCTTCTGTATAATTTGCCGAAGGATATGTGTGTGGTCTATGGTACTAAAGCCTTTTCGGAAAGTGGCTTGTTCGGGAGGCTGGATGTCGTTGAGTCTGCGTGCGAGACAATTCTTAATGACTCTCGAAACAGCACGCAGACGCGGCTCAGAAGGGAAATCGGTCTGTAGTTCTTCAAGTGAGCGTTGTCGCCTATCTTGAAGAACAAGACCACCGCACTTCTGCTTCACGTCTCCGGGGTAGTCCCACCATGGAGGATGAAATTAAAGAGTTTTTGAAGGAATTCAAGTACCGCTTTTCCACCCTCTTTCAGAAGCTTTGCTGTAATTCCATCCTCACCTGGGGTCTTGCCCTTTTTAACGTGCTGGAGAGCCATTCTAATCTAGCTCAGACTGACGTCCGGAATAGTGTCGGATAAGACTAGCTCTTGGATCGTTACTCACACTTGCGTGTGGCTCCAACGATAATGTGTACAGCTGCCCATAGAACCTCTCAATATCACTCAAAGTCTCAGGTGTCCCGGAAACGATACTGCCACACTCGGTCTTCAGCTTTCACAGTTGGCTCTTTCTGGCAGACAGATCTCTGGCAAAGACTTTGGAGCCTTGGTTCCGCTCGATCGCTTCTTCAATACAAGCTGTATTGAAGTTGCGTAAGTCCTGCCGTCTGTTCAGTTGCCTGTATACTGTCAAATCTGTTGAAGAATGCAGCTTTATTTCCCGTCTAACAGCCATGAGATTAAGAGTGTGATGGGAGAGTTTTTGTATTCTTCTGCGGCGGGTCTTGTAGAACTTAGCTCCAACCGCATGGACAGTTTCCACGAGCTTATCATTCATATCTTTCACTTTATTGCAGTTTTCTAGGCACTGAAAACGGTTTTGTAACTCGAGCTGAAACGTTTCGGGACTTTGGACTAGAGCACGTGGGGGACGAAGCGTTGACTTCATTAGACGAGACCTCTCCAATTTAACGTTTAGGTTCAGTGTGCCTCTAACCATTCGGTGATTGCTACCAGTTTAAACCCTCGCAATCACTGAGACATCACTGAACAGTTGTCGTCTGGTCGTCATAATGAAGTCAATCTCATTTTTTGTCAAACCGTCGGGGCTCAACCAGGTCCACTTCCTATGAGGCCGCTTCTGGAAGAAAGAATTCATCATAAAGAGTCCCTCTTTCTCCATGAAGTCGGCCAGCTGCTGGCCCTTTGGGTTCCGTTGCCCTATTATTGTTCTAGTGTCATCGTTATCATACACACTTAAACAGATCATAATTCTCACACACGTTTGCAATATTGACCGTAGTTGCCATTATTGGTATTGACATTTTTAAAATGGTAGATTTAAAAAGAGGATTAACTTGTTTCTTGAACGTCCGAAGTCCTATAGGTCAGAAAAAATCGCCGGTGGTAGACGTTTCCACAAAGAACTAGTGCGAGGAAGAAAATTCCTAATAAATCGCACAGTGGTGGACCGCCAAGCAACCAGATGGTGTGGATGGCATTTCATAATTTTTTTTAATTTCGTATCATTTACAAACTAAAATTTCTCATCGACAGAGTGACAATGTTTACTGGAAACATTTCATATTTACAAGAAAAGGAAAGGAAACTCTGGCAAAATTTTACATTGTTCACAATACTTTAAGTTTAGAGTTTTTGTGAAGTTTAGTCGCAGGTTAAAGTGTGAGCACGAACAAAATACTCGTAAAATGTTTACGCGCTCATTTTATGAGCTTAGCGATCGGTGCTCCATGGTACGGTAACTTTGACGAGATATAAATGAGATATTCGGGAAATTAAGTACTGGGTTTCATGAGGTTATGGATGAACGATTTACATTCACTCTGTTTTGTAAATCTTTAAAAATGTAAATTTTTGCGTGAAGTGGAATAAAATTCAATTTATTGATTAAAGTTACAGTATCCGTTAATCCTAGAGTCCGCTGCGCTGCGTTGAGGGGTCAAATTCATGATTCTTGAAAAACGCATTTCTTCAGCGATACACACGTGATAAAACATCACTTAAAGTTTAATCATTTACTATTAGACTGCTTCGTTGGTCTAGTAGTCGCAAGCGCGACTTCTGATCATGAGTAATTTGAAAAATCAGTTATTGAGTTTTTCTGCCAAGAAATGACCGTGTAGTGGCGGTGTAAGTTTCCTTTCATTCATATTGAGTGTCCGTTGAGACTGGCTGCCGAGACCGAAATTCGGTCTGGAGGAAATGATTTACAATTTTAGTGGAACTGGCGGGAATCGTGCATAAACACAGTTAAGAACTATAAAGAAGTTTAACCTAATTGTATACATGTTTTACGATTAAATTCGAATAAATTTATGCTGTTTGGTGGCGGCATGAGGCGATTATGATAAACTCCAGAAAGATTTTATGGCTTCTAATAGATGGCGATTTAATCACCTCTTTTATACGTCCCACTGCTGGGCACAGGCCTCCTCTCATTTCTGAGAGGGTTTTAGGGCAAGGAAATGTCCGCCGCGCTGCCCCAATGCGTGTTGGCGAATTTCACATGTCTTCGAAATATTTTTTTTTGATTTCTCAGACATGCAGGCTTCCTCACGATGTTTTTCTTCACCGCCGAGTACGTGGTAAATCAGCACTCAAAATTGCAATTAAAAATTTCATTGGTGCCGGCGGGGATCGAACCCGGGATGCTCGCGTACTGTGTAACTTACAGTGAGCGCTAACCATCTGAGCTACCACGGCAAAATAACTAGTAATTAGTTTTTTATTCAGTGTTTAATAGGTATGACAATTTAATTCATTAAATACTCAGAATTCACCTCCCATCATAATCTCAATTCGTAACAGTGTTTACTTGTTTACATAGTAAATAATTTTCGTGATATCAGTGCTTGAATAATGGCAAATGTCATGGATGTAGAGAAAATGCAGAGAGAGTTGGAAGATTGCTGGAGTCAGAAAATGGCCGAATTTGAGAAATACTTGAAGGATGCATCCACTCCAATAAAACCAAAACTGGCACAGCTACAGGAAGAATTTTACTCATTTAAGGAACTTGTTATTAAAATGCTACTATTAACATGTGGCAGCGTCGAAAGATTATTGATTTTAATGGTATCCCAGAGGCATCTGTGAATAATATAACAGATGAAATACTACAATTGTTGCACAATAAATTGAGTTTAACACTTTAAAGTGCCATTATCTTGGAAAACTGCTATAGACTTGGTGCGCAGCAAAGTAACCACATTAGGCCTGTTAAAAGTATGGACATTGGTCTCCAAGTTGACTGTATTTATACTGGCTACAGTAAATGTTTCGATCGAATAGATCATCAAATCCTTTGAAAAAAAATGGCAATGTCAGGTATACATGGAGACCTTCTGCGATAGTTCTCCTCTTATATTGGAAATAGGTCACAAACAGTAGTACTTAATGGCTTTATATCCACTTGACTACCGGTTCCTTCAGGAGTACCTCAAGGCTCTCTGTTGGGCCCTTTACTCTTTATTATCTTTGTGAACGATATAGAGAATGAATGCTGATGATATGAAAATATTTAAATTCATCACTAGTACAGAGGATACTATGTTATTGCAATCAGACTTGGAAAGATTTGAAACATACTGCAATATAAATAAACTAGATTTAAATGTCTCTAAATGTTTTTGTGTCGTTCACAAGTAAAAGCGATATAATCGATGGCGGCTATCACTTGAAGGGTACCACTTTGGCCAGAGTATATGAGGCTTGTGATCTTGGAATAATTCAAGACTCTAGACTTATCTATAACAAGCATGTATCTAGCATTATAACTAGGGCATATAAAGCCATGGGATTTGTCATCCGCTGCTCTTGTGCCTTCAACAGCCTAAAAACGATAAAAATTCTCTACTGTTCATTTGTACGGCCTATTCTTGAATATGCATCACAGGTCTGGAACCGACAATATGAGGTTCATAAGTCTCGTATTGAGGGTATCCAGAAAAGGTTTTTAAAGTATCTTGATTACAGAGTGCATACGGATTCTCAGGGCTATGGAGAAGGGTGCAATCGATATCACTTTCTTCCTTTATCTGTTCGACATAATATTAATGATGTATATTTTTATCTAAAAATTTTCGAATAGCAAATAAGAGGAAATGCAAACTTCTTAACATTTAAACTATAGACGTAATTCTTTCATGATTAGAACTGCTAAATTTATAAACTCGCTTAACTTTGGTATTGATCCATTTAATACTTCCCCGAGTGTGGCCAAGAGTACCTTAACCAGTGAATATTTTGCTTAAAATCTTTGTATTAATTCTTAAAATATTCATAATACACATAGCTTTTTAACTTTAAGGTACCTATTGTTAACTAGTTTATTTATTTTTGAACTGGCTTTTGTTTATACCTTTTATTTTTAATTCTAAAAGTGGAAACTTGTAAATGGCTTAGTAGTATATTATTATATTTTTTTTATTTAATAATAAGCAATTGATGTAAGTTTTCCGAATAAAATAAAATATAATAAAAATAGTATATTTTCGTCATCACCACTTAAAACAGGAAGTGTGGAAAGTTAAATCAAAATTGATAGGCTCGCTAATTTCTATTTCCGAATTCCTTACTTTTAGTAAGGAATTCGGAAATAGATATTAGCGAGCAATCAATACATAAAAGAGCTCGAAAACATTATGGAATAAAGAATGTGTGGACTTTGGATGGTGTTATCTATGTTAAACATCCTGGTGGTTATGATAAGATCCTTGCGATGGAGCAGTTAGATGCTTTGATGGCCAAATATCCCAATACAAGTACTCCAATCAGGTCAGACGCTGCTTTTAATACTTCGGATATTACAAATAATTCGAAGTTAACACAAGGTTCATCTTGCACTAAACGTGTGCAGGAAACAGCCCGTCGCACTATTACAGCAGTAACCTATAGTGATGATAACAAGAGATCTCGGCGGCCTGTAGTAAAAAAAATAGAATTCATGCTTCTGTTCCACTACGCTAATGTGATTGTTTATGTTATCTTTACTTAGCAAATTTTGAACATATTAATGCATTCAATGTAATTTTTAATATAGTCATATTTAGTCTTATAAATATAACTGATAATAACTGATTGCTGTGCTTCAACTTTTATGTAATATTTTTTTTGTTTCATTGTTAGAGCTCCTTTGAGTGGACTGTAATTTTAATATTAGTTATTTTATCACTGTCTTTATGATGCAATCCTAATATGTATGAAGTGATTTGTTCTGATTATCTGATATTTTTAATTACTTAAATTTACCTTTTCAAGCGCGTGGTAGCTCAGGTAAGTATAACTGTAAGTTTCACAGTACGCGAGCAACCCGGATTCGATCCTCGCCGGCACCAATGAAATTGTTTATTGCAATTTTAAGTGCTGATTTACCACGTGCTCGGCGGTGAAGGAAAACATCGTGAGGAAATCTGCATGTCTGAGAAATAGGAAAAAAAATATTTCGAAGACATGTGAAGTTTGCCAACACGCATTGGGACAGCGCGGCGAACATTTCCTTGCCCTAAAACCCTCTCAGAAATGAGAGGAGGCCTGTGCCCAGCAGTGGGACGTATATAGGCTGTAACTTTAACTTTTTTAACTTTAACTTTTTCAATTACTACGATGTGATCCTGCTCTTTCAATTATCGTTATTGTTTTCTTATACTATAAATATTATTTCAGATGAGATAATTCACTACGTTTATAGTATTCATTGACAAAGACTTATTAATTTTTCGTACTTTTTGCAACTTTGCATACCTATATAAAATTCATGCTTTTGTTCTACTACACTAACGTAATCTTCACTTAGAAAATTTTGAACATATTGCATTCAATGTAATTTTTAATATAGTCATACTCGTATTTAGTCTTATAACTACTACTTGTTGTGCTTCAATTTTTATGTAAAAATTATTGTTCAATTTTTGAAGTTCCTTTGAGTGGCACTGTAATTTTAATATTAGTTATTTTATCAGTGTGTATAATCCTGATAAGTATGAACTGATTTGGTAATGTTATGATTATCTGGTATTTTTAATTACTTAATTTTTTTTTTGTGATTCTGATTTTTGAATAATCGCTATCATTTTCTAATACTATAAATACTGTTTAAGATGAGACAATACACGACGTTAATAGTATTCATTGACAAAGACTTATAAATTTTTCGTACTTCTTGCAACTGTGCACATAATTTGTTTACTTTAGAGTAAGAAGAAGTTAACGTAGGTAAATAAATATGTAGCAAGGTAGAAGTCATAGATAAATAAATATGTAGCAATTAGAAGTTAATCTGTCATTGTCATCATTCGTCATTACTATTATTACCTAGACTTAGAATATACTTACGCCAGTATATTCTAAGTCTATGTATTATTATATGCCATAGACATTATATTAATTTACGTGGTGGCTCCTTAATATTAGCAGATAAATCATTATTATATAAAGAACGTAAGGATATTGTGAGCCTCTCTGTTGAGCGAACTGTAGAAATGGCTTGTGTCGAGCTCAGGCACCTCATTGTTGTAAGTGTTTACAGACCCCATGTGCCACTTATGACTATTTTGAAAGAATTGTGGAAGAAGTTTTGCTCAAACTTAGTAAACAGAACAAGTCTGTTGTAATATGTGGAACTTTAACATCAATCTCCTTGAAACTTCTTCCATTAGTATAAAGTTTAGCTCATTGTTTAAATCGTATAATCTTGTTAATTTATTCTTAGAACCAACACGTATTGCTGGTCCAAGTGCAACCTGTATAGATAATATTTTTACAGATATTAAGCCTTGCATAAATCATTATTCAAAATTTAAGTTCAGATCACTGTGGACAGTTGGTATCATTGCCTTACATACACAAAAACAGAAAATAAGGAAGTTGTGTTTGTTCCAATAAATGACCATCGCTTGGAGAGGTTTAGAAGTAATATAATAAAAGACTTCCATCACTTTCATTTAAAATAGTGCTAATTATTTGTATAGTATGTTATTTAAAATTATAACTTGTGAATTTAGTAGAATATTTACTTCTAAAACTTTCTCTTTGAACAGTCGCAAATCATTTAATGAATGGGCGACAGTAGGAATTATAAAAGTAGGCGAAAGTTATATGAGCTTTATAATGAAAGATCATATAATACTAGTGTTATATTTAGAGATTATGTAAAACATATTCTAAAATATTTAAAAAGTGTGCTACACAGCTAAGGCTTTACATTTAAGTAACAAAATTAAAACTGCATCCAACAAAATTAAAATGACCTGGAGAATAATAAATAGTGAAACGGGCAAGGTCAAACCGCGCAACTCAGTTTTCAATTGAATATTAACAACAGTTTAACTCGATCTGATCAAGAAGTTGCTATGGCTTTTGAGAAACATTTTACTGATGTTCCTTTTGACAACAAAATCATTAAATTCTTCTCCTACTGTCGCCGAATCATTGCTTAAACAAAATGTAAAGGCTTGTTCAAATACTTTTAAATTCCATAGAGTATTGCCAAAAGATATCGTTAAATATTTTAAAACAATTGATGTTAAGAGAACGGCAGACTTATGGGGGATTTCCGTTAAAGTTATTTTATCTATAATAGATATAATAGCACCTTATCTAGCCACTATATTTAATACAAGCGTCGAATCTGGTGTGTTTCCTGATTTAATGAAACATAGTAAAGTCATACCTTTATTTAAATCTGGTAGTACATTAGACCCCGCCAACTTTAGACCGATTTCTGTACTACCAACATTTAGTAAAATTTTTGAAAAATAATTTTAGATCAGATCTTAAGTTTCTTTAATATTAATAAATTGCTACATAAAAATCAATTCAGTTTTACAAGGGTCGCTCGACAACTGACGCTGGAGTTGAGCTTATTAAACATATTTTTTGTGCATGGGAGAATTCGGAGGATGCTTTGGGTATATTTTGTGACCTTTCCAAGGCCTTCGACTGTGTTCACCATGAGACATTAATCAGGAAGCTACAGTACTATGGTGTCAAGAACACAGCGCTTAAACTTATTATTTCATATTTAAGTAATAGAATGCAGAAAGTTATTATCAATGGTAAAAGTTCTTCCGGGTCACCTGTACTAATGGGTGTCCCTCAGGGCTCGATTCTCGCCCATTCCTATTTCTGGTATATATTAATGATTTACCTTCCTTGTAGGGATAATCATGATATAGTATTATTTGCTGATGATACTTCCTTGATTTTTAAACGTCAATCATTTAAATGTGACGAAGTGAATAATGCTATATCAAAATTAGTGCATTGGTTTAACGTTAATAATCTACATTTAAACGGAAATAAAACTAAATGTATTAAATTTACAACAACTAATGTTAAAAATCTAAATACCTACCAATGTGTTTTTAAATAGGGAAGAACTGAGCCCTGTTGAATCCACTGTTTTTCTTGGCATCACTCTCGACGCAAAGCTTCAGTGGGGCCCCCATATATCCAAACTAGCAAGCAGACTAAGTTCTGCAGCCTATGCTGAAAAAAAGATTAGAGGTCTCACTAGTGTCGAGACAGCTAGACTAGTTTATTTCAGTTATTTCCATAGCATAATGTCTTATGAGATTTTGCTATGGGGAAATGCGGCTGATTTAGAAACTATTTTTATTTTACAGAGGGCCATTAGAGCTATTTACAACCTAAAACTGAGAGAGTCTCTTAGAGATAACTTTAAAGAAATAAATATATTAACTTTGGCCTCTGAGTATATTTACGAAAATTTAATGTATGTTCACAAAACAAAGGTAGTTTAGTAAAAAAGTGATATACATTCTGTAAACACTAGAACAAACACAAGCTAGTGATACCAGTTTCTCGACTCCACAGAGTCAGTAATTCATTCTTGGGCAACATGTACGCTATTACAACAAGGTCCCGGAAAGTGTACAGGCTCTCTCTATTACCAAGTTTAAATGTTTTGTTAAGTTGAAATTGTATAAAAGGGTTATTATAGTATAAATGATATATGATTGATAATAACCCTGGGAATGAGGTGGTCGCTACAAGCAGTTTCTAAAATAAATTTTGTACTTAAATAGTTTGTACAACCATTAATGTAAAACTTACTTTAAAAAAAAGTCCCTGGGTTTCTTGCTGGTTCTTCCCAGGACAGAGGTTTTTTCGAACCAGTGGTAAAGTAAAAATAACTTTCAATAAGAATTACACATGTAATCTATATTGAATAAAAAATTATTCTATTCTATTCTATTCTATTCTATTCTATTCTATTCTATTCTATTCTATTCTATATCCCCCTAGAGTTTATAAACTCTTTGATTGTAAGCCACAAAAGGCACAGATGTCTAAAACATACTGCCTATTAATGTATAAGTTGAATATGAACAAATTGTATAAGTTGTTACTGCCGTCATTTGCATGCAACATGTTTTACTTATTTATTGAATAGTTATTATTGTTTCTTATTTAACTTTTTATAATTTTCTTTTGTTTCCCATCAAAGTTTTACCAGCGTGTTAATTTTGCGGTTTTCAATTGTAGTATTAATAATTATATAACATATTGGTGAAGCAGGGTAGCCCAGACTGAGTATGTAACTACTTAATAATTTAAGTATATTCGTTATTGTATAATACTGTGTGATCATTAAGTTATCATTAAGATGTTTAATTTTTCATGTTGTGTAATCAGTCAACTGGTTGATCGTATTTTGTTAGATTCCTAAATAGTTTAAATGTTGTTGTGTAAATGTTGCCATTTACCCACACTCGCCATTTTCGTATGAAAATATTTTAGCTTCACCTTCCCTTTATTCAGGTTCTCTGGAGTTCTTGTTCTTAAAAGTCAGCGTTAGAGGCGTAAAGGTGATTCTTGGAGTAATCAATTTTTTCGAGAGCCGTTTTTAAAGT
The DNA here is from genome assembly GCA_029286625.1 of Parnassius orleans. Lineage (NCBI taxonomy): Eukaryota > Metazoa > Arthropoda > Insecta > Lepidoptera > Papilionidae > Parnassius > Parnassius orleans. The sequence goes on from JAGSMP010000286.1 coordinate 108,568, forward strand.
GGCGAAACAGTCAAGTTTCGCCACTTTAGAAACGGCTCTCGAAAAAATTGTCTCTGAGTGTGCACACTGCATAATCATGGGTAATTTTAACACCGACCTCTTGATAAATTCTAACCGTTCCCAAAAACTTGGTACAATCATTGAGTCAGTCAATCTCCACATTCTTCCTTCAGGGGCAACACATCATAATTTCGATTCAAATTACTCTTTGATTGACCTTATTATTACAGCTTCTCCTGATCATGTGATATCACATGGTCAGTGTTCCGCTCCAGGATTCTCGCGTCACGACCTCATTTATGTTACATACAAGCTATATTCTCCTAAATCTTTGCCTACTTTTCTTCACTTGCGCAACCTTTCTAAAATAAATTTTGATAAACTAAAAAGTGACGCTTCTAATTCAAATTTTGATCAATTAAAATCATCAACGACTGTCGATCACAGTAGACCCATGCGGTAGCTTTTGCTGTCTGGGCCGGCTCAAACCAGTGGTACCACTCTAGCGACTCCACTCCTAAGCGTGGGTGCTCAGGCTGCCCCGCGTATTCCGTGAACTCTTGCAACTTCAGGGGACTTCATTCCAACGTTAACGCTGTCTACTACCTTGCTCTTTTTAACCGAGACTCAGGCATCCTCTCCGGCTGATACTTCATATCTCTGCTACCCGGTGTACCAATTAGAACACTCCTTTGTACCCCGGGCTGGAGTTTGCGTATACGTCAGAGAAGACATTTGTTTTCGACGCCATGGCAGACTTGAAAGCTGCGCGTAGAGAGCGAAGACCATCCCCGCATCTATGGGTGCCTATATAGGTCCCATAGCGGTAATGCCGAAACAGACCGACTCATCAACTACGTCCAAATGGCTACAAATTCCTTGTTACAGCAGATCCCATCCGCAGAGATCGTGATCCTTGGCGATTTTAACGACCACCACGCCGAATGGCTCGGTTCACGTTTAACCGATCATGCGGGGAGATCTGTTTATGACTTTGCCTTGGCATATGGTCTAACACAGCTGGTTACTTTGCCTACGCGGATTCCAGATGTGGAGGATCATGCACCTTCCCTGTTGGACCTTCTGCTGACCTCTCATCCGGACGGATATCAGGTTTCCGTCGATGCCCCTCTAGGCTCGTCAGACCATTGTCTTGTCCGGAGTATAGTGCAATTCACTCTAACGTCGCGATTGCATTGTGCAGGCTGCCGCCGTGTTTGGCACTATAGGTCGGCCGATTGGGACAGGATGCGGTCTTTTTTTGCATCCTACCTTGGGGCAGATCCCAGCCATAGTTTGGTCGTTACTGTAAAATAACATCACGCTATAAGCAGGAGTGCTACCGGGCCTGGGCAGACGCATCAACGTCTCGAGATGTAAACACCAGCGCTCTTAAAAAGAAGTATAATTCCGCCTCCAGGTCCTTCAAAAAAGTCATTGCCAAGGCAAGGTCTGAGCACAACGGCAGAATTGGCGAGAAGCTAGTTCGCCTTCCTTCGGGAACCCGTGCATTCTGGTCTCTCGCAAAGGCTATCCAAGGGAACTTCTGTCAACCATCTTCCATCTCTGCACAGAGAGGACGACTCACTGGTCCATGCCGCAAAGGAGAAAGCCGAGCTGTTAGGCTTTCTCTTTGTGTCCAACTCGACTCTTGATGACGGAGGGAACACACCGCCGACCATCCCGCGGTGTGAGTGCTCCATGCCGGATGTGCGGTTCTTACAGCGCTCGGTTCGCAAAGCACTCCTTACCCTGGACGTCAGCAAGTCCAGTGGGCCTGACGGAGTCCATCCCATTGTGCTGAAGACGAGTGCTCCGGAGCTGGCAACGGTTTTAACGCGTCTTTTCCGGTACTGCTACTCCCAAGGCGTAGTCCCCAATTCATGGAGGACAGCTTTGGTCCACCCGATCCCTAAACAAGGCGACCGCTCAGACCCGTAATGAAGTCTATTATAAACTGCCAGCTCATGAGATACCTTGAGGATCACCAGCTGATTAGTGACCGCCAGTACGGTTTTCGTTAGGGTCGATCAGCTGGTGATCTTCTGGTTTATCTGACTCATAGATGGGCGGAGGCAGTAGAGTCCAAGGGGGAGCCATTGGCCGTTACTTTAGACATAGCGAAAGAAGCTCCCTTCCTATGGGCTTCCCCAGATATTGTGCAACTGGATCACCAGTTTCCTTGCTGATCGGAGTATCAAGGTCGTAGTTGACGGTGCATGCTCAGATTACAAGCCTATCATTGCTGGTGTTCCACAAGGCTGCGTGCTATCACTAATGCTGTTTCTCCTGCATATCAATGATATGTTGCAAACTGGTAACATTAATTGTTATGCAGACGACATCACTGGTGATGCCTTATACACCGGCCGTGCCAATATTTCTCGGGAAAACGTCGCCGAGTACCAGGACAAACTTGTGTCTGAATTCAAGTTTTTGCTGAACAAAGTCTCGGATTGGGGGCGACAAAAATTAGTCCAGTTCAATCCCCAGAAGACACAAGTTTGCGCGTTTACCACAAAAACTTGCTGCACTCCCCTTGCTGCCTCAGCTAGCATCGGAATCCTCGGCGTCGACATATCGAATAGCGTGCAGTTTCGTGGTCACTTGGAAGGGAAGGCCAAATTAGCCTCTAAAAAGCTTGGCGTGCTCAGCAGAGCGAGACAGTATTTCATGCCGGCACATCGCTTGTAATTTTACAAAGCGCAAATTCAGCCTCACATGGAATACTGTTCTCGTCTCTGGGCCGGGGCAGCCCAGTGCCAGCTCCTTCCACTTGACCGCATCCAGCGCAGAGCGGTTTGAATCGTCGACGACCGAATTCTTTCTGATCGGTTCGATTCACTGGCGCTGCGTAGGGATGTTGCGTCCCTTTGCATTTTCTATCGAATCTACCACGGGGAGTGCTCTGAAGAATTGTGCGGATTAATACCAGCTGCCAAATTTCACGAACGCACATCGCATCAAAATTTACTACACCATCCTCATCATCTGGATGCTTGGTGGTCCACCACTGTTCGTTTTACTAGGAGTTTTCTTCCTCGTACAACTTCTCTGTGGAATTGTTTACCACCGGAGATTTTTCCGGACCGATACGACTTAGGTAACTTCAAAGAAAAGAGCTTACTCCTTTCTAAAAGAAGAGCGCCAAGTAAGACGGTTTTAAAAAGTTGGTAATATATATATATACAGGATGGTCCAAACAGTGAGGTTATTATTTTTTTTTTGATTCCTCACACCTAGGGGTATCCGAAAATACCCTATATATGTTCCGCGATTTTTTGTAGTTTTCGAGTTATGATTTTTTTTATCCTTTATTTGAAAATGTTCACCTAAACAGCCTAACATTAAAAAAATGTAATTGAGACTTTTCCAAGTTTTTTGTTTGTAGCATAATTCTTATGAGTTGCCCTATTATGCATTAAATAATTAGCTTCCTAACATTCACCAAAATACAATAATTTTAATCGAAACTTAAAAATTTTCTGTCAGGAGGTGGGGATTGAATTTTCAACATTAAATGAAAAATAGTAATAAATGATTTCATTTTCTAATTAATTTTAAAAATTGGCAGTACCTTAATCTTTCATAATAACATTAAAAAATGACACTTAATTGGCCAGTTTTTCTGTTACAGACTTCTGAAGTTACTCAGGCAGAAACTACCTGAATAGTTAATTTGATTTAAAAATCTTTTATCATTTCTAGGGCTAAACTAAGATAGTAAATGCTTCAGGTTAGCAAAAATAACATCAGTGTCTTAACTTATTGTTTAAAATTTATTGACATCAAAATTGCCGGCAAACTTCTTGAACATTGACCTTGACTGCGCAGAGTCGGTTTTACATACAAAATGCGTGCGCAAACCTTCCCCCACTACGCTTATTGTTCAAGATGTTTTCCGGGAACTGGACAAATGATTTCAAGATTCATACTAAAATTAGTAAATAATTTAAGATAAATTTATTTAAAGTAAATTTTCGAAATGGCGGCCATTAACTTCGATACACAGTCTACATCGTCTTAAAAAATTTGCTTTTAGTCTTCGAAAAGCATTCGTATTTTCTTTGATTTTTCTGCACTGTCTCAATTTTCCCTTAATTCATTTTCCGAATTAATTTCTCTAGCATACACATCTCTTTGTAGAATCCCCAAATAAAAAAATCTATAGGGTTTAAATCTGGTGAGCGTGCAGGCCATTCGATTGGCCCTGCACGCCCAATCCACCTTCCTGGGAAAGTTCTGTTGAGGTGCTCCCTCACTTGTCTTTCAAAATGGCAAGGAGCACCGTCATTTTGAAATATCATATCCTCCTCGTTTGTAAATTAACTTCAAGCAATAAACCATTTAGGTTATTTTGTAGAAAGTTCAGGTACTGGGACCCGTTCAACCTAGCCGACAATTCAAAGGCCCAACCATTTCTCCATTTATGACTCCTGACCACATGTTGATACTAAATCTGTTCTGAAAATTTGACTGCCTTGCTTTTTGGGTTTTCAATGGCCCAGCTATGATAATTGTGAATGTTAAAGAACCAGTCCTTTCAAACCAGGATTCATCCGTCCAGAGTATCTTGTTAAAAATCCGGGTCTTCCGCAGATCTTTCCAGCATTATTTGTGAAAGCAACACGCCTTGGATAGTCTGCGTCGTTAAGTTGTTGAACACGCTGAATATGAAACGCGTGATATCCCTTTGGAAAAAATTATTAGTATTTTTTGTGGGTTGTCATTGTACGCAATACTAGAGGTACGTACCGATAGAGCACGTGAACGTGAAACTAAAAGTTGGGATTCGCTAGAGTTGCGTCCTAGCGCCTATTTTGAATTACGAGCGCTTGTTTAAGGGTCCTCTACATCTCTCTCTTTTACACACACACACATTAGACATCGACAATTCACAGTAAATTAAATGAGTGTAATTTGAAATGGCAGTGCAGCAATGTGTTGGGATTTTGAATAAAGAGGTCTACAAAATAATAAAATGCACTCACCTGATTTCAGTATTCTTAAAACTGAAGTCCTTGGGATTCCAGTCCTTCTCGAAATCGCTCGTGAACTAGTAGAAGGGTCTCTTTCTACTTCTTCAATGATTACATCTCTTCTTTCTGGATCCACTCTGGGTAGTCCCTCGCGAAGTTGATTACGCCCAGGAACGCGTCCAGTCATCAGGGTTTCGTGGGTGTTATTAAAAACCCTGTAGCTCGGGCAATGCTCTAACACTTCTCCTCGCCGCTCTAGTTGCTCTCGATAAAGCCGTGCCGCTAATGCGCTTTTTTCTTTGGGCAACGCCGTAGAAATAGTGCATCTCTGCGTTTTGACTGAGAGAATAACTCATTGCTGAAAGTAATCCAAATCACTAAGCAACTCAAGGTCCATAAAACAAGCACAGGTCTATCGTAAGGCAAATCAAGAATCCGGGAAACAAAGCGAAGGTAGTAAAATAAGAGATCCAAATAAACGTAAACGTGAGTAGTGGTTGCACGCAGGAAAGCAGTGAACGACTGGCGGGACCGAGCGAGGTGAAAAAGGGACGCGGTCGGTGTGGCGCGGGGCGCGGGGTGCGGCCTGGTAACAAAATGGAGCGCAAAGCAGGAATGTTTACCTGAGCCTTTGTTTAAAATTCCTTTGTGTGTATGTGACTGAATGTGCTATCATTTAGTTTGAGTGAAATAAAAAGAAACACGTAGTTTGTAGTAAAATGATACCTTAATGTATGTCACGTTTTAACAATAAGTAGTTTTCTTTGCTAACCTGAAGCATTTACTATCTTAGTTTAGCCCTAGAAATGATAAAAAGATTTTTTAAATCAAATTAACTATTCAGGTAGTTTCCTGCCTGAGTAACTTCAGAAGTCTGTAACAGAAAAACTGGCCAATTAAGTGTCATTTTTTTATGTTATTATAAAAGATTAAGGTACTGCCAAGTTTATAAAATTAATTAGAAAGTATGAAATCGTTTATTACTATTTTTCATTTAATGTTGAAAATTCAATCCCCACTCTCCTGACAGAAAATTTTTAAGTTTCGATTAAAATTATTGTATTTTTGGTGAATGTTAGGAAGCTAATTATTTTATGCATAATAGAGCAACTCATAACGATCATGCTACAAACAAAAAAACTTGGAAAAAGGATAAAAAAAATCATAACTCGAAAACTAAAAAAAATCGCGGAACATATATAGGGTATTTTCGGATACCCCTAGGTGTGAGGAATCAAAAAAAAATTTTATAACCTCACTGTTTGGACCAACCTGTATATATATATATAGCGCCACAAAATATCATACCCATACCCTTGTTATTAAGGTGTGAGCAAATAAGATTAAATAAAGAAATGGTATCGCTATCTATCGGTGGCAACATGATCTCAATCTTTTCCTACGTCATCTCTTAAGAAAATTTATTTTTAAGATATACTGTAACTTTAATGATATTAGATAAACTAAGCTGAGTTATGATAAGGGATTTATCATACTTATATCGACCTTAAATGGGAAATTTACGCTAGAGAGAATTTAGAGAAAAAATATAGGTTTTAACGAATTGCAAATATCAACAGGCATTTGCTTTAGGTATATAAAAAGAAGAGTATTCTAGCCAACCTTTATATTATGATGTGTTTTGTCTGATAGTAGTCTAGTGTGATCGCTTATTCCAACTTTAATTACCAGAAATATATGTGCAAATGAATGTCCCCTTTACTCGAATATTTCTACTTCAATATCTCGTCGGAGAGTCAGTATCAGATATCAGTCAGTATTTTTACTCCCATTTATGAATACAGTTCTTCTCACACGTTCATCGTGAATAAGACTACATTTATCAAATTTTGAAGTCTACTTGAACGTAAAAAATACTAGCATGTATTTTATGATGCCAATGAATATTCAATGGGGCCAATTATTTGAATCAAATAACACAAATAAACACTATGCCGTGTATTAAAAAAACCATGAAATTAAACATTATTTTGTCAAAACTATATGAACTTTAATTATGAATGTGCAATTTACCCTTCATAAAGCCTTATCGAAAGACATGTCAGATATAAAAAGTGTTGTTAAACGTATGTTATTAACGCAATTCTGATAAACTCATGTGATTCTGTAGCATATTATATTGCCTAATTTCAAGCTTTGACGTTCAATATAGACACAGATACCGAGGTGTCTCTAAAAATCATCCAATTTTGCTAACTTTGGCACGGAATGATATTAATGATGTATCTAAATTGAAGCTCACGCGAGCGAAGCCGCGGGTAAAAAGCTAGTTAATAATAATATCCTACAGACTGAATTGCCACGAATTGGTCACGACGGCCAGTCCTAACAGAGATATGCGCATGACCAACGGCTTTATGTGCTTTCTAGGCACGGGGGTAAAATACCACCAACTTCCTGACTCCAGGCTGCTACTAAGAATTTTTTGACATTAAAACCCAATAATTAATTTTCGGCTCAACCTGGGATTCAAACCCGGGAACTCTTGATGAGCAATCGAGTTTACGACCACTAGGTCAACGAGGCAGTCATATAAACCAAACAAAATATTACGTAATTAGAAAGTATAATACTACATACAAGCTTCGCAGAATATACTATAATGTATATTGTTATAAATCAGGATAAAAATAAATAATATAGTAAGTTAAATACATTTAAGTGTTATTTTCAACATCATAGAGGCAACATGATTTAAATTAAAGAATATAGAATCCACTACTTGAACTAAATGTCATCAATGTACAATAAAAACAAATGCTGCTTGTCAAACAAAATATGTAGCTCAGAGGGTAACTTCAATGGAAAATATTTTAGTTAACGTTACGAACATAACGATAGTTGTGATAATAACTACCTGACAGACTTCAACCATGGTATAAAATATTATTAATATAAATATTATATGCGGTATTTTAAATAGAATTTAAAATACCGCAAGCTTATGCACACAACAGATTACAGATTAAGAAACAGTCATATAGTGAGTTCTTGTTCGCTGAACATAGGCCTCCCCCATAGACTGCCTCATAGGTTGGATATTAACCATAGTTGCCACGCTTGGCAAGCGGGTTGGCAACCGCAGTTTTTTTAATTTTAGTAATTATTAGGAAGACGCTGCTCCCCATCACCTGATTTGTTTCCCTCTGTCACCTCTTACGACACCCACGGGATGATATGCGGTAGTGGATATTCTTACACTGCCACAACATAGTAAGACGGTATTTAAATCTGAAAATCATCATAGTCATCATTACAGTCCTTCATTCAGTATACTTTACTTCCCAAAGGAATACCACAAAACACGCCCTTTACACTTGCATCCATCGACATCGTTCATCGAACATTGACATCGAACTGGTAAGATTACCAGTTCGGCACTTTAACTAGTGAATGACCTCTACTTCGCTTAACGGTCTGCTCTTAAAGATCCTTTTTTCCCCATCAGTTGTCCGTTCTTCGAGCAATATAGCGCATAGCCACTTCAGTTTATTGATCCGTTAGGCTAGGTCGGTTACTTCTTATATATTTTAATTTGTATGCTCTAATAGGCGGTTCACAGAGTAACTTTGAATTTAAAGACATGCAAGTTTTTCATTACTTCCTAATGAGAAATTAATTTGGTTTTTTACAGTTACAATTTTACTTTCGCTGATGGGGATCGAACTTTAAAGTTAAAGGAAGTGGACTAATGCTATTAACTACGGCTTTTGCAATATTTAACAATATTAATAGAATTACGAGTAACTTTGCAAAGTCCATTAAATTAGAGGTAATCTTAGCAAAGTAAATTTTCTAAAATCCGGATCTACGTTAAGCTAATTTACTAAAATCGAAAAACAATATTAAATACATGTCGACCTAATTTTAGAAATTGCGATGTACCGTTTAGAGGCTGATGATAAAAAAGTGCTTCAAAATGCAGAGTAATACAACCTCGAGCATTTATAGAACTTGACTGCCTTGTTGGTCTAGTGGCCGTAGATGTCAGAGTGGTATAAAACCAGTTATTAGGTATTTTTCTCAAAAAAGTTTCTCACTAGCAGCCCGGAATCAGGAAGTCGGCGGTGTTTTACCCACGTGACATGGAAAATGCAAACATACAAACGTCCAGCACCTGATCTGTTTCGAATTACCGTCCCATCAGACTGTGAGAGTGGGAACTTAAAAAAGAAAATCAGCTGACAATAGGGTCAATATCCTCGCGGGCGCCGAACTCTTATCTAGATCGGTACGAAACAATGCATTCGGTATACTACTCACTCTACCCTTCCCTTTTACACACACGCTGCCTCGTGTCGCCTCACGCTGTAGAATTTACACATGCTTCAAGGACGTTACTTCATGCGCATTTGTTTTGGTGGGATTGATTAATAATTTTAGTTTTTAAGCCAGTTCCGTCTTGACTATTACGAGCGATAGTTCAATTGTTTTGTTTATTAAATTATTGTCGTTATTACTTGTTATTTATTAATTGATGATATTGTTCTTGTTGTTACGTTTTATGTTTTTTGTTTTGTTTTAATAATGCCTAACGCGTAGGTACGTTTATAGTGTTCGTGAATACGGCAACATGTTAATGTGCCTTGGAGAATCTCATAAGGCCACGGAGGATCGGTAAGCTGTTTCATACCTAGTTTTTTTTTAAATAACTTAGTACTGAACTGATCTGAATAGGTACATATCTGAATACATCAGAATAATAAACATACCTACACAATGGATAAAAAAGCATGCCTCTAACCTTGTTAACATTTTATTTAAGTATTTTTTTCATAAGCGGGGAATCGAACCAGTTATTTGGTTTATTTAACCTAATTTTTTTTAATAACTTAGTACTGAACTGATCTGAATAGGTACATAACTGAATACATCAGAATAATAAATATACCTACACAATGGATAAAAAAGCATGACTCTAGCCTTGTTAACATTTTATTTAAGTATTTTTTTCATTAGCGGGGAATCGAACCAGTTATTTGGTTTATTTAACCTGTGAATTCGAATTAAAGTGGCTACGTGGAGACAAGCACAGTGGGAAATAGTAGGTTAAGTAGATAAGTTAGGTATTTAGACAAGTGTTGTAAATTATTAGGTATTGTGGTACCATCGCTAGTTGCAGGCCGCGCGAATTCGGCGTTCGCGCGTACATTGACCCCTAGTCAGCTGATTGTAATTCAGTAATTCCACTTCTGGTTTTATGTTTAGGTATTTTCATGATTTTTTTTACTGAAATTAACGTTTTATTTAACTACACTAACACGATGGAGCGTGAATAAAGCTAATAAAACGTTGTGAAAAGATGATTTTTTTCATCAGGATCGATTTTATATTTCACCCATCATCAAAGATATAATTAGTACTGTCGTCTGTCTTGGTTTTCGGGAGCATTTCAAAAATACCCTGTATAGTTCATAAATTTTGTATTACATTCATAACAATAAAATTAATGATGTTCTTAATATCTTACTGCATACATAAAGAATTGAGTAGGAGTTGAATTGGACGTAGTTAAGCAGAAAGGACTCAATCCACAGAAAGTCACTTTTGAGTTATAGGCGTTTGAAGTTTCAGTTGTAATTTTTCGTATAAGAAAAAGTAACATTTATAATTTTTTGCCCCTTAATTAAAAAGATAGTCAATATTTTTATCTGTCTATCAAAATAATGACATATTTTACAATATATTTCGAAATATTAAGTGAAATATGGGTTGAGTCCTTACAATTAAACTTAAGTTTGTAAAGACAGGTATTTTTTTTACTTTCTCAGAATGGACTCAAAACTACCCTTCGACCAGAAAATAAGTTATTAAAAAAAAATGAGTAAAATTATTGAAAAGTTATATATTTATTACCCTTGAATGGCTAGCAAAATCACGTAAAACACCATTGTAAAAAAATTAAAAAATAGGAAAAAGCGCAAAAATTAATCAATTAAAATTTTATCAATTTGTCTGATTCTCCTTCAAGTCAAAATCAAGAGTTGGACCGTATCCGTTACTGTAAAACGCATGACAGTCTTCAGGTATTAAACTAAACATAGATTTGAGATCATCGAGCTTTGCTCCAGGTAATGGTTTTCCTTGGGGCCAAAGGACTTCAAAATCTTCTTCTGAAAATTGAATTAAATTATCTTTGCTTCTTTTCGACAAATCCAGCTTTTGAATATCTCCAGTCTCTGACGTCATAGTAATTAAGTATTGTTCTGCTTTTTTCAATAAAATTTGTTTAGTTTTCAGCCAATTTACTTTATCTTTATTTGTACATATTTTGCGGTTAACTTTTTTTCTATTTGTTTTGTACTTAAAAATCTTGTGTTTTCATTCTAGTAAAGTGAAGGGTTTTTTTCTTTTTGGAGATTTTCATGATATTTATGTATTCTTCTGCGGTGTAAATCCGCTCGTGATGTTTATCTCACATTCAATCTTGCTGAAATCAGCGTCATTTGGCAAGAAGGAATGGCCGGTCTCTAAGTATTTAAAAGTTATCGTTTTAAGATTTGGGTGGCTGTTAAATATACTTTTTAGCATTAGGACTATTTTAATATTTCTATTTCGTCCCCCGCAGCAATCGATCCAAAAGACTAGATTCTCTACGCTATCCCTCAAATGGTTTTTAATAAAATTAATGAGGCACGAGGCAACATCTTGGGCTCCTCTTCCGGCTTCCCCTTCAAACCAGATATTGCATTGTTCTTGATCGTTAGAGCCAACGTATATCCCAGCGTTATAAACCCATAACTGACGTTTATAAAATACTATATTAGTAGGTATACTGGGCAAAGGTAGAGTTTTTTCGAGATCGTAGGTCATCATCATCATCATCATTACAGCCCTTCACAAGTCCACTGCTGAACATAGGCCTCCCCCAAGGAATGCCACAAAGCACGGTCCTGAGCCACCCGCATCCATCGACTTCCTGCATGTCTTACCAGGTCGTTACTCCATCTAGTGGGGGGACGCCCTACACTTCGTCCGCCGATACGAGGCCGCCACTCGAGAACCTTTTTTCCCCATCGGTTGTCGGTTCTTCGAGCTATATGGCCGGCCCATTGCCACTTCAGCTTACTAATCTGTTGGGCTATATCGGTCACTCTGGTTCTACTGCGGATATCCTTATTTTTAAGTTTATCACGCAGTGAGACTCCGAGCATAGCCCTCTCCATAGCTCGCATGAGCGACCTTGAGCTTCCTCATCCGGCCAGCAGTGAAGGACCACGTCTCAGTTCCATAGGTCATCACTGGCAACACGCACTGGTTGTACAGCCTCGTTTTCAAGTTTTGAGGTATACCTGACGAGAAGATGTGCCGTAATTTCCCGAACGCTGCCCAGCCGAGTTGAGTCCGTCGATTGACCTCTCGGTTGAAGTTGGACTTACCTAGTCGGACTATTTGTCCCAGGTAAACATATTCGTCAACAACTTCGAGCTTAGTGCTCCCAACAACTACCGGCATAGGTGTGACATGGACATTAAACATGATCTTTGTTTTGTCCATGTTCATCTTAAGACCTATCCGTTGGGAGGCACTATTGAGGTCATTGAGCATAGTGCTTAAGTCCTCCAGCGATTCAGCCATAAGGACTATATCATCGGCAAATCGAAGGTGAGTGATGTACTCGCCATTGATGTTAATGCCGTATCCTTTCCAGTCCAGAAGCTTGAAAACGTCTTCCAATGCAGCGGTGAAGAGTTTCGGGGATATAACGTCACCCTGTCTTACACCTCTCTGCAGTTGGATAGGTTTTGTACTCTGGTTCTGTACTCGGATAGCCATCGTAGCCCTACTGTACAAGCACTTCAGCACTTCGATATACCGACAGTCAACTTGGCACCGCTGAAGGACTGCAGCACCGCCAAATTTCGACGGAATCAAGGCTTTCTCACAGTCCACATACGCCAGACATAGTGGCAAATTGTACTCCTCGGACTTCTGTACAATTTGCCGAAGGGTATGTATGTGGTCTATGGTGCTAAAGCCTTTTCGGAAACCGGCTTGTTCGGGAGGCTGAAGTCGTCGAGTCTGCGTGCGAGACGATTCGTAATGACTCTCGAAAACAGCACGTAGACGCGGCTCAGAAGGAAATCGGTCTGTAATTCTTCAAGAGAGCATTGTCGCCTTTCTTGAAGAACAAGACCACCGCACTTCTGCTCCACGCCTTCGGTGTAGTGCCACCATGGAGGACGGAATTAAAGAGCTTCTGAAGAACTTCAAGTACCGGTTCTCCGCTGTAATTCCATCCTCGCCCGGGGCCTTGCCGTTATTAAGGTGCTGGAGAGCCATTCTAATCTCGCTCAGACTGACGTCCGGATCATCGGAATAGTGTCGGATAAAACTTGCTCCTGGATCGTTACTCACACTTACGTGTGGCTCCAACAATGAAGTGTACAGCTGCCCATAGAACCTCTCAATCTCACTCAAAATCTCAGGTGTCCCGGAAACGACGCTGCCAGACTCGGTCTTCAGCTTCGACAGTTGGCTCTTTCTGGCAGACAGATCTCTAGCAAAGACTTTGGAGCCCTGGTTCCACTCGATCGCTTCTTCAATACGAGCTGTATTGAAGTTGCGCAAGTCCCGCCGCATGCATTTGGAGATCTGTCTGTTCAGTTGCCTGTATGCTATCAAATCTACTGAAGATTGCAGCTTCATTTCCCGTCTAACAGCCATGAGATTAAGAGCGTGATCGGAGAGTTTTTGTGTTCTTCTGCGGCGGGTCTTGCAAAACTTAGCTCCGACCGCATGGACATTTTCAATAAATATGTATTGTATTCACCTGATGGAACTATGTCACCAGCACCGGCGTCTTCGCCGCAGAAATCTCTTCCAAGTCGCTCCCTGTTCATTGTAATAGGTTAGCTACATCAGATCGTTTAGATCCAGACTAAGGTTATGATTACGATAAAATAGTGATAAGGAATCTTTATAGTATATTTCTCGTCATCATTTACTTATTCGTTTAAGTAAACAAAATACATTTTGAGGTTAGAAATGAACCTGGACAAAAAACGTTACTTACCATCTGAAAACTCAGTTTATTCGTAAACCTCACGTCTTAAGGCAATAAACAAAATTCGATCAATTCGTCTCATCTTAAATTCCTTGTTTTTACATACACTTAACCGAAATGACACAAAAAACGTGTTTTACCAGTCAGTGTGTGAGAATATGGCAGAGTTGCCAGTTTTTGAGAGTAATTTACCGACAAAAATTACCACTTTAAAAATATCTGGAAATTAATAATTAGTTATAGTTTTATTACATCCATGCCTACTAAAAATAATGAAAAACATATAAATTTATTTCAGATAAATTATTTTCTAACCCCAAAAAACACTTGGCTTGATTCACAGAAAGGAGATACATTGTTTGAGTCGTTCCAACTAAAATGAAATTTGATTAAATATTACTAATACTCACTAAACAGATATAAGCCAAATGTTTTAAGTTGTTTCAGTTGCATTAAAAGTATTTGTATCAGTCGTTAAATCTATTGCTTACAATCGACTCAGCCTGCCTGAGTCGATATAGGTTATTTAGTAATGTGAACTGTTCGACTAAAGCAGTTTCTCTGAAACGTACCAAGTGTTTTGAGTCGTTTCAGTCATTTAGTAAAATCAGAAAGGATCCAAACCGTTTGAGTCCATCCTGGTTTTTTGACATTGAGAAATACTCATAGAACTGCATTACTTAGAAACAATTCAAGCGGATTGAATTCATTCAGCGAATACATTTTGTGTGCTCCTCATACTGTGCGTTGAGTCGGGGTAGCGAAAAAAATCAGCTTCCGTGTACATTTTAAAAATAGGGTTTTAACTAGATGATAGTTTCAACCCTCAGGAGTACGATGGCATACTTAACTCAATTTTGACCACTGTGTGGATTGAATCCTTTCTGCTTAACTACGTCAAAGAAAATATACACTACGCGAAACTACGTCCAATTATTCTTCTATGTATTATTGTTAAACTAGATTATATGTTAGATTTCCCTTGCATTACATAAGTTAAACATAAGTTATAAGTTCTGTGAAATAAGTCTGCCTTGTCCGTATAATTTGTTTGAATTCCAGGTTGATCTTCATCTTCCACGTAGATCATCTACATATCAGTACAGAGATATTGAACCTGTACCTAACTTATCTGTTTATATCTCATCAATCAGTGGTGTTGAAGTGACACCAAGAAAGAGGGAAAGGTATAAAAGGTTAAAAACGAAGAATAATAGACAAAGAAAAAAGCAAAAAATGGACATGCTCAAAAGAAAGTATAGGATCTAAAATAATTCAACATATACCTATATTATATTTATATAATACAAATTATCTGCCACTTCAAAGTATATTAGCATTAAGTGATTTTCTTTCCATACACATAAGAAAAAAAATGTTTTGCAATATATTAAAGGTGGATAGAGAGGAAGAGTTTTGTAAAACAAACTTAAGTATGGAGATTGTATCGCAGTTCTGCATTCTCAGCATAATGATGTAAAATCGTTAAAATATTTATTTATATCTTTACAAAGATAAAAGAGGTTAAATTTACCCATCTAAAGACGTAATGGATGTATGTTTATTTTGTGAAACAATATTAAGAGTAAATATAAAGTTTAAAAATCTTAATAAAAACAAATTACAAGTTTTTTTTTTTAAAAAACGTTACCTCCACACTAGGATTTTTTCCTGTATCGCGGGGGCAGTTTTAATACATCAACAATTATTTGTAGGCCATACAAATACTTGTCCCGAACTCGCGGCTCTTAGCACTGCAACTCATTGCTAAGCCACTGCGCCACGGAGCCGTCAATTAATTGTCACCAGAATCTTAAATAATTTTCAGTTATTTTTGTTTTGTTACGCTAAAGAAGTATAACTTCCTACGTACTCGTAAGTACATAAGTACACACACACACACGTTTTTTATTTTCTTGTATGTTTCATATTGTATTCCGACTCAAAGCTCCATTTGTTTACGACTGCTTAACACTATATGCATTTGAGTTTGATTATCGTTCCAAATAAACCGACGCTTCTCAATTTTATTTCCCGACTTTAGGAAATTTGATGTATAGTAATTTATTATTGTTACTAAAATATTATGTGAAAAATGCCAGTTAAAGCTTACAACTGCGTCCATCGACTACTTTATTATTTTTATTTCATTAGGTAGTCACTTTAGCGGTGGATCGCCTGATACTGCGCTTCCAGTAGGAGGCTGCCACTCGAGAACATTTCTTCGCCATCGTTTGTTGGTCCTTTGAGTTATAGTGACAGACCAATGTCACTTCCAATAGATATATAACCATCTCATTCACATCTGACGTAAAACTCTCAAAACGGCGACGAACAGTATTGATAAAGGTGAGAAATATCTAGTATTGGGGTCATAAACCTGCAATTATAACGATTAAGGTAAATCCTCCTTACAACGAGAACGGCTTATATCCAACTGTGGTATTTGCTTGACATGATTATGCGCTGACAAAAAAGAAGAAGAAGACTGAAATTGCGGATTAGAAATGGTAGCATGGAGAGTAGAGGTGAGTAATGGCACTTCTAAAAAAACGCATAGATGCTAGTGTATTTTTGAAAAAAAAAAGTGATGAGAGAGAACACTATTCATTATATCCATACTTACAGAACTCAAAACCTTATATTGTCACCGACTACGTCGACCTATTTGAGTATTACATCAACGATGATTTGATTAAACGAAACAATAGGTTCGGTATACTGAAATGGGACACTATGCTATTGTTTGTTTGTTCTGTCAATTGCATGTCTTTTTATTATCATTATTATCAGAAATCTGTGTATGAATGAGAAGGTAATGAATACGCTAACAAATCAATACAACACGTGATTTATAAAACCAGGAAGCCCTTTAAATATACCTTCATGTAACATGCATTATACTCGCAAACTAAAAGGATAATGTGAGCGATTCACTAGTGAAGCAAAATACTTTGAATAACAGCTAATACATACTATAACATTGTTATTACCCGTATTACCAGGTGGTAGGACTCCTTTTTTCGCACCTGTAGCCATCTTTGTTTGAAGTTAGCTGCTATTATCCACGGACTACAGTAGCACTCCAGCTTGTCACTTCAGTTTTATTACAAAAAACCTACTATCATTGTAAGCCTTTTTAAGTTCTCTGCTAGAAAATTCTAGTGGGTGTCGTAATAGGTGACCACGGAAAAAACCAGAAAGATGTAATGGCATGCGATGTATGGCGGTGAAACCATCTATTATTTATACCATAGCGAGGGGGAGCAGCGTCAGAGTTGCAAGACATTTGAGGTTGCGATAGCCAATCCACCTGCCAAACGCATTGAAGTAAGATGTACTACGTAGCATATTAAAGCAAACAAAACCTATATTGCAGGGTGGGGCGTGTGAGGGAGACACAGAGTACTTTCTTATGGCACAGACTAAGTGAGTTTGAGCCCGCGGGCTTTAACCCGTCTTGTAAGCAACCAAGTCTCGGCGTCTTTTCTACTTTAGCTAGTACATTTTACTTCTATGGCCAAACATGGCGATTGTGGCAATCCTGAGAAGGGGCCCATTGATAAGTTGCCCAGGAGTATTCAGGAACTTACTATCATACAACACCTGATAATGGAACATAAAGGCCTTACAAATTGCTTCTTTTCCTTGACGACTTTTGTATACCGTCGAAACGAAAAATCGCTGCAACGTTTAAAATTGAATTTAGTGGTAATTGTGAGCAGCTCTTTTAGGAGTTTGATTTAATACGGATTTACGAGCAATATATAATAAAATTTGCGATATGTAATAAGTATTATACGGTCTTCTGTGATTTGATTCGCATTAAGTAGCTTTATCCCAATAAATAAGAATACGCGCAGACCGCGTAAATTGTATATTTGTACATTTATATTTTATTAATGTGTAATTAAAAACATTACAATATAAATGTGCGGAACGTTCCAACACTTACTATCAAAAATTTATAACAACTTACCGGAAGAATGCCTTACGCGTAAAACAAAAAGACAGTTTAAAATTAAGTTAAAAAATATACTAATAAATAGTTAAACGGAGACAGTTTATTTTTGTATGGAGAATGGGCCCACCAAAAACTATGATGACTCGTAATGAAATGTATGTAGATTTATTCCTTATAATCTCTAGATTACTATAGTAATATTAGTTGTACCATATATAAAGGGAATACTGAGAAAATAACAATCAAACGGCAATCTCACTATAATCTAAAATCCCATACGGGCGACTGTCTGATAGTTTTTATTGACATCCTATGTTATAATAGTGCACTATGAATAATAAAAAGTATAAAAAAGTTGTAGGTTCTTCGAATTCTTAAGTACTACTTGGTGGATGGAATTTTTTTTAGTAGTACCGGAGTAAACAGTACGAATAAACAGACGCGGTGATGTATTGATTCTTAACTGTATTTATTATTTATTGTGATGTATTGAATACTAAGCACAGAATACATTACAAATGTATTCAAGTGAAGCAAAAAGTAAGCCAAAACTATGCTCAACTAATTCTAAAAACAAGCACACATGTACTTATTTATCTAATATCATTTGCAACCAGTAACACGGTTTAAGGTGCATGTGTGCGTCCAACAGTGAACTATTAAGGGGTGTTTTGCGAGTTTTACCTCTACGGCAATTGAGAACAAAAAAATAGCACGTAAGATGTTTTGAACTGGTCGTGTTAGGATAAAAAAAACTGTATTGTCACTGTCTTTGTTATTGTAAAATCATCACATTCTTAAAGCAGTAGTAAAAGTGACACATGCCACTAGGTGCAGTGTCAGGACATTGTTATAAATATGTATTGATTGAATATCATGTTTACATTCCAAGCACCATTAAAACCAAAATGACTGGATAGTAACATATCCGATTTTTACGATATTAACCACGAAAAATAAATAGCATGTAAGGTGTTTTGAACTATTTGTGTTAGGATAAAAAGAAACACAGTATTGTCACTGCATTTTTATTATTTATTATTGTAAAATCATCGTATTCTTAAATCAGTCTATTACAAATATCACAGGCCGCGAGGTGCAGTGCCAGGACATTCTTTTAATATGTGCTGATTGATTAGCATGTTTACATCCAACGACAATTGAAGCTAAAATGTAAAATTCTCGAGTAGCATTCTCGTACCGGTAAGCTCAGTATGGGCCGGCTACCCTCTAGATGGAGTGACGACCTGGTAAGACATTCAAAAAGTCGATGGATGCAGGTGGCTCAGGACCGTGCTTTGTAGAATTCCTTGGGGGAGGCCTATGTTCAGCAGTGGACTTGTGTATAGCTGTAATGATGA
Organism: Parnassius orleans; assembly: GCA_029286625.1. Classification (NCBI taxonomy): domain Eukaryota; kingdom Metazoa; phylum Arthropoda; class Insecta; order Lepidoptera; family Papilionidae; genus Parnassius; species Parnassius orleans. The sequence goes on from JAGSMP010000286.1 coordinate 127,900, forward strand.
ACAAGTTTAAAACTACTTGTGTACGGATACAGCTCGACCGGGGTAGGACACGCTCTCACGGAAAACGCTACCAGCGTAAAATAGTAGCTTAATGCTCCTGTGTTTCGTATGGTGAGTGTAGAGAACCGAAGTCCTTTTTTACTGGAAACGAAGCAATCCATCTTAGTCCTCAGGGGTGACAATGCATCTGCATTTTGATTCTTAAACGAGGATAAATGTAGATGTCTATGAGCCACCGCATCTACTTATCATCAGGTGGACCATGTGCTCGTTTGTCACACTTATTCTATAAAAAAAAAAACAAAAGGAGATTGTCAATTGAAAGAGATACGAAAAGGTACGAAAGCATCTATTCAACTTGTTCGGCGTTTATTTATAAATTAGTCACTTTATTTATAAAAAGGCACATAGTAGAAACAGGTCCAGTAAGCAACAATAATTACAAGTTTTACTGATCATTAGTCGTCATCATTACAACAATTCACTGCTGAACATAGATCTTCCCTAAATTAAATATATAATGTAAAATATTGTATAGCCCTTCCGTGAGCTGCCATCGCGTTTCGTCCCATATGGTGTCGTAAAAGCCGTAACAGAGTAAAATTAAGATACCAGAAGATGAGCAGCAACATCTTCCTATAGAATACCACAAAAAACTTTGGTTGCCACAAGCGTAGCAACTGTGGCAAAAACTACCATATAGAAATCATGCATATTTATATTACTATATAAATATGCATCATTACTACTTGTGTATAAATTATTCCAATCATTGTGAGGTTCATTTAAGTGATATTCACAAATACGAGCGCGCAGTGGCACATAAAATGAGTTATCAATCTGCAATCTCTCTTTTAGTAGTTTAGGTATTAAGAATCTAGATAAATGATTACATAACTTAAAAATACAGTGACGGGAAGTAGAAGCAGCTTGCTTATTACTAGCCACAGCATAGAATAGAATTATTTTTATTCAATATAAATTACAATACATAATACTTATTAAAAGTAATTTTTTACTTTTACCACTGGTTCGCAAAAAAACCTTTGTCCTGGGAAGAACCAGCAAAGAAAAGCACATTTTCCAATATAATATTTTATACAATTATTTTGAAAACATTTAGAAACAGCATGGTAGCGATCGCTTCATTCCCAGGGGTTATTATCAGTCATGTACTCTCTAGTAGTATAATAACCCTTACTAGGCAATTTTTGTTTAAGAAATTATTTAAAACTTTTGATAGAAAAGGTCTGCATATAATTATAGTAATTGTTGATGCCGCTCTGTAAATAGCAGGAGTTACAGTTACAGGCATAAGGGGTGGATGTGGGATGTTACCGATGTCTTCAAAATTCATGAATTGTAATTCCATATCTCTGTTATCATTTGTGTCTCCATACAGTTGTAGAAGCTCTCGGCCAACAAGATTGCAGACTCATTTTAAACGATCCACCTGAAAAGTGTTTTTTTTGTCATCAACTACTGTAAAACTATAGTCTGTTTGGTACAGACTATAGTTTTACAGTGTCTAGCCCCAAATAATAAAATTTATTAATATTTTATTTATTTCATTCTTTATTACTAATAAACAGTCTTAATGCCTCTTAAATTATATATAAATAGCATGTACTTGTTTCGCTTCTAAATACTTTTGTAGTAAACCAGATTCCACTAAGGTAAAAAAAATAAAAAGACATCAAATCAGAAAGGTAAACAAGTGAAGTAGTTATTTTAGAATTATAACATTATTTGGCTAAGCACAAGTTCTTTGACGTTTTATTTACACTAATGTCATTTAAGGTAAAAAATATGACTTGTATATTATGTACAAAGGCATACAAATATGAGTGTAAGGTAAGGAAGAAGTAGCATCTATCTAATAACAACTAAAGATAAAAAACTGTGGTTATCAATTAACTCCCCTATGAGGCAATCTGTGGGGGAGGTCTATGTACAGCAGTAGACTTTTGATATGCTGTAAAGTTAAAGATAACCTGGTGGTGAATAGCCAAATTGTTTATAGTGCAAGGTGATGATACTACAAACATCAATATGTGTGCCAAAGCAATTATGCCAACTCCTCCGGGCAAGCCTATTTCAGGCAAGGGATCATTTACAGACTGTTAAAGTAAAGTAAATACCTGAGTTAATTTGTACGGCCCATATGTGGTGTGCTCTTAAAATTAAAGATCCACATTGAATACAAATATTCCTATACCCAAACCTTCTAATGGAATGAGCAGTTTCAATACTTTCTTGCAATATTTTTAGGCAGTTCTTCTTCTTATTCTTCTTTTAAATTATGGCTTCTCTTGATAGAATTCTGCCAGCGTCAAGTCAGTCATGGGAGTGACAAGTAAACATTTATTACATTAAGAGTTCTCAATTTTACGAGTGGGTTTACGATCTACAACAAAAGACGTCACATTTTTTAACACCATCACCAAAATTGATTAGTAATTTTACAGTTTAATATTATTAGTACGAATAAAATCACACCAAATATTTACAAAAGGAGTTTTTTTCTAATTACATAATATTTTATCCATACTATAAATACATTTATATTCCTTTTTGAATTTGATTTCTGATTAACAGACACCAGATTTATTACATACGCATAACTTAAATCCCTTGACCAACAGGTTATTGATACTCTTTTAACATAGATTTGTGTACATTTTGTGTGATTTTATTTTATCTATTAATTAAATTAGATTTCACCAATAACATAAAACTTCAATACTTTGACAATTTTAACCTTTTAACCTACTAATACGACCTGTGTCTGTCATTTTTTTAGGTAATTCAACATAAACAGATTTTCCAAAATTCTAGGAGGAAAAGTAAACTTGTATTATACACCCACATTGACTTTTAATTAAAATCGTCAGTTTTCATTTTCGAATGTCAATGGCGAATTAAATACATAATGTGGAATATTAATATTTGGCTAACCTGTATAGTATAATCCGACACTTCTTTCATTGATTAGACATTGACATGTATGAACCTACTTGTTAGCAGAAAAACTAGGTGAATATATACATTAAAAACGAAAATTAGTAGTTATCGTTTCCGCATTATAACATTTTTGGACATACAGAGATAAGATGCTTATATTATGCAATTATGGCCACAGGTTATTACGCAGCACGGAAGTCAATGACAAAATTGCGTTTGGTTCCACGGTGACTTTGAACCATGTTATATGATATATAAGCTAACACTTTTAGAAATAGGATAAAAATCTCATCAGTGGTATCTCTTTTTAGTAATAAATATATAATATACAAATAAGTATAATATGCATATATTAAGTTATCTTTGTAAAAAAAAAACATTTTTCTTTTATAGAAACTGCAAAAATGATTCATTAAATGCATTTTTCCCATATTATATTAACCAGAACACGGAAAATCAAAACCACTCATTTTTTCCATATTTCTTGAATCCGTTTAGGTTTTCATAAAATCTATAGGCCATTTACTATAATAAATTAGTATCTTTTTTTGTATGTAATACCATTAAGAGTCCTTAAAATTTCTAGTGGGCCTAAAAACGATTAACTCCTTTAAGATGTATGGTGACGATTCATTATACAACAATATAAGCTGTAGTTATTATGTTTGCGTATGTACGCATATATACATGTGTGTATGTGTATATGTATAATATATAGAAAATGCCATTGTTATTTAAATTACTTATTGTTGTTATATTGATACTATTGGTTTCTTGTATTTGAAATTGTAAATATGTATTAAGCTTTATTTTGCTAGTTAGGAAGTAAGAGAGCATTTTCTCTGCCAAGAAACTGCTGAGCAGTTTGCAGATTGTAAAACTGTAACATAGTAAATTTCTATTATGTCAAATAAATAAATAAAAAGTGTGTGTTTTTATCGAGTTTCGTCCATTCTTTTTTTTTATAGGAGCCGTTTGCCGCATGCTCTAAGTGACTACCGCCGCTCATGAACAACTGCAACACCAGGGGAATTGCAGATACGTTGCCGGCCTTTTAAGAAGGAGTACGCTCTATTCTTGAAGATCCCTAAGTCGTATCGGTCCGGAAAAATGGTGGTGGTAGTCGATTCCACAAGGAAGTTGTGCGAGGAAGAAAACTTCTTCTAAATCGCACAGTGGTGGACCGCCAATCATCCAGATGATATGGATGGTATCTCGAGTTCTGTCGCGATGTGCGATGGTAAAATTGAGCGGCTGGAATTAGTCCGAACAATTCCTCAGAGCACTCCCCGTGGTACATGCGATAAAATACGCAAAGAGATGCAACATCTCTACGCAGTGCTAGTGAGTCAAGCCGATCGGAAAGAACTCGGTCGTCGACGATTCGAGCCGCTTTGCGCTGTATGCGGTCAAGTGGAAGGAGCTGACACTGGGGAGCCCCTGCCCAAAGATGGGAACAGTATTCCATGTGGGGTCGAACCTGCGCCTTGTAAAGTTGCAAGTGGTGTGCCGGCATGAAGAAATACTGTCCCGCTCTGCTAAGCACGCCAAGCTTTTTAGAGGCCAATTTGGTCTTCTCTTCCAAGTGACCACGAAACTGCATATCACTCGATATGTCGACACCGAGGATTCCGATACTGGCTGAGGCAACAAGGGGAGTGCCTTGAAACTGAAGAGACACGACAAGGGGGTTCTTTTTAGCGGTAAATGCGCAAACTTGTGTCTTATGGGGATTGCAATTGACTAGATTTAGTCGCCCCCAGTCTGAGACTATGTTCAACAAAGTCTCGACTACAGACACAAGTTTGTTCCGGTACTCAGTGACATTTTCCCGAGAAATATTGGCACGGCCGGTGTATAAAGCATCAGCAGTGCTGTCGTTCGCATAGCAATGAATGTTACCGGTTTGCAACATATCATTGATATGCAGAAGAAACAGCGTTGGTGATAGCACGCAGCCTTGTGGAACAACGGCGTTAATGGGCTTGTAATCGGAGCATACACCGTCTACTACGACCTTGTTGCTCCGATCTGCAAGAAAACTAGTGATCCAATTGCACAATTTCTCGGGAAGCCCATAGGAAGGGAGCTTTGAAAGAATCGCTTTGTGCCAAACCCGATCGAAGGCCTTTGCTACGTCCAAACTAACGGCCAACACCTCTCCCTTGGACTCCACTGCCTCCGCCCATCTATGAGTTAGGTAACCTAGAAGATCACCAGCTGAGCGACCTCGACGGAAACCGTACTGGCGGTCACTAATCAGCTGGTGATCCTCAAGGTACCGCATGAGCTGTTGCCTGGCTTGATTTAATCGCTTTAGATGTAATATTTAACGTGTCACAAAACTATGACGTGACATATGATCTGAAACAATATGCTGAAAACGTCATAATTACAGCCCTTTACAAGTCCACTGCTGAATATAAGCCTCCCCCAAGGAATGCCACAAAGCACGGTCCTGAGCTACCTGCGTCCATTGACTTCCTGTATGTCTTACCAGGTTGTCACTTCATCTAGTGGGAGGACGCCCTACACTTCGCCTGCCGGTACGAGGCTGCTACTCGAGAACGTTTCTTCCCCATCGTTTGTCGTTTCTTCGAGCTATATGGCCGGCCAATTACCACTTGAGCTTACTAATCCTTTGGCTATGTCGGTTACCCTGGTTCTACTGCGGATAGCCTCGTTTTTAAGTTTATCACGCAGAAAAACGCCGAGCATAGCCCCCTCCATAGCTCGCTGAGCGACCTTTAGCTTCCTCATCCGGCCAGCAATGAAGGATCACGTCTCAGTCATCACTGGCTACACGCACTGTTTGTATATTCTCGTTTTCAAGTTTTGAGGTATACCTTACGAGAAGATGTGCCGTAATTTCCCAAACGCTGCCCAGCCGAGTTGAATCTGTCGATTGACCTCTCGGTCGAAGTTGGACTTACCTAGTCGGACTATTTGTCCCAGGTTCACATACTCGTCAACAACTTCGAGCTTAGTGCTCCCAACAACTACCGGCTTAGGTGTGACATGGACGTTATACATGATCTTTGTTTTGTCCATGTTCATCTTAAGACCTATCCGTTGGGAGGCACTATTGAGGTCATTGTACATAGTGCTTAGGTCCTCCAGCAAATCTGCCATAAGGACTATATCGTCGGCAAATCGAAGGTGAGTGATGTACTCGTCATTGACGTTAATACCGTATACTTTCCAGTCCAGAAGCTTGAAAACGTCTTCCAATGCAGCGGTGAAGAGTTTCGGGGATATTATGTCACCCTGTCTTACACCTCTCTGCAGTTAGATAGGTTTCGTACTCTGGTTCTGTACTTGGATAGCCATCTTAGCCCTACTGTACAAACAATTCAGCACTTCGATATACCGACAGTCCACTTGGCACCGCTGAAGGGACTGCAGCACCGCCCAAATTTTGACGGAATCAAAGGGTTTATTCATAGTCCACATACGCAAGACAAAGTGGCAGGTTGTACTATTCAATCTTCTGTACAATTTGCCGAAGGGTATATATGTGGTCTATGGTGCTAAAGCCTTTTCGGAAACCGGCTTTTTCGGGAGGCTGGAAGTCGTCGAGTTTGCTAAAAACGTGCTCAATTTTAAATTTTATTTATATTCTGACACAAACTACCAATTGTACACGGCCACTGAACACTCTGTACATAAAAGTCCGCCATCCGTTTCGAATAAAATGAAGCGTTTCATCTTATTGCTCAGTTTAAACTAAACTGTTCTCAATAAAACTAAATTCGTGCATTTTGTTATTGGTAGGTACATCATTTTATTATTCAAGTTCTGAAAAATGTATGTTAAAAAAAATATATGTAAATTATTACTTGTAAACAAAATTGTAGCTAATAAATTTGTTGTTAATAATTATTTTGTAGTAAATAAATTGGAATTTAAAAAGACGTGCTTCAATTTATTTCTATACTAGCTTTGTACCCGCGGCTTCGCTCACGTGGGTTCCAATTTAGGAACATCATTTATGTTGTTTAGTGCCAAATTGAGGCTGGTGCAACTTCCATAGTAAAAATTATACGTATGAGATTTTAATGACGGTTATCTCTTCTTTCTGCTTTTCGTAATATTTCTATTAACGACATTGTCAAATCAAATAGGTTCAAATGTCAAATCAAACAATTACATTTGTATAAATTTATTTATTAAGATTGCTTTAAATTTTGTTATAGAAGCCGTTGTTCATTTACAGAATTGTTAAAAAAATAAATATACATTATAAAACTTGCCAATTAAATGGTGCAAGAAGCGGAAAAAATAATAAGAAGAAAAGGCTATTCGTAGCAATATTTCCCTTAGATGATGAAAGATTTGTGGTGATTTCAACTTTAATTGTAATATGATATTTAACGCGAGTACATTTATGGACTAGCCATCTATGTAGGAGAGGTTTTTATAGTGTACGATTGTGTGCACAAATACAAACACATTTCCTAAATCTGATAGTTCGATGGAATGGCAATCCGAAACGAATTATAGATACTTAGAAACTACATTATCAATAGTGATTGCTAACATTCTATTTGTTCAATAAAATGTGATTTTATTTATATTATTTTTTCAGATGCAAGCAATGGGTGAAATAGCTGGCACATGTACCAATTGAAAAGATTCACATGTTAAAAGATATTTGTGGCAAATATTGCAAATCCGAGGATTTGGAACCCAACTAAAACGAACTGTTATTTCATCAGGGGACTTAATTTAAACTTACACTATTACGTGTATGTTAATTAGGTTTCATTTACATGTAGCAAAAGATAATATCTCTCTAAAGTCAAATTTTGGTAAGAATTCGATTATATAACTAAACTCAAAGTTATTCGTATTTACCTGGTTATAATTTTTTTTTATAGATTCATCAACAAACATTAGCTATAATGAGCACTCATTTTGAACGCGACAATTAGTAAACAATCTCTACGAGTAGTATGTACATAGGTACCTCTGTGAAGAAGCCTAGCGATTTATACATAGTATTTGTTACACTTAAAAGGAAATTAATCCGATCAGTGTTAAAAAACCCAATATTTTTACCCTTTAAAAAGAACTAATGTTGAATGAAAACAAGCATCCAGACGCAGACTATTTATTTTACAGCATAGCAACACTTGTTCAGTGCGGGAACGAAGCCTCGGTCCTGCAATGCCGCAGCCAAACGCTTAGCCACTGCGCTACGGAGTCGTCATTTATTTTTTAATTAATTAATTATTAGTATAATAGTGCGTTTTTTATTTTATATTTTCTTTTTACATATCTTTGTACCTAATAATTGTAGAGATATAATTACATATTGCTGTGTGTAAAATACATTGATTTCTTATCCTCGTGGGAATTTTTACTCAATCCCCACGTTAAAAAAATTATTTCTCATAAATTATTCAGTATCTAACTAACTTTTATTAAAAAATATCGATAAACAATATATCGATAAAAGTTATATCGATAAAATTATTCGAGGATAGACATTTACAGCACTATTATGGTTCGCCTATGTTGTCACCACTGTTTGTCAAAAATTAAATATCATGTCTTGATGTTGGTAGAGTAGTTTGGCGCAATGTCATACATTTACTTTTTCTTAGGAAGTCCCGTCTCTTAAACGTAAATAACTCTGGCCAAATTTAGTAAAATTCGATCACTTATAAAGTCTGTTTGTCAAAGAATTTTTTTGAATTCTCAAAAACTATTGGACGTAGATGATTGATATTTGGCATAGATATAATATGCTACAAGAACACGTGAATAAATAAGTTTTTCAGAATTGCATAAATATCATATGTCTAGAAACATCTACTATTTTTTATATAGGGCGTGTCTCCCGATGTATCCGTAAGAAAGGTAAATTGTCCTGGAATCTAAATTAATGTCAATCAATATTAAATGGGACCAACGATATTAAATAATTTACTTTTATAATATGGCTCTACCACGTATAATTAATTTATACGTGGTAGAGCCATGCTGCAGCTATATTAATAGTATAGTTGTAGCACGACTGGGGTAAGACCACGCTCTCACAGAATACCAGCGTAAAGTAGCAATTTAAAGCTGCTGTGTTTTATATGGTGAGTGTAGTAGAGTTTACTGGAAACGAGGCATTCCATCTTAGTCCTCACGGATGACAACGCATCTGCATTTTGATTCGCAAACGTGGATAGATGTAGAAGTCTATGGGCCATAGCAACCACTTACCATCAGGTGGACTGTGTGCTCGTTTGTCACCCTTATACTATTAATAAAAATTATACCGTAAAGTGGTAGAAGACCATGAAATCATCATTATTTTGTTAAAACTAAATTAACTTTTATTATGAATAAATGTAAAGAGTGTAATGTAAATAATAATGATATGAAAAGATGATGAAACAGTCGCCCAGTAACTAGAACTACAGCAAATGAGGAGTACATTGGAAGAGGAGATTGTGCCCCGAACTGGAAAAATCCGGGACTTGACGGGCTGCATCACTACTGGCTGAAGGGGTTCGTGGTGTGCCATGCTGTGCTCGCCCAACAGTTTCAAGAGACTTTCCACCATGGGATCACTCATTTGGTTCCTAAAGACCGGGATTCCACAGATCCGAGCAAATACCGCCCCATTACGTGTCTACCCACCATATATGACCGACGTGACACCTGACACTGACATCCATTTTGAGTACGCAAATCATTCGTCACCTGGACTTAAATCAGGTGACGAATGATTGCTCAAAATTGATGTCGGGGCGGTGATTATGGATCCAAGGAACCACTCCTCTTTGATGAGGTCATTAGCAAAGTGGTTAAACGCAACCGTCGGAACTTCTCCGCCGCCTGGATAGACTATAGAAAGGCATTCGACTCAGTGCCCCATATATGGCTAAAGAGGGTCCTCGAGCTGTACAAGGTTGACTGTATAGTTAGAAACTTCCTCGAGCAGTGTATGGGGCAATGGAGTACAATCCTTTGTCATCTAGGCAAGCGGATGACGAATGCAGAAAGCCGCGTAAGGATAAGAAGGGTATCTTCCAGGGCGATTGTTTGAGTCCAAACTGGTTTTGCCTCTCCCTGAACCCTCTCAGTACCTTACTGGAGGATTCTATGAGGGGATTTCAGCTTCGGAAAGGAGGTACAAAAGTAAACAACCTTTTCTATATGGATGATCCCAAGTTATTCGCCTCCAGTCGCTCCCATCTTATGGAATTGTTAAAAATCACTTGTGATTTTAGTAATTCTATTACAATGGAGCTGGGGACTTAACTAAGCCGATGATAGCCAAACGTTCAAGGAGTCAATATCAGCGCGACCGATTGGGAAATCAGGAACAGCAAGCGCAAGGGCACTGGTCAACGAAATGGTCGAGCGAATCGTACTTATTGGATGGCCATTTTTACAGAGCTAGAACTTTCAATATTTAATTTTTGCTTAACTTCGTTTGGTAGGTCAAAATTATTTTAATGTATTTTATTAATCAGTCCTAGGTTTTTTGAAGTTATGCTTCTTTAGGGGCGTTTGGGAAAAATGATGAGAGTGAATTTTTACGATGGGCGCGCACACCGACACCTAAAAACGACACCATGAAATTGTGAACCCAAAAAAATTTTGTTCGTCAAACTACAGAAAAAAACATATCTTGCATGGTTTGTGGATATAAGAACCATACCAAAGATAAATGTCGATATGCGAATTATTTTAGTCAAAAGTGTAATAAAAAAGGTCATTTAAAACGTGTTTGTAAGAGTATATAATATAAGAGCACCAATTATCTGGAGGTGAATGACAACGATTTAGTAAAAGGTACTTCATACATTTTTTTGATTTTGTTAGATTATAATATAGGATGTTTAACCTTTCTCTAACAGCGTTCCCTAAAAAAAAATGGCCCTTTGTACCGCGGCCACTTGAAATAATCACGGCGCCCGGCACTTGAGTCAACCTTTTTTTTTGTCACCTTTGTTTGTTTCCGTTTAAGAAGTTTGAGTTACAGTTCTTGAAAGCCGATAAGATTGTAGATGAATAGAAACAATAACAATTACATTGAGATGTTTATTTAGTTTTGTATAGCTCTTTGTTTCTAAGGGACCATGAAAAAGTGTATTTACTGCCAATAGATTTGGTTTTTTGAATGAAAATAATTAAGTTTTTATTTTATTTTTATGTTCTCATAATCTATTTTTTTTTTATAGGATAGGGTGACAAACGAGCACTCAGTCCACCTGATGGTAAGTAGTTGCTGTGACCCATAGACATCTACATTTATCCTCAATAAAGAATCAAAATGCAGATGCGTCGTCACCCGTGAGGACTAAGATGGAATGCCTCTTTTCCAGTAAAATGGGTCTCCGGTTCTCTACACTCACCATACGAAACACAGCAGTGTCAAGCTGCCATTTTACGCTGGTATTCTGTGAGAGCGTGGTCCTTCCCCGGTCGAGCCGACCCATTCGTGCTACAACTATACTACTAATATAGCTGCAGCATGGCTCTACCACGTACATGCTATTCCTAAAATGAACCGAAATTATGCATGTAATTATTATAATAATTCTACTTTTTCACTCGCAAAAATTTGCTAAAAGTTCAACCATAAACAGTTTAGATGCGCGTTTTTTTATCTAAATTTAAAAAAAAAATTGTAAAAATATTATAGCGTCTTCCTTAATTTTTTTATACAATCATATAGATATAACATTTAGAAATAATATTTTTTATTTATGAATATACATACATGCAATAAACTATATATAAAAAAGCTAAATATTTCAGAAGGTAGATCTTATTTTAAATCTTGACCGTTATAAATTGTTCGCGTAGAGGTGTTTTGTTTTTCCTTTTTTATCAATTGATACACAAAAATTTACTGTTGTTGTAACTTAAATCATTCAAAAACATTAAATGGTATACCGCTGAGAGTGGTCGATCTAAGGCAGTATGATAATTCAAATCATCTGGCATTCCTCTTTGAAAGAAAGTGAAATAATTAATGAAACCTGTAGCCTATTCTGATGAAAATGGGTGTTTCAAAATATATAGTTCATAAATTTTGTATAACATTCATAACAATAAAATGATGTTCTTAATATCTCACTTCATATACGAGTATTAAGAATTTTGTAGACAAAATAATTGTAAAGAAGTAGAATTATTCTTCTATATATTATTGTTAAACTAAATTATATGTTAGATTGCCCTGTTCTGTGAAATAAGTCTGCCTTTTTTATTTAATTTGTTTGAATTACAGGTTGATTTTCATCTTCCACGTAGATCATCTACATATCAGTACAGAGATATTAAACCTTTGTGAAATAAGTCTGCCTTGTTTATTTAATTTGTTTGAATTACAGGTTGATTTGCATCCTCCACGTAGATCATCTACATGTCAGTACAGAGATATTGAACCTGTACCTAGCTTATCTGCTTATACATCATCAATCAGTGGTCATAAAGTGATAACAAGAAAGAGGTAAATGTAAAAAAGGTTAAAAACTAAGAATAATAGAGAAAGCAAAAAGTAAAAAAATGGACATGCTCAAAAGAAAGTATAGGATCTAAAATAACTCAACATATACCTATATTATATTTATGTAATACAAATTTTTTGATTGATTTTCTTTCCATGCACATAAGAAAAAAAAACAGTTTTGCAATATATAAAAGGTGGATAGATAGGAAGAGTTTTGTAAAACAAACTTAAGTGTAGAGATTGTATCGCAGTTTTGCATTCTCAGCTTTTTCATTCATTCATTCATTACAGCCCTTCACAAGTCCACTGCTGAACATAGGCCTCCCCCACGTAATGCCACAAAGCACGGTCCCGAGCCACCTGCATCGATTGACTTCCTGCATGTCTTACCAGGTCGTAACTCCATCTAGTGGGGGGACGCCCTACACTTCGCCTGCCGGTACGAGGCTGCCACTCGAGAACCTTTCTTCCCCATCGGTTGTCGGTTCTTCGAGCTATGTACCTCAAAACCTCAAAACTAAATTGTACAACCAGTGCGTGTTGCCAGTGATGACATACGGAACTGAGACGTGGTCCTTCTCAGCTTATTGATGTAAAATTGTTAATATATTTATTTATATCTTTATAAAGATAAAAGAGTTTAAATTTACATATCAAAAGACGTGATGGATATATGTTTATTTTGTGAAACAATATTAAGAGTAAATATAAATTTTAAAAATCTTAATAAAAACAAATTACATTTTTTTAAAAACGTTACCTCCACACTAGGATTTTTTCCAGTATCGCGGGGGCAGTTTACATACATAGATTTCACAAGTATAAATTCGAATTTATACTTGTGAAATCTATGTTATCTATGTCTTATAAATTTCTATGGTCTCACCCGAAGCACTGGATTGGTTTTCATCATATCTTCGAGGGCGCCAGCAGTCGGTTCGCATCGATGAGCTATCATCCAGCTGGCTTGACATACATGCTGGTGTTCCTCAAGGCGGCATATTGTCTCCTTTGTTGTTTTCTATATTTATTAATCTCATTACCCAAAACCTTCAGTCTGCATATCATCTGTATGCCGATGACTTGCAATTGTACACACAAGCGAGTATAGATGATATTTCTACAGCAGTGGACATAATTAAGAGGGACCTTGAGTACATTAAGAACTGGTTTGACAGGTTAAGCCTAATGGTCAACCTTTCGAAAAGTCAGGCCATAATAATTGGTAGCCGTCGGATGATCCAGTGATTGAAAACAGTAACTTAACCTCCTATCTTTTTTAATAGTACTGAGATTAATTTGTATTCTACTGTGAAGGATCTAGGTTTATTGATTGATTCCACTTTGAGTTGGAAAGCCCAAGCAACGACCGTTAGCCAGAAAGTCACCGGTAGCCTGCGTTCTCTCTATCGCCTTAAATTTTTTCTACCATCTGCAATTAAAACAATGCTTGTGCTAAGTTTAATTTTTCCCCTAATCGACTATGGCGATGTGTGTTATTTCGACCTGAATGCAGATCTTCTCAACAAATATGACCGTCTTCTGAATAACTGCATTCGATTCATTTTCAATCTTCCAAAGTATGACCATGTATCCACGTATAGTTCTCAATTAAAATGGTTACCTATTCGTCAACGCCGTAGTTTGCGTGCACTCACCACCCTTTATTCTATCCTGATGTCTCCAACTTCCCCTTCCTACTTATCTCCTTACTTTCAGTTGCTTAGTGCTAGTCATGAGAGAAACCTCAGCTCTACGAACAACCTTCTTCTCCTATGTCCCTCCCATAGCTCTGGACTTGTTCATTCTTCTTTCCACATTCAATCTATTCTCCTTTGGAACGCTCTCCCTCTCGAAATCAGGACGGCTAACAATCGTTACGCGTTCAAGATGAAGGTTCGGGAACACTTAATTAATAAATTGACAGAATCATCATAGTAACAGCTTATATATATATATATATATATATATATATATATATATATATATTATATATATTATTAGGTCCTTACATATGAAATTGGTGTTTTGTACGGGAGGAATATTTAATTAATCAAAGTTTGCACCGTTGTTATCTATGCACTTTTGCCATCTCATAGGTAGTTCATTGATCCCTTTACTAAAAAAACCACGGGGGCGAGAATCAATAAACTTTTTGAAGGTGGTTTGGACTGCTGCATCGGAGTTGAATATTTTTCCTTGTAAGAAGTTGTCCAAATTCCGGAAAAAATGGTAATCTGTTGGATCAAGGTCCGGGGAGTACAGTGGATGTCGCAGACATTCCAATTGTAGCTCATTTAACTTAGTGGTTGTTTATTGTGCAGTGTGTGGTCTGGCGTTGTCGTGAAGCAGCAGTGGCCTAGAGCGATTGACCAATCTCGGTTGTTTAGCAGCTAGTTCTTCCTTCATGGTTTGCAGTTGCTGACAATAGATATCTGTCGTAATCGTTTGGCCAGATTTTAGAAAGCTGTAGTGAAAAACACCGGCGCTAGTCCACCAAACACAAGTAACTTTTGCTGAGTCAATTTTCGTTTAGGGCAGGATTTGGCTGGGTCTCCAGGGTTCAGCCATTGCGACGAGCGCTTCCGATTATCGTACAGTATCCATTTTTCATCACAAGTAATGATTCGATTTAAAATCCCTTCACTATTGTGTCGGTTGAGCAAAGTAACACAGCAGTCGACGCGTGTTTGCAAGTTCGATTCACTCAATTCATGAGGTACCCATCGTTCAAGTTTTTTTTAATTTCCCGATTTGCTTCAAATGGATTAATACAGTTTTATCACTTACCCCGAAGCCTGCAGCTATCTCTGAAGTGCTTTATGATGGATCCGTTTCCACAATGGCCTTTAATTCTTCATTTTCCACTTAGGTCTCCGGCCGTCCATGGGGTTGGTTCTGAAGGTAGAAATTTCCAGAACGAAAACTTTGAAACCAAAAACGTACCATGTTTTCTTTTGCTACACCAGCGCCGTACACATCATTAATCCTACGAGCTGTTTCTGTAGCACTGGTGCCACGGTAGAACTCGTACTCGTAAATATACCGATATTTCATGTTGTCCATTGTGCGGTAATAAGCGATGCCAAAGAATAAAATAATGAGGAAAAAACAAATGGATGACTGTTTTTAAAACTCAAATGTACCAGCTAAATGAATTTATAAATTTGAATTTGGAATTCTTAACCAAAGAGGAGATATTTCAGATCAAAGTGGTCAGTACGAAAAAACGCTAATTTCACATATAAGGACCTAATATATATTTTATTTGATTATGGGTATATTTGTATATCTTTATGAGTTTATATACATCTGACATTATAATATCTACTTATTTATTATACATTTTTATTATCTTAGTTATTTTATATTTCATTTTATTATTTTTATTATAATTTATTTTATATATATTTTTTGAGATGTACCATTTATATCTTATATATTTTATTTCCATGTATTACATTTTTTTTGTTATTTTCGTTTAGTATTCGCATATTAAATTTTTATTACACCTACTTCATTCTATCTCTGCATCATCCCAAGGTAGACTGGTAGAAAATGCCTTAGGCATTAAGTCCGTCTATATACCACATGTGTATATGAAGTTTTAAATTAATAAATAAGCATCCAGACCCAGAACAATTATTTGTAGGCCATACAAATACTTGTTCCGTGTGGGAATCGAACCCGCGGCCCTTAGCGCCTCAATTCATTGCTAAGCCACTGCGCCACGGAACCGTCAATTAATTGTCACCAGAGTTTAAATAATTTTTAGTTATTTTTGTTTTGTTACGCTGAAGAAGTATAACGTCCTACGTGCGTACATAAGTACACACACACGTTTTTTTTTTTACTTTAGGATAGGATTATAGTATAAAAAAATGAGAATTACTTCATAACGTACTTATAGTAAACACACTATTAAATTGGAGTTTTTTTTTGTTTATAGAATAAGGGTGACAAACGAGCACACAGTCCGCCTGATGATAAGTGGGCACTGTGGCCCACATACATCTACATGTATCCTCGATTAAGAATCAAAATGCAGATGCGTTGTCACCCCTGAATACTAAGATGGAATGCCTCGATTCCAGTAAAAAAGGTCTCCGGATCTCTACTATATTCACCATACGAAACACAGCAGCATTAAGCTGCAGTTTTACGCTGGTACTCTGTGAGAGCGTGGTCCTAACCCGGTCGAGCAGACATATTTGTGCTACAACCATAACATAGCTGCAGCGTTGCTCTACCACGTATGATTGGTTAATATTTGGTTACCAAAATGCTCTGTAAAGAATAAGTATCAAAGTTCTTAATTCTAATTATATCTAGAAGTGTAAGGCAGCAAGTAGCTACATAAACTTACCACCAAGCCCCTCAGGTCATCACGTATATTGTATACGTCATCCGGCCGAAGATACTTCTTAGATAGAAGATAGATCTTTGATCGCACACTTGTGCGATCAAAGATCTATCTTCTATCTAAGATAAGATAAGATAAGATAATAATTTACTAGTATCTGTATTTCCCTCCGATTTTAATGTGGGTATACAGTGTAGTTGCGGTGTAAGAATATCCATTTCTCCATATCATCCCGTGGGTGTCGTAAGAGGCGACAGAGGGAAACAAATCAGGAGATGGGCAGTAGCGTCTTCCTAATAACGAATAAAAATAAAAAACTGCGGTTACCAACCTGCTTGCCAAGCGTGATAACTATAGCAAATATCCCCCCTATGAGACAATCTATGGGAGAAGCCTATGTTCAGCAGTGGACTTTTATAGGTTATAACGAAACGGCTGGTCTCCACCCCTTTGTTGAAACAAACCACGCATTCGGACAAAGTTATTGCGTCTTCGTTCATAATGTGTACAGCAAAGGAGTGGAATAATTTACCAGTATCTGTATTTCCATCTGATTATAATGTGGGTGTCTTCAAGGCAAGAGTAAATAAGATTTTATTAAGCTAAGTCAGTGCGCTTTACCATTTTATCATCTTCACCTACACCACTAGTTTTAATAGTATAAAGTTAAAGTTACAGCCTACTACATCTCACTCTTGTGCACAGGCCTCCTCTAATTTCTGAGAAGGTTTTATGGCTAGGAAAAGTACGCCGCGCTGCCCCAATGCGTGTTAGTGGACTTCACATGTCTTTTTAATTTCTAAGACATGCAGGTTTCCTCCCGATATTTTCCTTCACCGTAGAGCTCATGGTAAATCAGCACTTAAAAGTATAATTACCAATTTTATTGATGCTGGCGGGGTTCAAACCCGGGTTGCTCGTGTACTGCAATATTTACAGTGAACGCTTAGCCCCTGAGCCACCACGGCTTGCAAGCCGTTTAGTTGTATAAAAAACATAAAATAGAAATCGCCGAATCTAAAACGAACAAAGTAAGACATTAAGTACTGTGATCGATAATCCGCCACGAATAATGGCGATAACGGTAAATTATTCCAAAGTAGGAAACGCTTATATCCAACTATGACAAAATATAGGCTGATATGGTCCACCATAATAAGCCATACAACATCTTTTTACCTTTATTTTAACACAAAACTCATAAATATTAATTACAAGCAGCTTTATTCCTGCTTTGTTGCAAGCCTTCCATAATTGAGTTTAAACTTTAATCAGAAATTATGAATGGGGTGTTGTTAAAAAGAACTTGGTTATGTGAAACTCTAACATTACGTACTTATGTTATGAATACGAATATTATGATGTAAATATTTTGTTGCGGCATTTTAATTGCAATATGTTTAACACGCTTTTATTAGCTGCGCATTTATCTATTTGTCTATGTAATGGAATATTTCAATGTAATTTTCACCAACTTGTAGATGGACGATTGATGACAATACAATAATTTAATAACTTTATCCTAGCATCCTGATAAGGATCACCAGGATAAAATTAAATAATTTCATCTTTAGCGTGTTTCTTTATTTTTTAAACTACCTATAATTTATTACACTCGTTATAACATGTAGTGAGTCAAAGATAGAAAAATGACTTTTAACAATATTGTATTTTAAATATCAAATGATAATAAGCATGTTTGATTATATCCCGTAGGAATGAGATGATCGCTTTCAAGCTTTTTCTCTTATAAGTGTCTTAAATAATTGCACAACCTATTTTATATTGTATAATGTTACGATGAAAAAAATACCGCTGGTTTTGTTGCTAGTTCTTCCCTGTATCAAAGTGAAAACTTTCAATAAGAATTATTTATAATCTTTATTGAATAAAAAAATATTATATTCATAAATATAACTACTAAACGAATGTTACCGCGTGACCGAGGAAGTACTACGCTCCCTCAGAATACCATCATAAAATAGTAACATAATGCTGCTGTGTTTAGGGTTACCGTCTGACCGGATAAATCCGGGCTTGAGCGGATTTAAAGAGCTAAACCGGACTTCGCCCAGTTTTCAATACAGACCGTATTTGTACCACGCCAGCTATACACGTAGGTGTGCAAGTCGCGAGAGCAATATTGGCATAATCGTCGTAAATACTCGTAAAACAGTTTCAAGTATCACTTGTGAAGAATTTTACAACAGGAAAAAAAATTTTTTTGAAAGCTGTATTGTGTGTAATGGACAAAAATATAAATGGAAATAAAATCTATTGATTTTTACTGTAATTTTATTTTAATGGATGATGCATCCGTGTCCTCACCCTGGTCAGATCCTGGTAACATATAGCTGTGTTTAGTTGTAAGTGACGAAAGCTCAAAACCCAATTTTTTAGTAAAGCGGTCGTTCCCGTGTAATCCTCAGAAACGACAATCCATCTGTATTTTGATTCTTCATCGAGGATAGTATCAGATGTCTATAGCCTGCAACATCCACTTAACATCAGTGTTTTAGAGCAAGGAAGTATCCACAGAGCTGCTCCAATGCATGTTGCATGTTCACGTCATGTCTTCGAAATATTTTTTTACTCAGATACGCAAGTTTTCTCAAGATGTTTTCCTTCTCCACCGAGCACCTAGTAAATCAGCACTTAAAATTCTAATTAACAATTAATTCATTGGTGTCGGCAGGTATCGAACCTGGGTTGCTGTAATATTTACAGACCACGATTATTATAATAATATGTTTACACTTTTTTTAACTCAATGACATTTTTTATTACTCAATCACGAAAACGTTTATTCACTGTTTTAAGATCTCAGATATCTTGAAATAAAAATAAGTCAGTTCATCGTCTTTACTTCAAACCTTATAATGTTTTTTTTAAGTATTGGAAACATAATAACAGCAGTCAGTTACTTACTTCGATAAGGGACTATAAAACAAACGCCATCATCAATCGCCATCAAAATGCCATCTGCAGTTACTGAAGACATCTGTGAAAAAGCCTAACGATTTTGATGACTTAGTTGTACACTTGATATGTATGGGGTAAATACATCAATTTTTTAGTCTTATTGGCAATTTACTGAACCTGGGTACAAATCAAATGGTGCTAGGTCAGGAGGAATTGTGGGGGTGAGGAAAGATAGACCGATTTTTAAATCAAATAAATCGAGAGTTCCGGCAGAAATGCGTTTTACGTGGTAGAGAAATGCTACAGCTATATTATAGTTTTAACACGAATGGGTCGGTTCGACCGGGGAAGGACCACGGCTCTCGCCGAATACCAGCGTAAAATAGCAGCTTAATACTGCTGTGTTTCGTATGGTGAGTGTAGCGAACCGAATGCCCTTTTTACTGGATACGAGGTATTCCATCCTAGTATTTAGGGGTGACAACGCATCTGCATTTCGATTCGTAATTGAGAATATATGTAGATATCTATGGGCCACGGCATCCACTTACTATCAGGTGGATTGTGTGATCGTTTGTCACACTTATTCTATAATAAAAAAGTGCAAGGCGCTGTATAGTGGTGCCAGAGAAGGAACTGAAATAATGACTTCGGTCGCTGATCCCAATCAAAGTAATCACAATCAAGTAAGTACCGATCAAAACTGCCCCATCCTCTTTAAAAATCAGTAAACTAGACACAGTACTTGCCCGATAGAACAAGCAGTGTCATCAAAAGTAGTAGCCAAAAGTTCAAAACATTCTTATGCCTACAGAAAGAAAGGAGAAGGTTCTCAATTCGTTGGAATTTTTTCTACTCTTATGTTCAGCGATAATTTTTACCATGTTGTCCGATTTCAAAGATTCTTTTTTTTTGTAAATAAGGTGGTATTTACCTCAGAGTTGGTCGATATAAATTCGTCCATGAAAGAAATCATCAAACTCTTCAATTTGTCAACCAATTTCAGGTGGCGATACAAAACCTACTAAAAAGGCAGATTTTTTCTTAGGCGTTTTTATTACTTACAGCAAAGGAGTGAAATAATTTGCCAGCACCTGTCTTTCCATTCGATTACAATTTGGGTGTCTTCATGGCAAGAGTGAATAGGCTTGAGCTAAGTGAGTTCGCTTTGCCATCTTCGGCTGAATCAACATTTACCATCAGGGGTTTAGGAGTCAAACACTGGCTTATAATAGTTAAAAATATATCCAGGACGGGGTATTTGCAGACTGATGATAAACAATAAAATAGATGTTATAATGTATATAATTATTAAATCGTATTATACCTCAACATTGTTCTCAATAAGAAACAATTTAAACAAAGCAACAATTTATGTATATATTTCATAAAGACATACATAAATAAAAAAATCATTTTATTCGAAGTGGCAAGCCATTCTAAGTGTCTTGAGTATTCAACGCCCGTAAACAATAAATGTCAGACACGACAGTACTTTTCAACTTAAATTACAATAAATGTGCTTTCGCATTTGTAACACGTAGGATACATTTTTGTGTCTGCAATTTTTCATATTATAAGCAAATGTGGTGTATAATATAACATACTGTGGATTCTTGTGTATAATAAAAGAAGCCAATAAGAAAAATATAATTAAGTTTTGAGTATACAGAACCATGTATAAGTATACCATTACCTTGTAGTGGCGGTGTAAGAATGTCTACTACCCTATATCATCCCGTGGGTGTCTTAAGAGGCGACACAGGGAAACATGTCAGAAGATGGGCAGCAGCGTCTTCCTAATAACAACATAAATTTAAAAAACTGCGGAGTCAACCTGCTTGCCAAGTGGGGCAACTATGGCAAATATCCCCTTTATGAGGAAATCTGCCTCATAAGGGGGATATTTGCCATAGTTGCTCATAAGGGGGAGGCCTACGTTCAGCAGTTAACTTTAATAGGCTGTAGCGGTAACGGTAAGAGACACCGCATACTGCAAACTATCTATCGGGCGAGAGTTTAGACGGGTTGGTCTGCTAGTGCGCACACTGGGTCAATTCAACATTTGGGTTAGTGGTGAGTGCGCACACTAGCCAATAAATAGTCGGTCGATCGTTTGCGAAATAATTGTAGTCAGTAAGCAGCTCTTGAAGTGAGTAATCGCGTAATGAAACCTTAAATATTGTCCAGAAATATCATTATTATGGCTTTTATATAACGAAGGAGACGGATCAAGAAAAGAAACCGAGAATACTGGGTGCATCCTATATACAGTGACAGATTACTTCTACCCCCAGCTTTTTCTTTAAATTTACATCATATTTCAACTTCCTATATTAACTGTAAAATAGATGATTCGATAAGCAGTTCTTCACACGCACACGCACACTTCTTTTCCGCGCCAAAATTTTGAGCGAAGTGACGTTATAGACTGAGTCGGCTGACTTTACAATCGGCGTATATGCGCACTTCGAAGAGCGCCGTAGGTACTGATTTACCAGTTGGCCGATAGTTGACCAACAATTTAGTTTGAAGAGAATCGTGTAGCCCATTAAACTGAATTATCGGCCGATAGCTAATCGTTATAATATGCGCACTTGCATAAATCTCAATACTAATTAAGAAACCGAATAAACTCTCGCACGATAGAAAGACTGCAGTGTGCGGTGTCTCTTATACCATGAATGAAAATGTAATAAAAACTGTTTGTAATAACTGTATAAAAATAGTAAATAAATAATACGAGCAGTTACTCCCTGAACTAACAGAGCTCAATGTTACTGAGTCATCTTTTCAATATTGCATATAACCCTCCTTAGATGACTCAACATTGAGGTAAGAACGTATCTATACTATTACTTTTAAAGTAAGAACAGTGGTGTAACTTATAAAATTAAAAGTTTCCAGAGTACAGTAGAGTACCAATTTTTGGACTATGAAGCGATCGAAAAAAAAATAATTTTATTAAAGTACTAGCTGTGCCTGCAACTCCGTTCTTTGCGAATGAAGTCGCGGGCACAGCTAGTATTATATTATATTAAAATAATTTAACTTTTAATAAAAACTACAAACCGACTTCAGAATGTCGTCTAAAATTACATTAAAATCTTGATCCGCTATTTTTTCACCCTAAGGGATGGAATTTTTTCTTTAAATGATACCCCTGAAGTTTAAACTATTTTATAAAAAGGAATAATTTAAATCGATTCAGCCCTTTCCGAAAAATCGGTAAACATACATAAAAAACATACACGTCGAACACAGAACCTTCTCGTTTTTTGAATATGGTTAATAAAAGTAGACTTAAGGCGCTGGCTGCTACCCACGGTCGAACGGTGGCGGCAAAGAGTATATTATAGTCATTATAGTTTTTATAAGGCGGCGGCTGCGTTGCAGATTATCCTTACCTGGGTTGGTCGTAAACGAGTGGCTCGTTCGGAAATCTATATTAATATTTTTTTTTCGTTATCTGTGGACGAACAGTATTATTCATATTTTAACATCTCCCATCGCTGTTACTTAATGTTCACTGCCTATCAGGAATTTCTTTTATATAGTAACATTGCAACCTTTCAGGAGATAGACCTTTGTCTTCAAATTTTACTGAACGAGTACGTGAGCAAACATAATTCGATCACAACCAGTATTACATAAAATTGTTCGGCGGTTAGGTTAGGGTAAATATTATGAGCAAAGTGAGTATGAAATATTATAAGAATTTAGTAATAATGTCCTTCTGACCGAATTTAGACAGGCTATCGTCGGAGAACAAGAAAATCTATAAAAAAAAGAAAAAATGCACTCTCTATTTCCTTTACTCTTTTTTATAGTATAAGTGTGACAAACGAGCACACAGTCCACCTGATGGTAAGTGGTTGCTGCGGCCCATAGACATCTACATCTATCCACGTTTGCGAATCAAAATGCAGATGCGTTGTCACCCGTGAGGACTAAGATGGAATGCCTCGTTTCCAGTAAAAAGGGTCTTCGGTTTTCTACACTCACCATACGAAACACAGTAGCGTTAAGCTGCTATTTTACGCTGGTATTCTGTGAGAGCGTGGTCCTTCCCCGGTCGAGCCGAAAATAGCCAAAAATATACTACTAATATAGCTGAGTGATTGAGTGTGAAGAGACGGCAATTTGATACGACCGGGGAGGGATCATGCGCAGAAACTCGAGCGTCGGAAGGCGAGTATAAAATTTTAAGGGATATATTATTTAAGGCATGTATTTCTTCTGCCCTTCTTTTTTTAAAGAATAGGAGTGACAAACGAGCACACAGTCCACCTGGTAGTGGGTGCTGTGCTGCAAACACATATACATTTATCCTCGATAACGAATCAAAATACAGATGCGTTGTCACTCGTGAGACTAAGATGGAATGCATCGTTTCCAGTAAAAAAGATCTCTCATATAAAATACAACAGCGTTAAGCTGCTATTTTACGCTGGTATTCTGTGAAAGCGTGGTCCTTCCCCGGTCGAATCGGACCATTCCTGCTGCAACTACTAATATAGCTGCAGCATGGCTCTACAACGTAAAAGTTAATAATTCTAATATGATGTATTCCAACTTCGGTTCGGCTTTCTGTAGCTGGTTCTAAACTGGATACTTTAATTAAAAGTTTTTATTAAACTGAATATTGTGTCAGATACTTTATCCAGATTTATTCTTTTGGCATTTGGTGAAGACTTTTTTGGAATTTTCTCTTCACAAATGCAGCCTTTTTAAGTACAGTGGTGAACATGTTCTTTTCCAATATCATGCTTTCTGGTATGAATTATTCAGTAAGTTTTTTCATTATCATCACACTAGGCGTGTAAGTTCGTAAGATCGAATACTACTACTGTACTTGTGATATAGATAAATGCTAAATATTTAAATTAAAATAGAAGTAGAAAGAGAACTTGTGCAAGACCAACAGCTTTTGTGCTTCTTGAAGCACAAAAGCTGAGAATATCATGGCAGAAAAACTCAAAAACTTATTTTTGGGGTTACATGATCAGCAGTTGCACTTACGTTCACTAGATTATTAAGGCAGTCACTGATTAAAGACATTTAAAATACTGTACTTCTTCTGCAGATTCTTACCCTATATAATTTATATAAAGTCCGGTCGTGCATGAATTACTGCTGTCACATAATATGGGCTGGCAAAATACCAATTAGCAGTGTTGGACTCAGTGGATAAACATGCTAAAAGGCTTATTGATGACCTTTATTTGCTTGAAGTCAATCTTGCCAGCCTTGAGCATAGGCAAAGAGTAGCCAGCCTCTCGGTATTTTAAATGCATTTCGGAGAGTGTGTGCAGGAATTGCATTCCTTCTTTTACAATTCACCATAGATAGTGCGATTTACCATCTAGGGCTTCCCCGCCACACATTCTCTGATAGGATGAAAATCCGACGACCGGAGAAGATCAGGTGCAGAGACAACGGCTGTACGTGGGTTACGAAACACGGGTTTGAAACACCACCTGATTTCTGACTCCAGACTGCTACGGAGATTCGTCGCGCCACCACAGGACAAATATGCAAACTCAATCAAGAGTCGTTATAAAGAGATTAAATTTACAAAACCTAAAATATTTTTACCATTTAACCGTGCTAACGCAGTAGATAAGAAAGATCTACTGCCTCACGTAATCCTTTTCAACTGCTATTTATATTTCTTTCTACGGCGGCAGCAATATGTTTAAAAATCAATAACGCGAGATAAAGCAGCCTTTAAAAGACCGTCATTTGTTACTGAACGGTTAAAAGAGCTTAACGCAATTTATCAAATTGCGGTCTTTAATGGTTTTTCACAAAATCTCATTAACAATTTAATTAAAAAGAAAGAAAACCATGCCGTCCGCAATTCTCTGTACGCGGTTCAACCTCAAAGTGTTTGTCGATATGTGAGCAGTTTGACCTAATTAGGCTCCATATCTGAAAAAATAGCTAATACTCTTCGACAGAGCGGCGTTTACGTTGCGTTCGAAATAAACAATTCTCTTAGGAATATCTGTAATAATAAAGATAAGTTAGATATTCGTCAAAAGTCGGGCCACGCCATATAACAATACTTGGGTCAGACTGGTCGCAACTTCGAGACACGTTACAAAGAGCATATAGCCGCGTACAGGAATTGCAATCCCGATAAATCCCATTTCGCTAAACATCTCTTGGATACTGGACACAACCTAACCAGCGACCACTCCTTTAAAGTCTTACATACTTGTAATAAAGGGCTGCGACTGTGTGTGCTGGAGCAGTTGGAGATATTAAAAAATAAAAATATTAATGTTGCACTGCTGAATGAACAAACAAATGTTTCTAACTCACCTCTCTTAAACACCTTTAAACCTGCTCCCTATTAACGGACAGCCTCGCGATATGGTCGTTCGTCACCTTCACGGTGATCAGCGATTGGTTGTGTGGTTGGAGGGTAGCCGGGCGTTTCGCAGCGGTTTGTTATTAATTTAATAGTAGGCGGCTGCGTACGTCAGATGGTGATTGGTCACATGTTTTATCGCATGACGCGGTGGCTCGCTACTTAAGTGGGGCGCGGTTGCGTCGGCGAGTCTTATAAATAGCAGCTGTTTTTGGCTCGCCGCACATTCCGCTTGCGCCGTCACCCCCGTGCGGTCGTGCGCTAGCGGAGTCCGCCAGCTGACGAGCTCCCGTCCCCGTACGGGTCTTCTCCCTCAGTCAGTTCAGTCGAGGATTAGAAAAAGTCAGTCCCGTCCCTTCCCCCGCAGCTAGCGCCGCCGCCCCCGTGCGATTGTGTTAGCTGACCACTCTCCCGTCCCCGTACGGTTGAGAGTGCCCTCCCACGCTCCCATCTTCACACCTCGGCTAGCACAGCCGCCCCCGTGCGGTTGTGCTAGCTGTCTAACCATCGCCGTGTTTCCGTGCCCACTAATGCGGGTTCGGGTGACGGTGGGAGCCTTTCCGTCTCCGCCAGCCGCCCCCGTGTGGATGTGTTGTTCGCCTGCGCTCACCGTTGAATGGTAAGTGCCTTCCCTCCCTGCCTCCGCTAGTGCCGCCGCCCCCGCGCGGTTGCGCTAGCAGTCAGTGCTCACCGTCCCAGTACGGTGAGTGCATCCTCGCTCATGCGATTCCCACTCCGACACTCCAGCACCGCCGCCCTTTGCGGCTGTGCTGGAGACCCGCGCTTCCATCCGCGGATGGTTGTGCCCTACGCCTCCCTCTCCTTCTCCCTCTCCCTCTCCCCGAGGGAGGTCGTATCCGATTCGGCGATAAAGCCTTCGGGCTAGAGCCGTTCTTAGGTGGTGTTTAGTGGGTAGGCACTTCTTCAAAGTGAGTCCCACATAACCTCGCAGCCGGCTGCGTGGTATGCTATGAGCATTCACCACCTCCCTCCCCCGCTTCTGGAGGGTGTCCTTGCATTGGGCGCAAAAAAAAAGGCTCGCCGCTCACTTAGCGGTCAGCTACCGTAGAGTCTACTACACCTGAAGATGCCTCGTGTAGAGGCAAAACACGTGTCTTATTGTCGTCGGTGGTATGTCTTTCCTAGTGTAGTGGTGGTAGAAGTAGTGGTGCTGGGATTAGTGGTGACGGGGATAGTGCACGCAATTGAGGGAGGGCCGGAGGTGCTCTTCAAACTAGGTAAGACACATCATTTTATTTTATTGAGCGGATATTGGCAAAGTAAATTTTTCAAACTTTAATAAAATCGATTTCCGCAAAGTAACGCCTGATTCTATTAATTATAATATATTCCCTTCAAAATTTCATACCCTAGTCCATACTTTATTTTTTTACTTTAATATTATAAATGCGAAAGTGTGTTTGTTTGTTTGTTTGTTTGTGCTTCTCTCACGTCGCAACAGAGCGTCGGCATGGCATGATTTTTTGTATGGGGATAGTTCGGTGGCTGTAGAGTGACATAGGCTACTTTTTTCAGCGGAAAAACATATCATTCCCGTGGGAAAATCGAATATGTTGCAAAATTAAATTCAGCTAGGTGGCGCCACCGTGATTCTACAAGACGGACGACGGTACGATGGACGAACACAGAAGGTCAGAATATCTGGATTATTATGTCTTTTTACCAAAATTAAGATAAAAAATGTATGGATCTGTATTTTTCCACGCAGGACCGGGAAGAGAGCGATAAAAACATAAAATTTACCAGCTGATTTTCTTCAAACGTTTTGGTGCATCGTAATTCACAGAATAGGCGATAACCTCGCAGACGATATTAAGTAAGCGTGATTATAAGTATGGATCAGAAATACTATCACCACCTGTCACGCTTTCACCCTTAACTATTACTTAACAATGGTAGAAACAGTTCTTAGTAAGCCTTATTAATAAGCCTTAGTAATATTTATTGAACGAAAATGAATACAGTTCTTATATGTGGTTATGAATGAATCGGTATTACAATAAGAAAAATTGTGCAAAATTAGAAGAAAATATTTTTGAGAGTTCTTATTAACTAACGTATACATAGTTTACATTGATTCCGCTAGATGTCGTTACTACGTTTTTAAAACGCGGTAACGAAATGTTTCTGACATGTACTTAACTCCCGCCGTTGAGCCGCGTCAACTAATAGTGCATACGGTACCTATACGCTTAAATTGTTTCTATTTCGTAGCTTATTCGACTACCTGCTTTCGATTTCGGTTGTTTGTTATTTGCTTTGTGATTTGGTTAAGGTTGAATGGATTTATATTGGCTTTCATTTTCGGATTGTGTATTTTCTTGGATCGGTTTTGTTGATTTGGTTGGTATTCCTTTATACATATTTAGATTCTGGCTTTGATTTTGGATTTTGTTTATTTA
This sequence comes from Parnassius orleans, assembly GCA_029286625.1. Taxonomy (NCBI): domain Eukaryota; kingdom Metazoa; phylum Arthropoda; class Insecta; order Lepidoptera; family Papilionidae; genus Parnassius; species Parnassius orleans. The sequence goes on from JAGSMP010000286.1 coordinate 156,417, forward strand.
GTATCGTGAATTGGTTTTCGTTGTTTTAGGTTGTTTAACAATATTTCAAAGGAATATTAATAGTATAGATAGTGTATACGGTACCTATACACTTACTTTTTTCGTTAGTTATATTTATATTGACTACTGCTTTCGATTTCGGTTTTCTGCGATTTGTTTTGTGATTTGGTTTAAGTTGATTCGATTTTTTTGGCTATCGTTTTCGGATTCGTGTTGTGTCTTGAATTGGTTTTGTTGTTTTGATTTTAAAATATATTTTTAAAAAAATATTTAAGAGGAAATTTAATTCCTTTTAGGTATTTTAACGTTTTTTATAAATAGGTTTTTCTTACTTCATAATGCCTCGCAAACGTAAGTCCAGCCGTTCAAGAGTATCTTCTCAAAGACAAGCGAAAAGATTAGCTCGATCGCTAGAATCCTTAGAAGATGCTGAACTGAGAAAGCAAGAACAAGCAGAGCGTCAGGCTGCTTTTAGAGCATATGAGACACCTTCTCAACGTCAGCAAAGGCGTCTTGAACAGACAGAGCGTCAGGCTGCTTTAGGCTTCCGAAACACTTTCTCAAAGTCAGGAAAGGCGTCTTGAACAGGCAGAGCGTCAAGCTACTTTAAGAGCTTGTGAAACACCTTCTCAAAGTCAGCGAAGGCGTCTTGAACAGGCAGAGTGTCAAGCTACTTTAAGAGCTACTGAAACACCTGCTCAAAGTCAGCAAAGGCGTCTTGAACAAGCAGAGTGTCAAGCTACTTTAAGAGCTACTGAAACACCTGATCAAAGTCAGCAAAGGCGTCTTGAACAGGCAGAGCGTCAATCTACTTTAAGAGCTAATGAAACACCTGCTCAAAGTCAGCAAAGGCTATTCGAACAAGCGGAACGTCGGGCCGCCTTAAGAGCCGCGGAAACACCTGATGAAACTCAACACAGACTCATTGAGCAAGCTGAACGTCAATCTACTATAAGGGCATCTGAAACACCAGAACAGACACAGGCGCGAAGAGATGCAAATGCACAGCTCCAAGCTGAACGTTGACAAAATTTTCAAAGAAACAATTGGTCGGTTTTTAATGACGCAGCATTCAATTATGATCCGTTGATTGATTATAAAAATCACAGGTTAGTTGTTATCGGACTGATGGACAAGGCGTGTCGATTTTGCAGCGCTTTAAAATGGAAAGATGAGACCGCAGGAATGTGCTGTTCCAATGGCAAGGTGTCTCTTCCGTTACTTGGGGAACCAGAAGAACCTTTGAAAACTCTCTTTTATATGATGCTAATGAGTCACGGCGCTTTTAAACAGGATCCGGAAATATAACTCGTGCTTTCAAATGACGTCCTTCGGAGTTGACCGGAAATAATAATGCCGGGATTTTCGCCTACATTTACGGTGCAAGGGCAAATTTATCATAGAATAGGTTCACTTTTTCAGCTGAAAACGAACAGCATAAATTTTACAAGTATATTTTATGTGACGAAGAAATTGTGGTGACCGTCGCTGCCAATTTATCCAGGGAGTTGAGAGAGACACAGTGTTCAAAATTCAAAGATTCTTGCAGGAACGTAACATTTTAGTCAAAACATTTAAAACTGCTTTAGAAAACCTACCTGAAGAGGATTATAAAGTCGTCATTCACGCAGATCGGACCCCTCGAGGAGAGCATGAAAGGCGCTACAATGCACCTTTGATAAACGAAATAGCAGCCGTAATTAGTGGTGATCAATTTTCTTCACGAGACATTGTCTTGCGAGCACGTGATGATACGTTGCAACAGGTAAATACACACAAGTTTTATGACGCTCTGCAATACCCATTGATTTATTGCAAAGGACAAGAGGTTATCATTTCAAATTCCACTCATTAACCCGGTCAGAAAGGAGCCTACTCCAAACAAAAAGTATCATGTATGGATTTATGCGTATCATATGATGTTGCGAGAAAATGATTTTAACCTCTTAGCCAGGGTGAACAATTATTTCATCAATTTTGGTAGACATGTTTGTGAAGGTAGAAAGTAAACGTCTCCGTTATATATCTTTAAATCAAAAAGCTGCGCGTTGAGAATTATATACATTTACAAGATGCAGTTTCTGCGACGCCAATGTAAACCCCAGAGATTTAGGTAAAATGGTAATTCTGCCTCATCATTCGTTAACAGTCCCCGCTACCTACATGAGTACCCACAAGACGCATTCGCCTATGTACGAACTTACGGAAGACCTGGTCTTTTTGTTACTTTAACTTGCAATCCCACATGGAAAGAAATAACCAAGGAGCTAATGTCGGGCCAAAAAAGTACTGACAGACACGATTTAGTTGCTAGAGTATTTATATTAAAAGTACAAAATTAATGTATGTAATTAACAAAGGAAAATTTTCGGAGGGTGCAGTGCTTCATGTATTCAATTGAATGGCAAAAAGGATTACCACATGCCCACATTCTAATATGGCTTAAAGAAGTTGCGGCCCAGCCAAATAGACGACATAATAAGCGCCGATACCGGATCCTGAGCAAGATAAAGGTGTATGATACCATCGTCCGAAATATGATTCACGGTCCATGTGGAGCACGAAATTCAATATCTCCATGTATGAAAGAAGGAAAATGTACAAAGAAATTCCTAAACAGCTATTAAAAGAAACAGTGCACAATGACAATGGCTACCCTTTATACAGACGCAGAGCTCCCGAAGATGGTGGCAGGAAAGTTACAATCAAATCTCGCTCTGGAGCATTCGAAACCTTAGATAACAGCTGGATTGTCCCGTATTCGCCCATTCTATGTAAAATGTTTAATGCCCACATTAATGTAGAAGCATGTAGCTCTGTCCGCTCAATCAAGTGTATCTGTAAGTACATAAATAAAGTAAGCGACAAGCAATATTTAATCTCAGGAGTGAAGGTGAGGCAAATCCCGTTAATGAAGTACAGACCTTTCAAGCAGGGCGTTATGTCAGCAGTAACGAGGCAGCGTGGCGTCTCCTTGGCTTCCCTTTACACGAAAGGCACTCAACAGTTACTCACCTTGCTGTGCACTTAGAAAATGGAGAGCGTGTATATTTCACCGAAAGAAATTTCCAAGAAAGAATTGCATCACCGCCAAAACTACACTAACAGCCTTCTTTCAACTTTGTCAAACCGACCCTTTGCAAAAACGTTGTTATATTCTGAAGTCCCCGCTATTATACTTGGAACACATCTAGGAAGGAGGAAACGCCGTATTCAAGGCGCGCCTGCTGCAAATTGGCCCGGTGTAAAGTCATCATGCCCTTGGTCGTGTGTATACCGTCCATGTAACTAATTTTGAATGTTTCTGTTTACGATTGCTGCTGCACCATGTTCGGGGTCCTACAGGATATAAAGGCCTTAAAACTGTCAACGATCAGGAATGCGCAACTTATAGAGAAGCATGTGAAGTTCTGCATCTTTTAGAAAACGATAATCACTGGGATGAAACCATGGAGGAAGCTGTGCAGTGCCAGTCACCAGCCAAATTTAGGGATCTTTATGCAACTCTCATATCATCTTGCGGGCTATCTAATGCACATAATTGTGGGACAAATATAAAGAGTACATGGCGGAAGATATTTTGCGAAGGTTACAGCAGACACACGCAAACATGACATACAATGAACACATTTATAATGAAGCAATTAGAAAAATTGAAGTTAAAGTAATAGCAATGGTAGGCAAAAAATTAAGCGACTTTGGAATGATAAGCCCTCAGCGAACAACCGAAAATGAACTAAGTGATGAAATTATACGTGAAACAAACTACGATATACCAGCTTTGCAGCAGCAAGTAGCCGAATTGTACCCTTGCTTCCCGAACAAAACGAGTTTTGACAAAGTATTAGGACAAATTGAATCTAGAAATGGTGCACTTTTCTTTTAGATGCCCCTGGAGAAACTGGGAAAACATTTTTGTTAAATTTATTATTAGCGCAAGTACGGAAAGATAAAAACATTGCTGTGGCCGTAGCTTCCTCGGTATAGCCGCCACGCTGCTTAGCGGGGCCGCACTGCACATTCTGTTTTAAAACTCCTCTAAATCTAGCCAGGAAGAATCGCCGATCTGCAACTTTAGCAAAAATAGTGCACGAGGTATAATGCTACGACAATGCAAACTTTTAGTGTGGGACGAAAGTACAATGTCGCATAAAAAAGCTGTAGAAGCACTAAATCGAACGCTCCAGGATTTGCGCAGCAATACCGATGTAATGAGAGGAATGGTGGTTTTACTGGCTGGTGACTTTCGCCAAACTTTACCTGTCATTCAAAAGGGCACCTCTGAAGATGAAATTAAAGCATGCCTCAAGTCGTCTATTTAAAAGGGCACCCCTGAAGATGAAATTAAAGCATGCCTCAAGTCGTCTATTTTATGGAACAAGGTGACGAAATTCAGTTTAACTACGAATATGAGAGTGCATTTGTACAATGATATCAATGCTGGAAACTATGCTGACACACTATTAAAAATTGGCGATGGGCGGTTGGAAACGGATGCTGAGGGCTGCGTTAAATTGACGAGAGTTTTTTGTAATTTAGTACAAGTCATTCCAGATTAATTGCGAGCGTTTATTCAGATTTAACGAACAACATGCATGAAGACAAATGGTTATGTGAAAGGGTGATACTTGCACCAAAAAATGAGAGCGTTAACAAAATAAATTCAGATATATTAAGCGAAGTAGCAGGAGAAATAACAGAGTATTTGTCAGTAGCCACAGTTATGGACAAAGAACAGAGCACTTCATATCCCGTAGAGTTTCTAAATTCCCTAGAGTTGTCAGGTGTGCCCTCACATAAGCTTCAATTAAAATTAGGCGTCCCAGTCATGCTAATGCGAAATTTAGATGCTCCTCGGTTATGTAACGGGACAAGGCTGCGTGTGACACATCTTGGATGGAACATAATCGGTGCTACAATTTTGACAGGCGTAAGAAAAGGTGAAAATGTTATTATCCACGGATCCCTATAATTCCCACAGATCTTCCTTTTCAATTCAAAAGGTTGCAGTTCCCTGTTAAGCTCTGTTTTGCAATGACAATTAATAAAGCGCAATGGCAAACGTTACAGGTAGCGGGGGTCAACTTAGAAAAACTGTGCTTCTCTCATGGTCAGCTGTATGTAGCATGTTCGCGTGTGTCAAATGCCCAGAATCTCTACATTCTTTCCCCGAATAAAAAAACATATAACATTGTGTACAGTAGCGTCTTAAAATAGTGTTCAGTTAGTTTTTTTCCAAAATTCCCACAATCAATTAATCAGAATTCCCAAAGATCTTCCCTTTCTATTCAAAATTTCCTATTTAGCTCAGTTTCTTTTCAATTCCAAATGCTGCACCTCTGACGGACCTATTAAGCTCAGTTTCCTTTCAACTCAAAAGGCTGCATCTCTGACGGATCTTTTATTTGGCTCAGTTTCCTTTCAATTCAGAAAACTGCATCTCTGACGAATCAATTTAGCTCAGTTTCCTTCAAAAGTCTGCATCCCTGACGGATAATTATGCTCAGTTTCCTTTAATTAAAAGAATATCCCATTTCCATTTGGAATAAACAGGCTATTTTCATGCTTTCCTATACGCTGCGTTGCAAAACATTTAAATAGGCTGACGAATCAATTTTGCTCAGTTTCCTTTTAATGGCTACATCTCTGACAAATCTATAAAACTCAGTTTTCTTTCAATTCAAAAAGCAATGGATAGTTCATTTCCCAGTGACCATGCGGGCGAAGCCGCGGGTAACAGCTAGTACTCAATAACATTATAATGACAGTTTCAATTCAGTATTGTTGATAAAATTAGGCATGTTAAATAATAAAATCCAATAAATAATAGAATTTAAAAAAAATTAAGCAACACGGATTGATCATTGGCTGTGATGATCCTAGTTATTATGTTAGGTCATAATTATGAAATTATTAATTGATATCTCTTTAAAATTTAAAATTATGTCGACGTCCGTTAGTGGGAAACATGTGTGGCGGTGCGGCGGCGTTAGATAATCTTACTATTTACTACCCAATATCATCCCGTGGGTGTCGTAGCAGGCGATGGAGGGATTTTAAACAGCAGAAGGACAGCAGCATTTACCTGATAACAAATTCTAAATGATAAAACTGCGGTTGCCAACCGACCCGAGAAGCGTGGCAGCTGTGGCAAATATTCTCTATGGGGCCATCTATTGGGGAAGCTTATATTGAGCAGTGAACTATTGATAGGCTGCAAGGAATAAATGAATGCTGCTTTAGTGCGTGTGGACTTGAAATGTGTCACAGCACTTTTAAATTGGTTCCGGCAGTTTGTCAATCTTGAATGACTCGTTCATTTAACCCGGGTTGCATCAAAGTATTGATGATTGCAATTACTTTGTACCTTCCGGATCAAACGATTAGCAGGACTTATGATCAAAGATTATAATAGTTATATCCGACGACTGACATTATCGAGCGGGTCTCACAGATCACAGAGTACTGAAACTTGAAATGATCCATTTGAATGATCGACCCGGATAGCTCGGTTCGTAAGATGAATCAATACTTGAATGATCGGATTGCTAGAAATGAATGAAATCTGACAGGGATAGAGCTAAGTTTATTCCCATCATGAGCACTTAGCTCCTGAGCTATCACGGTTTTTTACATATACCCATAAATGTAATTATTGGTGAAAATAATTATATCAAAAAAATGTATGTAGTGAATGGTCGATGATTTATATATTGAATATTAATTTAATTTTATCTTTGATTTAGTTATTAATTTACTCATTTACTTATATTGGATAAAAGTGAAATAATATTCCGTTTATATAAATTAAGCTTGTTTTTGGTTGTGGCCTCAACAGTGGTTTCATTTCTAGATCGCACAAAGAAAGCCGTAGCGGAATATAAATAGAACCGATCTTCTTTAGTGCAATGTAATATTAAATTCAACCACTCGTTTTTAATGTCCGCTTTATTACGTATATTTTAACATTTTGCTCTAACAATGTTAATCTCCCAGTATATTCTTCAACTAATGTAGTTAGTTGATTTTGTTGCAAAAGTGAAATGTTCTAGAATGAACAAAAATATTGGTTGAAACATTTAATTATAAGTACTTTAGAATGTAAATAGTAAGTGATTTAGAATAAATATGATGGGTAAATATGAGTGTCATGATAAAATTACAATAAATAGGCAGATAAGGTTGGCCGTGATAACTCGGGGTCTAAACACTTACCGTAAATTTCACGAATAATATTGTTCATTACCATTTTAAGTGATGATTTACCATGTTCTCGGTGATGAAGGGAGGTATATCGTGAAGACACCTGCAAGTCTGGAAAATGAAAAAAATATTTTAATTTTTAGACATGCAGGTTTCCACCATTGGGGCAACGTGACGGACACTTTCTTGTCCTAAACCCTGCCAGAAATAAGAGGAAGCCTATGCCCAACATTTGCCGTAAAATATAGTGTAATCATAGATCATTATAATAAGCTGTAGCTTTATTAATAAGTAAATAATTTCAAATTCAAAAAATATCTGCATGATTCCCAACATGCACAATTTTTAAATCGTACAATATAATAAAATTACTATTTTGTGGTTGTTGAACGTTATAGCTTTTTCTGAATCTAACGTCTTGTAATAAAACCAGCTCATATCGCAAAGGAACGTAATAACACAACATCTGCACGGCGGTGAGCAATGTTTAGAAATTTATGCGGGTTGCGCCCTATTCGCAATTTTTTATTTTGACTTAGTGCTCAAAACTTCTGTGTCGTGAACATATCTTCCGAATTGCAATCATAGTGCTTTTTGTGAATTTTCAAATTACTCTATCTAAATATTTTTGAAGTTTCACCGTCGCACACTGTAATGAAATTCACAATTCCATACATACTAGCTGGATACTTGGCGGTTTAATGGAGAATTTAAAAAAAAATTCTTCCTCGCATGTCTACCTTGTGGAATCTGCTATCAGCAAAGATTTTCCAATGCCTATATGTTTTAGATAAATTTAAGAAAAGAGCTCACTTCTTCCATTATCCAAATGACGAAAACGTGCTACAACTATAAAAAAAATTGGTATAGTTGTAGCACGAATGGGTCGGTTCGACTGGGGAAGGACCACGCTCTCACAGAATACCAGCGTAATACCTAGCTTAACGCTGCTGTGTTTTGTATGGTGAGTGTAGAGAACCGGAGAACCTTTTTACTGGAAACGAGGCAATCTTAGTCTATGGGCCACAGTAACCACTTACCATCAGCTGGACTATATGCTCGTTTGTCACCCTTATCCTATAAATATGTATATACAAATAAATAAAATTGAAGTGTCTGTTTGTATTGCAAAAATAACAGCTTCTTACTAAATGCATATGAAATTATATACGGTACTTATAACAAAAACACAATTTTTAAAATTTTTGTCTGTCTGTCTGTTTGTTCCGGCTAATCTCCGAAACGGCTGTACCGATTTCGACGGGACTTTCACTGGCAGATAGCTAATGTTATAAGGAGTACTTAAGCTACTTATATTTTAGAAAAATAATTAGGGTTCCGCACAACAAAATTAAAACCCTAAATTACACGCGGGCGAAGTCGCGGGGAACTGATAGTATATACATATTTGTTATGATGTAAGCTTACGTTTAATTCTGTAATTAATCACCGACGTGCAATCTGCATTTTAATGCAATAGGCTGTTTATATTATTCGAATGCTGTTCAACTGGAAACAGTTAATTTGCAGAGTGAGCGAAATATGTTAATAGAATCAGGCGTACTTTGCGGAAAGCCATTAAATTAAAGTTGTTAAAAATTACTTTGCGTACATCCACTCGATAAAATAAAATGATGTGCCTTACCTAGTTTAAAGAGCACCTCTCGCGCTCCCTCAATTGCGTGCACTATCCCCGTAATCACTAATCCCAGCACCACTACACAAGGAAATACATACCACTGACGAATGTACGACACGTGTTTCGCCTCCACACTAGGCATCTTCAGGTGTAGACTCTGTGGTGGTTGACCACTAAGTGAGCGGCGAGCCAAAAACAGCCGCTATTTATACAAATCGGCGACGCTACCACTTGATAATATTTTTATGATATGTAGGTAAAAAAGTCTGCGAGATGTCTGGTATTGCGATCGTCAATCTGCCACCCAAACATGACGATTAAGCCAAATCCTGCATTAAATTAGAAAACCTATGTCATGTGGATTTTCATGTTAATTCTGTTGACTGTAAGTTTTTCTTTCTCTAATAAAGCCACGACAACTTACTTAGTTAACTGTTTAATTACTGTATTCGTTGTTTATTTGCACTCTTAAAATTATATATGATAATTTTTAACACACTATACTTTACAAAGACGACTATAATTTTTTTTACTTTGCTCACAGTGTAATATTATTTCTCAACAGACTTAACACGACTATCGTAATCTCAGCACCGCTGTAATGATAAAAGTGCAATGAAGTTACGCATTGTACTAGACACTTATGCTAAGTAGGAAATGATATTTCTTTGAATGACATATTGCACACAGGCACAGCGGTGACACTCTCTGTACGTGAGAGTTCAAGCGCCGGTGACATTGAGCCGGAGCGTGTAACGCTAGGGTTGATACCGAACCGAAATGGAATTGTGCCAAAGAAGATACATAATAGGTATATGTTATATAATGTAAACTTATGTATTTAGGTAGTGAAAGATACGATCAATTTTAAATCAACTTTTATTAAATATCTTTACAGATGGGGAATATTAAAATTTCCGACAAAACAAAATATGCACGACAGTTAATGGTAATATTAAATAATTAACCAACACTTAGTATTTCAGTACGCAATAATCAGTATTACCTACTACCCTTTAAAAATTACTTACTTCTTATATATTTTTGGCTTTTTCGATTCCTTTTATAATTTTTATTATTATTTCTAACAATTGCAAAAGTTCGTAGCCGTATGTATAATTTTTTTAAGAAAATCCATAGGGAAGCATAGATAGATAGATAGATAGATAGATAGATAGATAGATAGATAGATAACTCTTTATTGTACGCCAAAAAATAACATAAATATTAAGAAAAAAAGAGAAAACGAAATGTGGTACAATGGGTGGTCTTATCGCTAAGAGCGATCTCTTCCAGACAACCTTTGGATGGACAGGATTGCAAGAAAACAATAAAAACATGTAAGGGTTGGCGACATAAATAACATTATTTTTATTAATTTACATAAATAACATTATTTTCGCTACTATATAAGTATTTATCCCCTACATACCTATATTATTTTATATTTTCTTTCGCTATTGGAGGATACCTTAAGGCCGGAGGATTTTCATGCCACTTTGAAACCATCGCCTAACGTTTATGAGATTCGTTCATTGTTATCCAATGAGAATACTGCAAGGCCCATTTCCGGGTTTCCTATCTACCGCCTTTTATGCCCAGCATGTGCACTCGTGTGTTCAAACGGGGTTCTCATAAGCTCGCAGTCACGAAACTAATCGCACCGCCTATATCTCGCGTCATCACCTCCCACCGTGGTGTAATTTAGATATTGAACTATACAAGAACATAATTAAGTATATAGACATTAGTTATAAAGCTATATTTCGTGATTATTTGTGAAGTTATATGTGTGAAAACAGCTGGTATCCAACCAACGTGCAACGCAGCCTTCGAGGCACGAGGCAGATTAGCAGGAAATCACTATAGACTAAAGACGTCATGTCTTGTAAAGTAACATCACATATAATACTACTACAATAGGGATGTCATATTTCTAGTAAATCAGAAGATCTGAGTGTGCTTCCTTTTATATTTGGTATTTGACATTATTATTTCCAAGCACGAATTACACTCAACATTTTTCAATAGATTTGTCTCTTTTTGCCTTTTTGAAAATAAAATTAGTAAAAGCAAGACAAGTATATTCACTCAATTTATGTAAAATTTTGGGTTCTCTCTATGCATACGTATGTATGTAATTACTCTAAGACAGTAGCCCAATGGCAAGGTTTGAATCCGCCATTCGACTACTGTCGTGAACCACTCCTGCTACAAGCGTTTTCAGATTACCAGTAGTGGTTAAAGTGAATATTAGTAATGTTAATGGCATTGCTAGTATTTTTTTAAATATAGTGTTTCGTATTATCTCAGCCTCCTCTTTGTGCGGTGCTTTAAAGATGGTTAATATAAATTTTAACTTAAATAATAGATCAGGCGTTACTTTGCGCTCTATCTATGCTTCTATTGGCTACAGCTTCTAGTTCCTATCAAATAACATTTGTTTTGGAACCCCATGTCCAGTATTTACTAAACTGGTAAACTGTTACAGGCTGGTAAAGAAGAATATTAAATATTTTTCATTACATTTTATTTGATTTTTCGACGGAAATCACCATCCACTTAACCAATCATTAACCAATTCCACCAGTCTCGAGTACACGCCCAAAGAAGCCAGCCTCTCAGTTTTTTCAGGATACATTTAGGGGAATGTCCGCAAAAACTGCCTCCCTCTCAATTCCATCTTTGTTGTTGTCATACCATGCATTCGAACTAAACGGTTTGCTTTGTCGTTCATAATGCGTTTAGCAAAGGAGTGGAGTAATTTGCCAGCATCTGTCTTTCCATCCGATTATCATGTAGGTGTCTTCAAGGCAAGAGTGAATAGGCTTTTGTTAAGCTAAGTTAATTAAATTATTTTACCGACTTCGGCTGCATCACAACTTACCGTAAGGTGGGGTCAAGCACTGCCTTAATATAATAGTAAAATCTTCCACATACTAACACTTCTGATTCTTATTTCTATTTAATTTATTGAATAGAATATTATTTTATTTTTAACTATTAAAAATGTCCCGTAGTTTTATACCTTTTTAACAGATTTCATAAGATTTCAACATTTAATTTTAAATTAGAGAAATTTTCAATTTTCATCTTTTAATCAACCAATTTCTTTAAGCAAAATGAATTCGAATTGCCTTTTTCCTGTACACATCACTGAACATTAGCAGTGCAGCAATTGGTTTAGTTTCCATGTGGGTTCTAATTACGGACCCACGTCTGAGGGATCTGAGTAGGTAATTGACTAACGCAGCTGATTAACGTTCCTTCATAGGGAATATCACCCTAGGAACGTTTATAATTCACTTTCGCGACGTCTACAAAACTTTAAATGAACAAATCGAAGAGGTCTGAATTTTTTAATAAATTAGAAAATCCAAAAGTGCACATCTCGAACGGGACGGTTTACAATAGTGAAATGCAAAAGGCTTCCTAAGGATTAAAATCTAAAGCTAATAAAAAAATCAAAGTGATAAGTTCAGTTTTTCGAAAGATATCTTGTTCACATCCATAAAGATCAACTGACGTCCAAGTGAAATTATTTTCAATTAACTTTTTTTTTAAATAATCTTATAATCGAAATAAATAATCTTATAACTACGTCAGAAGTATTAACTGAAATATGCACTTGCTATTGTGTACTTTTATTATATAAGTGCAATATAAAGCTGGTGGAACTGATTTAAGTTGATTGGATCGCGATTTTTTGATTTGGTAACAATAGAGGATTACATCTCCCCTTCGCGTTCGATGTGTGCAAAATATTTTAAATGAAAAAAAACTGTATTTATTTATCGTTATCGGGATATTTATGTTGTTTTCTGGTCTGGTTGGGCTGAAAATATATATTTATATAAATATATATTCATCGGGATATTGTTTTAAGGATGATACATTATTTTTTCGTTTACGTTGTTGTTTACGCTAGGTGTTTTTAACTCATAACAAACTACTCCCTGAGCAAAAAATTACTAAAGTCAAGTATAGCATTCTTCGACTGAGTGTTCGATGCACGTATAACATGTCTAATTATACATGTAACACATACCCTCTTTTTTCGTGTATTCATCCATATTAGCCTGTTAACAAATTTATTCATCATTACAAATTTCACTCCATCGCTCCATCTAGTGGGGGGCCGCCCCACGCTTCGCCTACCGGTACGAGGCTACCTCATATCTTCTCGTGGGTGTCGTCATTGGTGACAGAGGGAAACTGAGGCAGAAGATGGGCAGCAGCATTTTTCCGATAACAGCAAAATAACAATAAAAAAATTGCGGTTGCCAGCCCGCTACGTAAGCGTGGCAACTGGCAATATACCCCCTTTGGTGAGAGTTACAAATTTGTTCATCCAACTGCGATTTTTAATTTATTCTATGAATTATCTTTATCTGATGATTTAAAAGTCCTAAATACGTTGACTGCCAAATTATATAAACATACAACGGCAATAAAGGGAAATATGTTGAACAGAGAAATCACTACAATAAATAATATGAATAAAGATGCATAGCATCGATTTACCCATAAATATGCTATGCATAATGATCTTACGAAATTAGAGTCATTCTTCGGTCATTAGGAAAAATTAAATTCAAATACAAAAAGAAGCAACTTCTATTGTAACTGGACTAACGGGGTTTCACCAATATTTTAAGATAGGCCTTTCGTAATACGTACGATCATATCACGCAAGGACGGATCGTAAACCGTTATTATCAATTTCGGACCTCACATAGATTCTCGGAGGTATCGGCAAACTGTTTACATTTTAAAAATATTATAAACGTTGGTGCGTCTATTAGTGATCGTGTAACTTATAAACGATTTGACTGATTGAGGTCATATTTACACAATATATTTGTTTTGTTGATACGTTGGTTAATGGCCATGCTAGTTCAAATTCTATTTAGTTAGTTGGTTCAGTACCCAAAAATAAAAATCACAGGCTCTGGACCTGGTAGTTGGCGCTGTGATCGAGCTATTATAAATTTTAAATTGACGCTGTAAAATAAAACTGTGGTAAGTGTCGATCGCCGCCCATGAACAACTGCAACACCAGGGCAATCGTAGGTGCGTTGCCGACCTTTTCATAAAGAGTAGGCTCTTTTCTTGAGCGCTCTAAGTCGTATCGGTCCGGAAAAATCGCTGGTGGTAGTCAATTCCACAAGACAGTTGTGCGAGGAAGAGAACTTCTTGTAAATCGCACAGTGGTGGTCCGCCAATTATCCAGATGGATGGTATCGCGAGAAATCTCCCTACAATGAGAGAGACTCATGTCCAGCGGTAGACTTCTACGGAATGATTAAGAAGTAAAATTAATAATAATTATAACTTTTAACAAAAAGTAAAAACCGACTTCAAATTGCTTCAAAAGAAGAAGAAGTTATTTATTTAAATAAATAACTTCTTATTCTGCGTGGAAATTTTTCTCCAATTTTATATGGGACTACTCTTGAAATATAACCTATTTAATAAAAAAAGAATTATCTGCGAAGATATCGCGTAACATACATACAAAAAAAACATACGCTCGAATTGAAAACTTCTTCCTTTATAGAAGCCGGTTTAAAATCACATATTTTCAGACGTGTAAATTTAGGAATTATATTAAAATAGTTGTTTTATTTTCGGTCAAAACATTACTCTTTTAAGTACAGTAACTACAGTATTATTTGTTGTCACATCGAAATCGATAGACTTTTAAAGATATGATTGTACGGCAGAGTACGCCGTGTACTTTGAATTCAATTTGCAGTAATTTATTTATTTTATAATACATAATTTCACAAAAGTGAGTACCATGGCGCCTTTTAAACGAAACCATAGCGCCATCTAGTGATCAATTTCTTAAATAGTCATAAGTACATTATTTTTATTTCAATATGAAACCTAAAAATGGCGGAGAAGGTGACTTTATTTACTTTATCTTCTATTTTGCCCATTATATGTCCAAATAAGGTAAAATATTTTTTTATTTAATTACAATTAGTTGCATCCATGACTTATTCTGCCACCAGAGCTGCGCCACTAATGAGTTAAAATTGTTGACAGATTTCATAGTGGGGGAAGTTAATTTGTTAGAAAAGTGTAGTTCTGAAATATTAGTTATCTATTATATAAAAATTAACATTCATTTGTTCGTATTATGGACGTATAAAAAAAGTCGGACTGAATCTCGCTATACAACCCAGTGAAGCAGCCAAAATAAGTCAGCTCGTTTGTACGTACAAGGAGTCACGCACACATTCACACTAATAATAAGTGGCCCACCATTACGCAATTAACAAACGTCGACCACGAGAAGTAGTTGTCGTAAATAAAAAACAAAAATAAATATTCCGTCTTTCGTTGTTAAATCTTGCAAAAATCATAGTGGTTTTATGAAAAATCATCAAGAAATCACTTTTATAGAAAAATCAGTAATTATAATCACTTATTTTGAGAACTTTTTGTTTTTTCGCACTTTTTTTTTACTATTTTCCTGAAAAACTTTTGAATTTATTATAATGCGGTTTTTTGCGTTAGATATTCTCATATAGCTTCCGAGAAGAATCTTAGATAAAAAAAAATTGTACAAACAAAATTATTGCAAAAAGATATATGTTTAAAAAAAGTCCCGCTGGGTTTCTTGGTTGCGTGTTTTTTTCAATAAGTACTCTTGTAATCTGTATTGAATAAAAATGATTGTATTCTGTTCTATTCTAATAATTTTATAAGAATAAATTGTAGAAAGAATCTAGTTCATCATATTTTTCGGTAATTTCATATAAATTTTAAGAGCTTTAGTTTTAAGATACCGTAATTAATTATCACCATCACGTCTTATATTTTATTAACATTCGTACTTAAAATCATATTTTGGTTCCCTAACAAAAGTTCCCTAAGATTCGATTACGTAATAGTTGCTTAGTTACTTATTTATACTATGTTTCTTTCCAATTACATAATATAATTTTGTATGATATAATGTTTGTAATATATATAGATACATATATACAAATATATACATATTTATATATAATATACATATTTATATAATTAGTACATACAAATAACTATGAATATATACATGTGTTTAGCAATATATATGACATGAATGATTCATATAGGCTTCCTACATGAATCATTTGTATTGACATCGTTGTCTTTTATAGGTCATTACGTACCAACTATTTAAACGCATACTTATTGGGAGCTTTTCGATGACATCAGGCAAGGAGTTCCAAAGACGTGTAGCCTGAACTGTAACTCGGTGAAGTGAACATATTTTGTTGTTAAATAGAATTATTCAATTTCAATCAAAATCTAAATTCATAGAATTTTTTAAACGTCAGTTGTGTTATTTATATTAATTACGTAATAATAATTAGTATTGTGTCAAAGCTATGTTATATTTTTATATATTGTTTTATAAAAAAAAATATGAGGAAATTTTGTTTCACATGAAAACCCTTTATTGCACGCAAACATACTTACACCGCCGCCATTGCGGTGCATCAGTTCTTTCTTAACAAAATTCTGTCCGCCTTTTTATATACTTCCATGGTTAGTATTTTATGCGCTGCCATACCGTTCATCAGATTGCGGTAAAACTTTGTCAACATATTGTTTGGACTTGCGCGAAGGCTCAGTACAATTAACTTACAGTAGGTGGTGCGCGTATGGTACCGAAAAAATTATTTGAAAGTTATACAGTCGACTCTCGATAATTGGCCACTCGTTAATTTGAATCTTTTGATAATTTGAAAAATTTTCCCGGTCCCTTGAAAAATACTCGATAAATTGAAAAAAAAAAACAATATTAATTGGTCCCCTCGGTAATTTGAAGTTGAAGGAATAGCATCTTGCCCTTCTCGATAATCGAAGCGTTTATCATGCACATACCTGTCGTTTGTTAACATACATTTACAGACCTGTCGATTGTTTACATAAATGAGAGAGACTTCTTTTCAAAATTAACTGATTACGCTGGTCTTCTATTTCTTGAGGATTTTTCAATGAAACTCCGCGATAAATTGTAGTACATTTAATTTGATATTTAATTACAATAATTAAATTTAAAACTTGTTGCCGGGTACGGAGCTCAAAGCGTAATGGCCGGGACCGGCCAGTTCGTGACGATGGTGACGTCACTGTTGGACGCGTTCAAGTCTGAGATTGAACATCCTCCCCTCCTCAAAGTCTTCAGGATTTTGAGGTGCTTCTGTTGTGGATAAACTCGTCAAGGACACAGGTTGTGGACAGCACGGCGTACAATGCCATTTTTCGTGTAGACATCTGCAACTCGTACAATTCCATCAGAACCAGGATGTAATTTATGTATTCGCGCCATACGCCATTTCAAAGGTGGTACATTAGCCTCCTTTATAATTGCCAAATCCCCCCTTCCTTAAATCCTTGTTGATTAACCTGCCATTTGTACCTTTGTTGCAATTCGCTTAAGTATTCCTTTCGCCAGCGTTCCCAGAAGTGTTGACGCAGCTTTTCAAGGCATCGGTATCTATCGAGTCTATTTAAATTAATGTCTAGTAAATTTTCCGATAGTAGTGACGTAAGTGGCCTGCCGATCAAGAAGTGCGCTGGTGTTAAAGGATTGAGGTCATTGGGATCTGAGGAAAGAGGGGTTAACGGCCTAGAATTAAGGATTGCCTCAATTTGCGTAAATAAAGTAGACAACTCCTCAAACGTTGATGTTTGTCGCCTAATATTCTAGTTGCGTGGTACTTAGCAGACTTGACACCTGCCTCCCAATGCCCGCCAAAATGCGGAGAATACGCAGGGGAAAATTTAAATTGTATGCCTTCATCGGCTGCACAACCAGATATGCTTTCACTGTTAATTTTTAAAAAATTAGTAATTTCATTATTTGCACCTACAAAATTTTTACCATTGTCACAATATAATTTAAGAGACTTTCCTCTTCGGGATATAAAACGTCTTAAACATAATATAAAAATATCGGTAGTTAGATCGCTTGCTACTTCGAGATGCAAGGCTTTTGTAGCGAAACAAATAAATAAACATAAATAACTTTTTGTTATTTTGCAACCGCGACCTTTACGGTCAGTAATAAAAAAGAGCCCGGAAAAGTCCACACCGCTTACGTGAAAAGGAAGATTTGGAGTAACTCTAGTCACGGGCAAATTACCCATTATAGGATTAAAACACTTTGCTTTTATTCTTTTACATAGTTGGCAGTTGTTGACAGTGGATCTTGCTAATACTCTACCTCTTAAAGGCCAAAATTTGTTTCTTATATCGGTCAGTAAGAGTTGCGGTCCACAATGTAAAAGTTTTTTATGATAATTAACAAATAGTAATTTACAAAAGGCATTTTTCGTTTCTAATAAAATTGGGTATTTTCTTTCGTATGCTTCATTGGAGTTTTGAGTACGGCCGCCAACGCGAAGTATTTCACGTGCATCGATAAATGGACTTAATGCCAATAAGCGGCACTTAGATGGTAAGTTTCCCTTAGACCTTAAAACCTTAATTTCATCTGCGAAGCACTCTTTCTGATGTTGTTTTATTAATATTTCTAAAGATGACTCTAATTCCTTGGTTGTTAAGGGACTAGTGAATTTGTGACGTTTATGTTTTAGATTATGAATAAAACGTAGAACGTAAGCTAAAGATCTTTGTAATGTTGTGAACCTTGAAAATCTTTCAACGTTTACTATCATTGACTGGCTAACAGCTAAAGTAGTATTTGATGAACACATAGATTGTAGTGTAGTTGTAGATTAAAGTGTAGTTGTAGAGTATAGTGTAGTTGTAGATTGTAGTAATTTATTATAAGCTTTCCTTTCAGGTAAATCAACAATATTTTTAATATTTATATTTTTGGGCCAATTGCATGAACTTTCGGTTAAAAACAATGGCCCTTGCCACCAAAGCGTGGCAGAATTAATTAATTTAGAATTTAAACCGCGTGAGGCTAGATCTGCTGGGTTTTTATCTCCAGGGACGTGCCTCCAAACATCTGAACTAGTGAGTTCTCTTATTTCACCAACGCGGTTTGAAACGAACGGTTTCAAATCGCATGGTTGAGAGGATAACCAACCTAAAACTACAGTTGAGTCAGTCCAATGATAGACTGAATCAATTTTGCAACGAATAGCCTTTAATACTTTAACACTTAATCGCGCCGAAAGCAAGGCACCACACAGTTCCAATCGAGGTATTGTCGTTGGTTTAACTGGAGCAACTTTAGTTTTTGCACAAAGTAATCTGACCAAAATATTACCTGAACCATCAACTGATCTGAGATAGACTGCAGAAGCATATGCTACTTGTGAAGCATCCGAGAATGTATGTAAGTCTATCACTACGGGTTTATTAATGAGGACGCATCTGGGTATTTCAATGAACGATACGGTGTTTAAATTATTTATAAAACTTTGCCATTTTGCCTTTAATACATTATCCACCGAATCATCCCAATCAAGTTTGGTCAACCATAATTTTTGTAGAATTATTTTAGGTATGATGGTACAAAGACTAAGCAAACCGAGTGGGTCGAATAATTTAGCCGAATTGGATAAAATCGTTCTTTTGGTTATATTTTGATCTAACTGTAGGTTAACTGGAAATCGAAGAATGTCCTTACTTGGATCCCATTTCAGACCTAAAACGCTAGGTTGTGAAGTCAAGTCTAAATTTTTTGGCAACGATGTATTTGATTCATCTTGAAGGTCAATATTTGCATTAGTTCGCCATTTTCTTAAAGGAAAGCAAGCTTTACTGAGAACTGTAGTGACTGGTTTAATTATATTTTGTAATTCACTTTCAGTTTCAGCGCCAGAAAGAAAGTAATCAATATAAAGTCTGCCTTTATTAATTGTGCTATTTTATTATCTTTGCATTCTTTTGAAAGTTGCAATAGACAACGTGTACTCAGAAATGGTGCCAATGCCATTCCATACGTCACTGTATTTAATTGATATATTTTAATTGGCTGTAATGGTTCGTCACGCCATAAAATCATTTGCAAATTTCGCTGATTAGGATCCACCATGATTTGGCGGTACATTTTTTCCACATCTGCTGTAACAACGTATTTATGTTGCCGATATCTCAACAAAATTTAAAATAGATCGTCCTGCACTACAGGGCCAATATGTTGTATATCGTTAAGTGATATTCCGGTGGACGTTTTCGCAGAAGCATCAAAAACTACACGAAGCTTCGTAGTCTCACTATTTTCTCTAATCACAGCATGATGTGGAAGGTAACAACCGAATGGGGGCTTAGAAACATTGGTCATGTGACCTAAACGCTCATATTCTTTAATAAAATGTTGATATTCTTGTTTCAATTTATCCTTGCTGTTTAATTTTTTCTCAAGTTTTAAAAACCTTTTTTCTGCAATATTGTATGAATCACCTAAAATTTCTACAGAATCTTTTAGTGGAAGTTGTACACAAAATCTACCGTCGTCTTCACGGCAAGTAGTTGTATTAAATAATGTTTCGCAATAATTGTCCTTATTGTACGTAACATTAGGAACTTCTTCAAGTTCCCAGAACCTTGATAATTGTTTACGAACCTCATGCGAAAAATTACATTGTATTTTTGAATTGTTGCCTTTAAAATAACCTTCTCCCAGGGGGCCAGCCACTATCCACCCTAATTGTGTTTCTAGTAAAATTGGCCTTTGAGGCCCCAAATTTATTCTATCTGTTCCAATCAGCGCCCAAAATGTGTCAGCACCCAATAGTAAATCGATATCGGAAGGTTGGTAAAACTTTGGATCTGCAAGTTGTACATTATTTGGAAAAATTAATTAATTGTGGCATGAGGGAGACGATCAGTAATTTTAGGAAGAATATAGCATTTAATTGATATATTAAATGAATTATATAGTGAATGTATCCGTATTGAGCAATGTTCAGTAATATTTAAAACAGTATTACCTATACCTGACACACATTTGTAACATTCCTTTATTTTGTAAAAACCCATTTTCTTTTGAGCCCCTTCACTAATAAAAGATGACTGGCTGCCACAATCTAGTAAAGCCCTCAGCATAAAAACCTTGTTATTGTTTGTCACCTTTACCAACGCAGTAGAAAGAAGGGCTTGATTTGTGGAGACAGCAGACATAGAAACAAGAGAAGAGGGGCTGGGTACATTTGAGTCAACTGTAATATTAGGTAAGTTTGCTTCACTTGTTTTTGTAAAATTATTATTATTAGTAGATGTTGTCAGTTCTTGTAGATTTTGTTGTGGTGTAGTTTTGCTTTGTTGTGATATAAGTTGTTGCATGCGTATAAGTTGTGAGGAATGTTGTTTATGTAATAGAGTGTTGTGTTTTTTCTTGCAAATTCTTCAGCCACTCAGCCTGCACTGAAATGCCTGATGGCCGCAGCGAAAGCAGTTGCTACATAATTTAAATAGGGAAACCTTAGAAATACGCTCTTCAACAGGTAAAGATTTAAATTTTAAACACTCATGTAATTTATTACCTTGGTTACAGATTGCACACCGCTTGTCAGAGGAGGACTGGGTAGAAGAAGAAACAAATGAATCAGTTTTTGTTACACTGTAACGTCTTTCATTTTTGCATGACCTACTAGCATTCATGGTTTCCAAAACCATTGCGCGTTGACGAAGAAATGAATAGAATTCTTCTAAGCTAGGTGAAATTATATTGCTTCGAAATTCCTCCCATTTCCTAGCCGTCGAACTGTCTAACCTTGTCGAGGCCATATAAATAATAATTGTATCCCATTTGTCAGTGGATTCACCTAAAGAATTTAAAGCACTCAGATTTTTTGATAACGTATCAATTAAATTACGAATACCAGCCTCAGTCTCTTTATGTAACGGTTCGATTGAAAATAGCCCCTTTATGTGCTCATTTATCAATAAACGCTTATTATCATACCGTTCGCAAAGTAGTTGCCAAGCGGTTGCATAATTTTTAGAAGACACAGTTACAGAATTAATGACAGAAGAAGCATTTCCCTCCAAATATGATTTAAGGTAATGAAATTTACTAATGTCTTCAATATTTTCATTATTGTGAATTAAAGATAATTACGTATCCCTAAAGGAAAGCCACTTATTTGGAGCGCCGTCAAAAGGCGGGATTTTTAAAGGTGGTAACTTTAAATTGCTATAACTATTACATGTTTGGTTGCATGAAGATTCAACCTTATTTGAATTTTCGAAAAACTCTAACAAGGATTGAGCTTGAGCAATTAAATAAAAAAATAAATTTTCTGTTGTCTCGCGTTCTTCTATTTGTTTGGTTGTGTCTTCATCCAACATCTCAACCTTTGACTGAACTTCCTCAAATGTACACGAAAGTTCACGTAATTTATTAAGTCGAAGGTTGAGCTCAGGGTGTCCCCTATCACAACTGTAAGGATATATGGGTGCTCATTTTTTTCTGTGCAGTAAAAAAAATAACCACGAATGCTGTGGCGGGAGATTCTGTGGAGCACTATATCAAGGTTCAAGGCTATAAAAAGTGTCATTATAAGGACCCTTTCTGAGGCTGAAACATACTGATACCTGGGTATGTCACAGAACATCGGTATCGATGAGGCGGGTATGAAGCAGTCAGTTTGCGATATGTTTTATGCACGCTTGACCAAAGTGCTCTTAACAGCCTTTTGTCCGGTGTGAATAAGACACACGCATATAACGGTTGGGTCATGCCTGTTCTCATATATACCTTTGGCATACTTAGGTGGACTCAAACTGAACTTAACGCCCTGGATAGAAAAGTCCGCACTACCTATGACGTCCCATAGGATGCATCACCCGAGATCGTCGATTATGAGGCTGTACTTGCCGCGGAAACATGGTGGGCGTGGCTTTTTAAGCGCGTTTACCATGCATAATCGAAGTGTGCAGCCTCCGTAATTACTTTCTGACGAGATCGGATGATCCATTCTATAGGGACGTCATTTCTTGTGATAAAGGACTTACCCTCTATCCTTGGCCAACGAGCATGGCAAGACCCGGCAGTACAGAGCATTTCCGACCGGGAGACCGTATGGAAGGGAGAAGGAGCTCCACGGGAGGTTCTAAGGCTCTACATGTGCCTTTCGTAGACACAGTTGCCTCCTCCACTGGCTACGTTTGGTGACCTCTTTGGGGAAACCGAGGGTTTTGTCTGTGCGATACAGGATCAGGTTATTAAGACCAACAACTATCGGAGATACATCCTAAGGGATGGCACCGTCGACATCTGTCGAGCTTGTCGCCATCGGTGAGTCACTAGGCATGTCATCTCCGGTTGTTCGGCGCTCTAACTCTGAGTACTTGCACAGGCACAACTTAGTAGCCAGAATTCTACACCAGGAGCTCGCTCTGAAATACGGTCTCGTGGACCGGAAATTGCCGTATTACAAGTACTTGCCGGAAGCCGTGCTCGAAAATGACCGCGCCAGGCTCTCTGGGACCGGGCCATCATCACAGACCGGACTATTCTTGCGAATAAGCCTGATATTGTGCTGATGGACCGGGCACAGTCAGGATATTTTTGGTCGACATCACCATTCCGATGACGAGAACCTCGTGAAAGCCGAAACAGATAAGCGAACAAAATATCTGGACCTGGCTCACGAGGTGACCGACATGTGGGGTGGACTGCCGACCGAAATTATACCTGTAGTCGTCTCTGAACGGTTAATCCCAGTCAGCCTCGGGTCATCTGAGGCGACTGGGACTCCGTGACGGACCGCTCAAGCTCAAATGCAGAAGGCGGTGCTCCTCGATACCGCCCGCATCGTCCGCCGGTTTTCTCCTTTCCCCTAACCCTCGGCCGTTTGGTCTCCTGCCGAGGGTTTCCATCTGGGTTTTTATTTATTTATGTATTATTTATTTATTTATGTTAGTATTAAATATATATTTATGTTTATTTATTATTTCCTTTAAAATATTTATTCAGCCCAACCAGATGAGAATACTATATAAATACCCCAAAATAATAATAAGTCCTTTATTTCCAAAAGGTAGTACAACCAGATATTTGCTTAACACTTAATAAAGCTAATTAGGTACATATATTTGAAACATAGCATCTGCAGCCGAACTAGGAGACCTGTGCATCAGCTGTCAGCGCCACATCCCCACCGTTAAGATACACCCCAATATTAAGATGCAAGCAAAAGTTAATTAATTAATATTATCTAACGAGTTTGTACTTTATGCTAACATAACCTAGGTACAATGAAATTTAATGGATCACATACGTTCCATATGCTAAGTTACTTATACCTAGGCACAAACAAGAAAATAATTTGTACTAATAGTCGTTCCTCTCTTAATGTGTAATGTATGACTGTAAGAAGTATTTGTGTAATGAGTGTAATGTGTGAGCAGTTTAAGGAGAGAGGTAAAATGTGTGTGTATATGTTAGTATGTGTGTGTGTGTGTGTGTGTGTGTGTGTGTGTGTGTGTGTGTGTGTGTGTGTGTGTGTGTGTGTGTGTGTGTGTGTGTGTCTGGATATTATTATTTTAATACGGGTAGTATTGTGAAAGTTATATGAGAATTTATGTTTAAGTCTGAATACTAAGAAGGTTTTCAGTTTCATTATAAGTTAATTTTTGTAGGGTATGTACAGTTTTTTACAATCTACTTTATTAAGGTGGTAAATGTCTAAAGTTTTATTTAGTTTATTATATAAGTGTGGTCCTAAAATGCAAAGAATCTTCTTATAAAAGTTGTTTTAAAATTAGTTGTATCTACGGAAAATTTCCTGCGTTTATTTAAGTTCGTTGGATTGTTTAGCAATAAACTATGTTGTTTCTGAATGATCGTTAATATAAACAGTTGTCTTACCGTAAGGACCTGACAGTTATCATAAAGTTGTGATGTAGGGTATAGGAAAGGTTTAAATGTTGCTACTTTGAGAATAGCACGTTGGGAGATCTCAGTCTTTTGTAACACCGTTTTAGAAGCGCCACCCCATGTTGATATACAGTATGTTATAATAGACTGACATAAAGCTAAGTAAACTCGTTTTAATATATCTGGATCCAAAACGTGTCTAATGGTTTTAAAAATATATATATTAATTTATGAATTCTTCTGCTAAGTGTGTTAATATGTTGTTTAAAATTTAAATTATTATCTATTATAACCCCCAAATATTTAATATATTCAACAGACTCAAGTGAAAGGCAGGAACAGCTATTGTGCCTTGTTGAACAATTATATGAATGAATCACTAAATTAAAATTTTCAAGATTACGAATAGGTTTTCTTAATGAAAAAACTATATATTTTGTTTTTTTAATATTGAGTGAGAGTTTATTACTGTAAAGCCAATTAGTAATTGCATTTATACCTGTCTGTGCTGATGAGAATACATCTGTCCACGTATCCGCAGCAAATATCAAAACAGTGTCATCTGCATATGAGATTATATGTCCCTGAGAGAGATCAAATTTTGTTAAATTGTTAATATAAATAAGAAATAAGGTTGGTCCGAGTATACCTTGTGGCGCCATGTGTTACTAATAAATCATTACTATTAATATTATTTACACCAACGCATTGATATCTCTCAGAAGATAACTTTTGAATAATTTGAGTTGAATGCCTCTGATACCGAGATTTTCTAATCGTTTTAATAGTATTTTTATTGACACGGTATCGAATGCTTTAGCCAAATCTAAGAAAACTGAGATACACTTTTTTCCACTGTCTAAATACGATGATATAAAATTTGTAAGAGTATGAACGGCATGCTCTGTTGATTTGCCATGTCTAAAACCAAACTGTATTTGACAATAAATTATTTTTCTCCCGATATTTTTAAGTCTATTATTTATAATTTTTCAAAACTTTTGACAATGCAGGTAAAATAGAGATAGGTCTATAATTACTTATACAAATTTTGTTACCATCTTTAAAAATAGGTCGAATTACGGACTTCTTAAGATATCCTAGGATTACACAATAATTTAGACATTGATTAAATATATAGGTTAGAGGAGGTATTAACAAATATTTAAAGTTTTTAATACATTTATTCGAGATTCCATCCCAACCAAATGAGCAGTCTGTTTTCAAATTGTCAATTAGTTGTTCTACTTCACTTTCATCCGTGTCCAATAAAACAAATGAATTTGAATAATAATAAGATTTTCACCAATGTTACTATTAAATCTTTCGCTATTATTATTTTCTACATTAAAACTCTCACAAACTTTTACCTACATTTACAAAATAATTATTTATAAGATCAACAGATAATTGTGGTGTACTGGATATATTCAAAAGTTCTCTGTTATACCCTTTGTTTTTCATGTTACCTATAATATGAGTGAGTACGTCCCATAGCTTTTATTATTATTTTTAGCCATATTCACTCGCTCTTTTTCATAATTTCTTTTTATCTTTTTTAGCAGTGCGTTGCAGTGATTACGATATCGTCGGTATATAATTTGATCACTTTCACTGTCTGGAAAACGTCTGGCCCTGTTATGTAGTTTATCACGGTGACGAATACATCTAAGAAGTCCAGTCGTAATCCAAGGTTTGATGATCTTTTTTTGTCTTGGCAACTTTATTAATTTAGTATTAACTACAATGACTGTTTGTATTTTATTAACTAAGTATTCAAGAGAAGTATTTGGATCGTTAACATCATATATGGGTGAAATGTCAATCTTTTGCATATCCGAAGGAAGTTTATCATGATCAATTTTTCTGATAGTAGTTGTAAAAAACTGTTGACGTTGTTTATTTTTAATACATAGAATTACAGGTTTGTGATCAGTAATTGATGTTTGAGGAACCATAGTAAGTGAAGGATTATTCGATTTTAGAAGAACATGATCAATACACGAACCGCTCGCGTCACGTGTTATTAGAGTATGAGTAGGTAGCAACCCATGGAATGCTGTCAGTTGCAAATACTTATCGGAGTTAATATCTGTTTTATCACTCTTAATGTTAATATTTATATCACCTATAATAATTATGTTTTATGTTTCGAATATTTTGTAGTACTATCTAAAGAGACTAAAAAGTTTTCTACGTTTTATATGACGGTGACCTATATATTGAGATTATAACAATATCATTCAATGTTGTTATCATACAATTCCTTCTTGAAAATGAGGCTCCTCAGTCGTGAACAAATTTTTTTTATATATATTACTAATCCGTCATTTTGGTTGTTATTAAATTGGTGGAGCATACATTATAACCATTAATTTTAGGTAAGTTGTCCTTATTAAGCAGCCAGCATTCACTTAGTACAATGACATCAAAATCTATTTTAATCTAGTTAGCAATACTTCAAAATCTGTCATATTGCAGTTAATACTTCGTATATTCTGCGTAATAATTGTAGTTGGATTCACTAGATGACAAATACTTATAACAATCTTCAACGTCACAAACTATCGATTTCGATACCGTAACTTTATCTAAGTTAATGGTGAAACTTTGAGCGTTATCGCCTTTTATTTATTATTTTAAATTTCTAACAAAATCGCATTATTGATCAAATAATATATTTTATTAGATAAATTGATTAAAAATGTAACTAAGTCACATATAAGAAATGAGTGAATATGGTTTATTGTAAAATATAAGTGTGATTTAAAATATGATTGTGTGAGGTGTAATGTAATGAAAGTATGTGTACATAATGTTTGAATTTTGTTTATGTGATGTGTGTAAATTGTGACTATGTGTATTACAAGGTATAGGGTTAAAATAAACTTTATTCTTACTATGCTATTTAAAGAGAAAAGAAAGGATGCGAAAATATATAATCTAAAGCTTAATACTAGTCATTCGGTCTTCCGTAGATTTTCTAAATCTGTTTCATTATTTATTCTAATTTGAGAAGAATTTTCATTCTTTCGTAAGTATATAATGCCTCTAGATGTCCAGCAGAATAAATAGTTATGACTTTTTGGAAAATTCTGGCCTGATAGAACAGTTTTGAGTATTTTGTGTTAACGTCTCCGTGACATATAGATTTTTTTGAGTAATTTATGCGAAGTATTTAATTTCTCACTTTTGGTTTCGTTTTATTAAATCTTTTACTTCATTTAACATCTTTTCTTTAATGATGATTGAATTTAATTCCACTATAACCGGTCTAGTCCCTGTCTTAGAGTAAGTTCTATACACGTCTTTTATGTCCGAATCAAATTTACATTCAAACACTCGCCTAATTTTTTTACAGTGCTACACAGATTTTCTTTTGTTTCTTCATTGGTTTTAGGTAGGTTTCTTATTTCTATTCCTGAACATCTAGACTTTCGTTCCATATTTTCTATTTTCTCTTGTAGTTGTTGTATAATATATCTATCCTGCTTTTTCTCTGCCTCTAGAACAGATATCCGTGATAGGAACTCATCGTACTTGCTTGACATAGTATCAACGCTCTTTTTTAATTCATCGTTCTGTTCTTTTATACTAGAAACTATAGTTTGTAAATCTTTAAAAAGCTTTGCTTGTTCATTCGTATAAACTGAAAACATTTCACTCATATAAGACAATATTAGGATTCACTCCGTCATGTTTCCTTTTTTTACGCTCGGTAACATTTAACGTAAGCGATGGAATATCAGGCGCAGATTCACAGTGAAGTATCGTCGTCCGTTCCATCGCGTCGATTGCGCGCGTCTGCGGTGTATCATCGGAGCCCATAGGCACGGGCGAGGAGGGCGGCGGTGTGCGGTTGACCGGCATTGTATAACCGGTTTGAAGTAAAAGACGCCTCAACGTTTAATTACCAGGGCAATATGAGTTAGGAAGTGTGAGCACAATGGATTTACGAAATCGTACCCGTAATGCAACCGTACAAATAAAAATATAACCGTCTCTTTTCTTATTGTGTTGCAAACGTGTGGTGTCTTATGCTGTGTCCTATTTATTTGTTGCTTGTAATTGTGATGTTTTTACTCACACTATAATTTAGTCTGTTGAATAGTAATCACTGCCGTAGATGTCACTAGCACTTCGTCGGGCACCTCCTCGGGCTTTATGCACTCCTAATATTTTATCATTAATTTTTCACAACATTTATTAGAAAATACAAGTAATAAACAACAAAACAATAAACACGTCTTTACTCTTTGGAAGTCCGGAGGGAAGGGTAGTATGTGTAAGTATTATGTCTTCTGATTCTTAATCGAGGATGGATGTAGATGTCTTTGGGCCACAGCAACACTTACCATCAGTTGCTCTGTGTTTTTTTGTTACATTTATGTAGATACTTCTATAAAAAGGCGTTGCTTGTGTGAAAGCTTTAGTCTTTTATTAGACTATGGTGTATATTTACTCATAATATTACTTATCGGACAAAAAATTGGCAAGAGAAAACCTGAATAACCCGGTTTATTTATGAGCCTCAATCGGTCATATATTAATGTATGAACGGGTGTGAGGGAATAGGAACAATAAGGTCACCTGCTAGTATTGCCATACAAGCAAAATACACTTACCTGTAGGGTTCTGGGTAAGCACGTGTCCATCATAAATATTAAACCGACTGTAACTCTAGGCAGATGCCACGCTACTGCGGCACATTTTCTGCCTGACTGGTTTCACTAGCAATATTATTTTTGTAGTTATAATGAAACAGTTTTTTTTAACATGTGTAATTTATTATGTATAATGTCTATTATAGATAGAAATATATTTATTTTATTATTGTACTTTTTATGACTGCCTCGTTGGTCGCAAAACGCGATTTCTGATCATGAGGTCCTGTGTTCGAATCCCTGGTCGGGCTAAATCAGTTATTTGGTTTTTCTGTTAAGAAATTGACAGTAGCAGCCCGGAGTCAGGAATTTGGCGGTGTTTCAATCACTCCCATGCCGTGGGAAGAATGTTAAGCCGTTGGTCCTGCGCCTGATATGAGAGTAACGTGTGCTTGCGCATGCACTTGGACACTACATTTCTGCCCTGCGCAGTAGGCTAGTCTTCTTTAAAGACTGGCCACCGTGACCGAAATTCGGTCTTGAGAACATTTTTCATATTATGTAGTATATTTTATGATATATGTATAGATATAATGTAACATTAGCATAATATAAAAAATTGTGCGTGTCAACTCCGATGCACGACTAGAGTTTATTCCTTAGAGTATATTCATTTATTTATTTATTATTATATCCACTTACTCCTATCATTATAGGATTTATACGAATATAGTCGCGTTTCGGCTATCTAGCGTCGAGTTTATGTAACCTTGAATAGGATAACAGTATGACCTGGAATAGGTGTTGTCCTTGTCATCCGTGAAGAGGGGCTGCCAGTGGGCGGCTGGCGTTGTTGGAGCTTCGGTAATGGTCGAAAGCGTTGCAGCGGCCCTGTCGATATGCGGTGAAGGTGGAACAACAAAGGTTTTAGTCCATGCTTAGCCAGTTCAACAAGAAGTAAGAACTAATTAAAATATGTTTAAAAATGACAAACTTAAGAAGCAACGACAAACCTAAGGCATGTAAACGAAGATGTAGAAGAACATTAAACTTTTATTTCAGATAAAATAATTTGAAATAAGCGACAACTATAGTCTCTAATGAAGCGAACTGCTTTATAAAGCGAAACTTTTCTATTTATAGAAAATCCTAGCACAGATCACAGAACATGTTTCGAATTTTTAATTAGCTCTAGTTGCTTTTTTTTAAACTTTTTGAATTTTATTTCGATGTAATAGTTACATTTATTTAAATTATTTTTAAAATTAGGACGTTTCGATTCGACGGTATTTCCTTATGTTTCTTTCAAATATTTAGTAAAACAAAATGAATAGCGTTGGTTTGTTTCTAATGAAAATGTGTTAGGTTAGATTCATTCTTTATTACGAAATGCCAAGCAAAAAGTTTTTTTTTTGTATAAGACAATGGTCAGTTACAATTTTCTTTAATAATACGATTATTTACAAGTTAAAATACGAATGATCCCTTTTCAAATCTTCCTTCTGATTTTTTGACGCGGTATATTAGAATATCGTGTTTTATTGAAAAACAGATACGCATTGGGAACAGTTTCGCTTGATGCTTTTTTACGTATTTAAATGTCGCTTAAAATCGGAGGAATCTATTGATTGACTTCAAATGGCATTTATGGATAAATACACGAGAAAACCGAGATTTGATTGCTTTGTTGGAGTATCTGGTGTATACTACCATATTACAACTAAAAGTGTTCACTGCTTTGAGCAAAAAACGACCAAACACGGGACTCTGCGGGCAACTGCATCACTATGATAACGCACACAATGCGCTAAAAAGGAGACAGCAAACCAGTTGAGTTTTTCGCCCTCCTTACAGCTGATTTGACACTGTGTGACTTCTTTTTATTCCCAAAAATACAAAAACGCTGACAAGAGAAAGGGATATAGATTTCATCTCCGGAAGAATGCGTTAGCAGAGTTTGAGTAGGCCGGAGAGGTGTCTATGGTGGACTGAAAATGTTAGTGTTTCGAAATATAGAATAATAAAAATTTCAAGTCAACATCAAAGAATTTAATTAAGTTTCGTAAAATTTTCTGTGCCGTTCTGTTTCTAAGGCGTTATTTGTTAAGGGATTAGAATGCAGTAGAACAGATGGGACGGCAATCCGAAACGATCGGAGAGAGATCAGGTGCAGGACGTTGGTTTTTTACGTGTTTTTCGAGACGCGGCGCGGGGTTGAAACTCCGCCAACTTCCTCAATAATTTATTCTTGACCTGGTCCTGGGTTCCGACCCGGGACTTCATGATCAGCAGCCGCGTTTCCTACCACTAGACTACAATGCATAAGTAATTAAAGTAAGTTATTACATCCTGAATCAAGCACGTTACATTTTTACGTGGACATTTAATCATCAAGTTTTAATAATACTCTGCACGGAACAAATAATTAGAGCAAAGTTGAATGCACTTAAAAAATAGGCTGCTTACGCTAACAACGTTGTAGATTCAGAAAGTGGTTCAGTTCATAAAGTTATGGAGTTTCCCTGCAAGGCGTTTAGTGGAGTGTTAATCCTGTGTGTGCTGTGAAATACGAGTTGATGTCACCGACCCAGCTACGTTCCATATAGAAGAAAATATTCTTGTTTGTTAATGATATTAGGACATTTGTTATCTAGTTGAATGCATTATTTTAAATAAATAACGAAAGAAAGAAAGAAAATATATTTATTCTTGGCCGCAACACAATACAGCACAATAAAATTGAGATAAAAAATCTTATTAAGATAATCAGGCGTGCGGAAATCCATTATATTAAAGTTGGAAAAAATTACTTTGCCAATATCCGCTCAATAAAATAATATTATGTGTCTTACCTAGTCTGAAGGCACCTCCCGCCCTCCCTCGATTGCGTGCACTATCCCGTCAACACTAATCCCAGCATCACTACTCCCACCACCACTACACTAGGAAAGAAACACCACCGACGACAATAC
This sequence comes from Parnassius orleans, assembly GCA_029286625.1. Taxonomy (NCBI): domain Eukaryota; kingdom Metazoa; phylum Arthropoda; class Insecta; order Lepidoptera; family Papilionidae; genus Parnassius; species Parnassius orleans. The sequence continues at coordinate 188,646 of JAGSMP010000286.1, forward strand.
GACACGTGTTTCGCCTCCACACGAGGCATCTTCAGGTGTAGTAGATTCTGCGGTGGCTGACCGCAAAACAACTGCTATTTATAAGACTTGCCGACGCAACCGCGTCATGCCATAAAACATGCGACCAATCACCGCCTGACGTACGCAGCCGCTTTCTATTAATTTAATAACAAACCGCTGCAAAACGTCCGCCTACCCTCCAACCACGCAACCAATCGCTGGGCACCGTGAAGGTGACAAACGACTATATTGTGAGGTTGTCCGTCATTAGAGAGTAGGTTTAAAGATTTGAATCAGAATCAGAATTATTTATTGGCCATAATATAACAATCCTTACATGCAAGTCATTGGTTACAAACGTTCTTAAATTTATAAGGTTAAATTACGTTATTTAATTACATTATTGTACTTTAATTTAGTTACATTGACGCTTTACATCATAGAATTAGGAAAGTTATTTGTTTGCACGTTACACAAGAATGATGATTCCAAGAGTTGCATTAACATGTATTCGCTTAATTTGTAAAATGTGTTATTTTCAAAAAAATACTTAAGTTTTGGTTTAAATATGCTATAGTTTAGGCTGGTTAAACTTTTTGGTAATTTATTATACATCAATATTTTTTAATAACGCCCTTGTTTTTTTTTTATTTTGATTAATCTATTCATTGATAGGACACGTTTTTCATTATTACGCAGATTGTATTGATTTACGTCTTGCTTTTTCGGTATTTCTTTATCCTCGTGTACCTCTAATAAACTATTATATATATAAAGCGAAACCACTGTCATTATTTTGTCGTTCTTAAAATGTTTTCTTGCCGGGCTACTTTTTTTCCGACCATTGACGAATCTTATAGACAGTTTTTGACATTTTAAAACTTTTATAGTATCTGTAGCATTACCCCAAATAGTAATGGCATACCTTATTATAGAATGAATGTATGCATAGTATACAGATATGAGTATATTTTTATCTAATAATGGCTTGAGTTTGAATAATGCATAATTACCGCTAGCTATTTTCTTACAATTTTTTTCAATGTGGGCTTTGTGGTTGATTGTGCTATCTACTGTATACCCTAAAAATACATTTTCTTTTGTAGTCGAGTTAACATAAATGCCTAGCCTCGATTGATAATGCATTACAATGCTTTTATCAGAATCTAGAATAATACCATTTGCGCTAAACCATTATGTTAGCAAGCCTATAACATTATTTATTTTATTTTCTAAATTTTATAGACTTTTGTCTCTTAAACCAACATGTGTATCATCTGCAAATAAACTTAAATATGTATAGTCTTGCATTGCATTACCAAGATCATGAATATAGATCAAAAACAAAACAGGACCTAAGATCGAACCTTGTGGTACTGTGATCGACACAGAACTCGCTGAAGAAGTTTGGTCATTTACTGAAACAATTTGGCTATGGTTATTTAAATCAGTTTTCATCATATTTAGTTCAGCTCCTTGAAAACCATAAAGCTGCAAATTTAATATCAATACATCATGCCGTAAGCAATCAATCAAGCCTTTGATAAATCGCAAAAAATAGTGGCACATCTATTCGAGCTGTCCAAAGATTTAAGATTGAAATAAATTACTTTTCTTATCTTCTAATATTTTGATAAAGTCGGCAATATACAAACTGGCCTGTAATTACTGAGCTCTGTGGAATCCCCTTTTTTGAAAAGTGGAATAATCATACCTGGTTTGAGTACGTCGGGAAATATGCCATTAGCTAAGCAGTAGCACGAAATGAACTATCGTTTTTTATCGATTCAATTCTAGATTTTGTATTTTGCTGTTTATTTTGCCCTATCTGCTCATTTATAATATTCCACGATTCTTTAATTTTATTTTTGCTTCCTTAATCCTGATACGATATTGTAATTTTTTTGCGGCTGTCATTGTTTTTAGTAATAATTTCTTATATATTTTAATTTTCAATTTTCTTTGTTGGGTAGGGTAATGCTCTTGTAATATTTCCATTTTAATTAAGTTTTACTTACCTCGTTTCTATACCTAATGTAGTCCATTTTTTATGTTTTCTCGTTACTTGTTTTTTTATTTTTGGAAAAGCAATATTGTAATAATGGTGCAACGCATCTTGTAAAATTCACATTCTTGCGTTCGCGTCATCGGTAATTATAATTTCTGATTTAATCTCAGTGTAATTTTTGTTGAACAAATAATTAAAATAATCAAGATTATTCCTTAAAAAGTTTCTGCCTATATAAGTTTCATATTTATTGTTACAATTTTTTTGATTAACTAATTCTAATTTAATTACATTATGATTAGAAAGTTTTTGACCTAAAACACATACTTTACATTCATTAAAATTGACAATAAATTTATCTATACAAGTAGAACTGGTTTTATTTCGTTTATTTGTTTCAGTTCAAAATATTATAACGCGATTGTTTTTTGGCTTTTGTTCAGTTTTCTCACTATACAATCTTGATTATAATATTTATCTCACTATATAATATTTACTATTAGATGCGTTTTTGTATTATCTACTCCTATAGCACTACAGTTTGATTCATCTAACTATTGATCGGATTTGTCCAGATTTATTATTTTCCGTGGTATTTCGATTTGTAAGCGATGCGCGCCTTTTAGTTGTACTCATCGCTTCAGTAAATAGTTTCTTCCATTTTACAGTCAGCATTTCCATTTCTAATATTTCCTTTTCTAATTTTGTATTTTCCATGTTTAAATTTTCTATTTCATTATGAGCTTTTTCTAATTCTAATTTCAAATGGGCGATTTCTTTTAATAACTCTGCTTCTCTGTTATTTTGATAAGTATCTGGCAGGCTATGTAGGTCATCATCAAAACTGGTTGATTCTTCCTCTTCAGACTTATGCAATGGCATTACTGGAAGTGCCTTATGCCTAGTGCTTCTTTCTGTCAAGTTAGATGAACAAAGAGTGTCGGTGTTTTCACTCGCTATTGCAAGCTTAGCTTTGATTTCATGGCAAATTTGGCATTTCCAGATTTCCTTTTTTTAATTTGTCCATGCTATTAACTTTGGTGCTCAATAATTGTGCACAAGTTATGACGTAAACATTTTTCAAGGCTGTACAACAAATTTTTAATTATTTTCTTTTGGCATTTACAGCAGTTAGGGTACTTGACCATTTTCTGAGCTATTTTTTATCCATATTTTGCTCCAAGTAATAAAGTAAAACAGTAATAAAGAAAAAAAATGTAAATAGTATTAATCAGCTGCGAGATTTGAACTTATTACCACCGGCTTATATGGCGTATAGTGTGCAGTAATGTGCAACCATAATATAATGTTTTGAGTCGCGTAAAAGTCTGTTTTACCAGTGAGTTATTATTCAGATTTCGCTGCCGTTTGTTTTGTTTATAGTGTTTAGAATTCAAATTTAAACATAAAACATTCACAAAAAGTCAAATTGTGCAGATTAGATGCGATCTCGCGGCCTCAATTGACAAACTCGAGTGCGTTGCCAACACGCCACCGTTACATCTTACTTTTTCTGCCAAAATAGTGGTTCTATTACAAACAAATACGAAATGACAGATTCGTTATGAGCGTTTTGTATTTGTTTGAGAATGTTTCTTCAACCGTCAATTTAAATCACAAATATAAAGTTTTTAAGTTTTTAAAGTATTTATTGTTATATATTTCTGTTTTTATTTGTCTAACTGTTTATCAATGGATATAAGATGTATTTAGTATTATTTTGGGATAAAATAGCACATATCAGATTTTATTGCTGTTGCTAGTTCACCGTAAGATTCACAATAATGCAATCTAATTTGCGTATTATATGTCTTGATAACACTCTCACACACGTATTGAACAGTTTTCTCCACTTTTTTGGTAAATCTAACACGATACAGTTGAATAACTATTTTTAAACAATTAAATTACGGGAGCTAACTTTTCGTGTTTTGACAGGTGTTTGACAGGTAGATGTTTAAGACAGGTGAGTTACAAACATTTGTTTGTTCATTCAGCAGTGCAACATTACTATTTTTATTTTTTTATATCTCCAACTGCTCCAGCACACAGTCGCAGCCATTTATTACAAGTTTCTAAGACTTTAAAGGAGTGGTCTTTGGTTAGGTTGTGTCCAGTGTCCAAGAGATGTTTAGCGAAATGGGATTTATAGGGATTGCAATTCCTATACGCGGCTAAATGCTCTTTGTAACGTGTCTCGAAGTTGCGACCAGTCTTACTCACGTATACGGCTAGGCATTCGTCACAAACAAGTTTGTAAACACCCGACTTTTGACGAATATCTAACTTATCCTTATTATTACAGATATTCCTAAGAGAATTGCTTGTTTTTAATGCAACGTAAACGCCGCTCTGTAGAAGAGTATTAGCTATTTTTTCAGATATGGATTATACTGCGTGTTCTGGAGCAGTTGAAGATATTAAAAAATAAAAATAGTAATGTTGCACTGCTGAATGAACAAACAAATGTTTCTAACTCACCTCTCTTAAACATCTTTAAACCTGCTCTCTTATGATGGACAGCCTCACAATATGGTCGTTCGTTACCTTCACGGTTATCAGCGATTGTTTGCGTGGTTGGAGGGTAGGCGGGCGTTTTGCAGCGGTTTGTTATTAATTTAATAGAAAGCGGCTGCGTACGTCATGTGGTGATTGGTCGCATGTTTTATCGCATGACGCGGTCGCTCGCTACTTAAGTGGGGAGCGGTTACGTTGGCGAGTGCTGTAAATAGCAGCTGTTTTTGACTTGCCGCTCACTTAGCGGCAGGCCCGGTCAACTTTGTATGGGTAGAATAAAATGCCTACGGGGGCTGAATTTCATTATTGCCATTTGTCAGATCAATTTCCTGTGTAACAATTAGTAAGATTTTGCTAAAGATAACTTAAACACTTTCAAATTTTGAATATTTCATAGGAAGATACTATCTCTGCCACATTTTTTTGCGTTATTATACTAACATATCATTGACAGAAAAAGAAAAAGAAAGTTCTTTTTTTGTTTTGATTTTTAATGAGTAGAAAATTATATTAGTTTGTGGTAGCACTAAGATATCTAATAGTCACATGAATAAATAAGGCGCCGATGCATTATTTACAACTTTATAGTTATGGAATTATTGTCGGGTTGCTTATAGTTTTTGTTTTGATTGTGTCTCCTTTTCTAAGATTTTGCCAGCTTAGGACGTCGAGTTGTGATTTATTTCGTTTTGTGTTGTGCAAAGTGTTAGACAGTGATCCGCAGTAAAATACGAGAAATTGACTCTAAACACCGTGCTGTGCAATGGCGGATAAAGAAAATAGAAGAAAGTTATGTGCGGCAGCTCACCGGCCGTAGACAACATTAAATTATTTAGGTTTACGAAACCCGCAGTAAAGAACATTTTGCGGTACGTATTTATTCACTTCAAGTTCTACCCTTAAAGTGTTAACTCTTTATCCAACTTAAAATGAAAGGTTATTTCTCATAACCATCTATAAACAGATTATTGGTTAGTAAATCACTGCAACTACTTTGATAATATTCGTATTTAATAATAATATTTTTTGGTTTCAGCTGTACATTTTGGGCGAAATATTTGTTTTCTGCGAAAAAGCAGTATACTTCCTTAGCTTTCCAGGCAAAGCCCGATAATGAGCACAGAATGCTGTATGAAAAACATTTTAATGATGATGATTTCACTGATGCTTCCAAAAAAGCTGTTAAGGACTGCAGTCTCATGTGATGTAAGAAAAAGTAAATAGATTATGTGCTGACAAGGCATCCAAAAGTCAGAAGTCTATAAATTAAGCGCAGGGGCCTTTTACGGTTTCCACGGCGCCACGATTCGAAGGCGGATTCGCATAGATCTCGACAAGATACGCCGAAAAGTAAGAATTTTTTTTTGATATTTCGCTTGCTTTCCGAGATATCAATACTCAAAAATCGAATACTAAAACTCAGTCAGAATCAGCACGCCCTGATTCAACATAGTCTTGTCTGTCCTACCCCTAGAGTGTTGTTGTAAATCCTTAGGCGCAGAGGGAGTATCGATATCTCGGAAACTAAGCGAGATATAGAAAAAAAATATTCTCTTCGGCGTATCTTGTCAAGATATATACGAATCCGCCTTCGAATTGTGGCTCTAAAGGAACCGAAAACGTACCAAGCGTAGGCCCTAACTTCGTTATTAAAAGTGCAAGACTGTGCTTATTGTTACTAGTAATCAAATAGCTTTTTAAAACCAACGAAAAAATCAGGTATCACATTTGGTGCAGAATTACATAATTATCACTTTATTTTGTCATAAATCCATCAAATTTAAAGGCACAAGGGGTAGAACAGAACACATATACATGCATCAAATGGTTCTTAAGCAACAGATTAACACAAGACTTTTCTTTTCTTCTTATAATTAGAATTAGATTTTGAAGAAGAATTTAATTATGTCTGATTGTTTTGACTTGTTATTATAGAGCAAGTTTATTTTATTTTGGTGTGAACTTAATTTTTGACAATACTTATATGCTTATTATACTTAAATTAATTTCAGTTTTTATTTATTTTCAGACTGACAAAGTGCTATTATATTCCCATCTTATTTTGTGGAATCACAACCGGGTGCCTCGCAAATTATTACTGTGAAACCACAAGCAGGATCTTCAACAAACACATCATCAAGAGATATATCCATAGAAGAACAGCAAAATCTCAAAGAATATCAAGTAATGTAGACACAGAAAAAGAAAGATGCCTGTATGAAAAATGTAAAAATTAAAAGTATCTCTTGTTTCAGTTTACCTCTGTCGCCTCTCATGACACCCACGGGATGATCTTGATGATATCTACTGTTATTACAATGTATATGATCAAAATTATTTCATTGGTTTAACATCAGTTATTTAAATGGGTTAATACATAAAATACGTGATTGATTGATCCCTGGGAATGGGGTGATTACAATCATATATTATAATATTTAATTGTAAAACATCTTGTAAATATTTTTTTTAAATGACCCGTTGGGCTCCTTGCTTGTTCTACCTAGGACAGCAAATTTTTTCTCCGAACCAGTAATATAAGCATATATGATTTTCTTAATCTAGTATTCTTTAATAAAATTTGTAATTTTGAATAAAATATATTCTTTTTACGCTGTCACTACTAGCATACAAGTATAATACAAAGAGACAACATACATATACATAAACACTCACGCCTGTCACCCAGAGGGGTAGGCAGATACTACGGACTTCCATTTGGCACGATCCTGGCACACCTCTCTCGCCTCCTTTACATCCATATATCTACGCATACACGCTCGTCGGTTAGGGGTACTCCTAATCTGGCCAATTTTCAATATATCGCCAATTTGGTCGAAAAACCTTCATCTAGGGCGTTCCTTTCCGACTCTGCCGTTCACTTCTGCAGCATAAATTTGATTTGTCACTCTTTCTTCGTTCATTCTTCCTACATGACCAAACCACCGAAGCATTCTTTTCTTAATCATGGTCACAACGTCATCTTGCAAACCACACTTTTCTCTTATCACACTATTTCTCACCTTGTCATTCGGATTCAGCCCTAGCATACTCCTTAATAACCGCATTTCTACAGCATTTATTCTACTCTCATGCTTCTTCTGCCAGACCCAACTTTTACTAATATACATTAAAGTAGGGACTAACACAGCATTATGAATTGCCAAACGTGCCTTTTTTAAAACATTCTGAATCTTCATAATAGCGTGTAGAGCCCCATTCACTCTATTTCCTGCGTTCAATCGTCGTTCTATATCCTTATCATATCTACCGTCCCTGCTAAATAAACATCCAAACTCATCCACTTGCTCAATCAACTCCCCTTCTGTTCTTATTTCACATAACGTTTTACTTACTTCTCTTTCAAAAACCATCACTTTCGTCTTACTTGCATTCAATTTCATACCACTTTATTTTAATGACCAGTTCATTAAAAAAACCATCATTTGCAACTCGGCCGCCGACGATGCAAATATGACTTGATCATCGGCGTACAAAAGGCTTTTGACGGTTAACTCACCCATTCTCAACCCACATTCTTCAACTTTCAAAGTTTGCAAACACTGTCCATAAATAGGTTAAACAGCCACGGGGAAGCTACACAGCCCTATCTGACACCTTTTTGGATGCCAAACCAGTCCGAGTAGACCCCGTTGATCCTGACACAAGCACTAGAGTCCCTATAAAGAGACCTTAATTCCTGTATCAAACCAGCGCTCAACCCAAATGAGTTCAGTGTTTGCCATAACACATTCCTGTCCACTCTGTCATAAGCCTTTTCCAAGCCCATGAACGCACAAAAAACTTTCTGGTTTTTGGCCAAAAACTTCTCCGCAATCATGCACATGGAAAATACTTGATCCATACACACCCCATTACCTTTCTAAATCCAGCTTGCACACCCAAATTTTTCCATCAGTTTCTTCCATAACTCTTTAATTAACACCTTAGCATACAGTATACCCACAATGCTAAGCAAGCTGATACCACGGTAGTTTTTACAGTCCTTTTTACCAGTGACCCTTTTCCTTTTTATATTGAGACTATAACGGCTTTGCACCAGTCTTCCTGTACCCACTTTACTTCCCAACATAAATTCAACAAGGTGTACAGGAGGCCTGCCAGAACTCCCTCTCCAGCCCTTAGCATTTCGAGTGATACTCTATAATATCCGGCTGCCTTACCTGCTTTCATGCTTTAAATTGCTTTCATTATTTGATCTACACTTATCTCCCTACCTCTCTCCACTTCTTTCCGAATTTCCATTTCACTTAATTCAGACGACTCATCACTCATAAACCCGCTTTCAAAGTATTCCTTTCATCTCTTTAAATTAGAAACTTCATCATTTAGCATACAGCCATTCTCGTCTCGCATAGTATTCATTCCAGGCTGTTTTGAATTTCCCCTGGCAGTTCTTACGAGTTTCCAAAACATTTTAATATTTGCCTGGAAGTTATCAGATATCCTTCTACCATTCTTATCCATTCTTTCTTGCTTTTTCCTTTCAACAGCTTCTTTTACTCTCTTATTTATACGTCTAAAGTCTACCTTTTTCTTTCAATCTCATCATTCATACCGCCAGAATTACCAGCTTTGGTTGCTAGTAAATCTAGCCATGCTCTCTACTTTGCTTCAACTTCAATCCGTACCTCATCATCCCAAAACAACGTATTATTTTTCCTTTCATTCGTTCTCTTATTTACATCACATACTTCGGTGGCTGCATCCACCAAAACTTTCTTAACATTATTCCATACAGTCTTCGGGTCTAAATTATTCATACATATTTCATTCAAACCACTTATATTCTCCCTCAGTCTACATTTATACTTCTCTTTCACAACTTCATCTTGTAACCTCTCTATTCTTATACGCTGTAACGCAGTGGTAGACACAGATATCCGATGCCGCCAACGCCTGAATAGACCATTAGTTCGGCATAAGACCAAGTAATGATTTGCCCCTACGTTGGATCCCCGGTAAACCCTTGTATCTACCACTGCGCTCCTCATTCTTTCATCAACAATTATGAAATCTATCATGCTTCTATCATCACCTCTTTCCCATGTATACATGTGAATCCTCGTATGGCGAAAGAAAGTGTTCGTTAATAAAATATTCTTTTCCACACATACGGCGAGGAGGTCTTCAATATTCTCATTTACACTTTCATCGCCAAACGTTTCTAATATCCTTTCATAACCAGACCTCTTCACCCCAAATCTTCCATTAAAATCTCCTAACATAATAATATTTTCATTTCCCTTACATTTCATCAACACCATCTTTACCATGTCCCAAAACTGCTCTCGGATATAAGTGGGCTTAGTCATGTCTGGGGCGTACACCCCTAGCACAAACAACTTCTTTAAGCCCACTTTCATTCGTATCCATAGCAGCCTTGGGCTTACACATTCATACTCTTTCACCCATTGACCCATTCTTTCTGAAAGGATGACACCGACTCCCTGGCATGCCCGCTCGGTCTCGTCTACACCAGACCAGTAAGCCGTATACATGCCATGTGCAGTGGCATTCTTTCCCTTTTGTTTCGTCTTATTTAAACATAACACATCTATTCCTCTATCATTCATCATTTGGCATACTTCATCCATCTTATCATTCATTGCTCCACATACATTCAGCGTAGCCAGATGGGCCTCCGCAATCCACTTTTCGCCCCTCCGGGAGACAGAACGTGACGGATGGTGAATCTCGTCGCCGGTTTTTATCCCGGAGATTCTTCGCACTCCTGCCCCATTAAAGTGGCGCCGGGAACTCGGGGCCATTTCTTTTATTTGTTGGCTCATGGTGCAAACTAAGGGGTGGTAGATTTTACGCCGCTACCATACGGCGAGGAGCCGAGTCTATCCTTTCGGCTTTGTCGCTCGTTTAGCACCACCCGGGGCACACGTGTAGGGTGGGCCTAGGGTTAGGTGGTCGAAGCCTACGGACGCGAGCGACTCATCCCAACATTTTAACACGTTCCGGGACACTTGACTTTTTGCAAATGTCATGATATGACACTTCAAAATCCCATACATTTTATCGTATCATCTACAGCCGTGCTACCATATTACATACATTTTTAATTTTTTGATACGACAAATACGGCCACAGACGTTGAGGCCTATGGGCGGAACGTCATACCATGACTAACAATGAGCAATGTAATGAGACAGTGCGGCTACAGACGGTACCGTCTATAGGCGGTCTGCCATATTACATACATTTGAAAAGGTTTATTTTTACGGAACGCCCTAAGGCGCTAACGCCTAAGGGCGGTCTGTCGTAATATGTTTATCTTTAATGTATTATATGGCAATATCGGCGTAGGGCGGGACCGCCTTTAAACGTTTTATCATTCCATGTAGACCGGTTGATAAGCTTATTGACAACACTGAAATAGGCATACCGCCTAGAGGAAGTCTGTCATAAAATTGTTATTTCTAAAATTGTTATATGACAGATACGGCCCCTGCCGTTATTGCCTTTTGAACCACTTAGGTTCTTTTATAATGTCATCAACACTAAACAGGTAAGAAAATAATCAACACAGCTAAATCAAAATTGTACTTTAATTGTTTTTGACAGTAATCAGTCTTTAGTATTCCTTTAATTGAGATCATTTTAATAATATTAAAGTAACTAAAGTAACTTAAGCAGCTATAAAAAAAACTTTAAAACGTAAAAAAAATTAAAAAACAAAATACAGAACTTCTAAGTTTAAAACTTACAGCATATTGGATAGAGTTTCTTCTTTTCTAAAATAATTTGCAGGAAAGGAAATAAATAATCCAATCATTGTTATGTGTCAGTATTAGAAATCCTGTGCCAGGTTTCAAAGCATTCTGGACATAGTGGAGGAGATTTGGGGCACCCGCTGCATCGGTAACTTGTCTCCCTACGTCTTTTTGGCTCCTGACTTAGGAAAACTCTACAGTTTAGAAAAGAATACTTCTTTTTTGAATTCTCACGCACTGCAATGCGAATCGGCCAATGACCAACGCCTATTCCCGGCGTCGAAGTGCTTGGTTCAAGAGCTTTTGGTGGATATCTCCTCCATGCGTCAACTGAGACAAGGTCTTTCCCAACCACATCACCAAGTTTCGTAAAACTTCTTACCAACTTATCTCTGTATTCAACATATCCGTATTTCTTGACATTGTTCTTTATAACATATTTTTTGAACAAGAAGAATGCATTCCAGGCGGCGACATCCAACATGTGAAAAATAACTTTTTTGTACCACCTTATCGTCTTCCGAGGACAAGAATAGTAACTGATCATTTGATCAGCACGATCAATGCCTGACATGAAGCTGTTGTACCGGGCTATTTCTTTAGGTTTTTTGCGCTTTTACCCACGTCTGTTGGTAACTTCAATCATCTCAGGTTGATCCAAAGTCGTCAACATCAAAACTTGCCATTTATCTTTCCAATGACTCACGTAAACCTTGCCTTTTCGTAGCCAAAAATATTCACCTTTTTTCAGCTTTTTTTTTGCTAGAAGTATTGGATTACCCTTTCGATTACTTCTCAAGGTGCCACACGTATGGGTTTTCAGGTCAAGAAGTTTCTCAGAGAGAGTCACGGAGTTATAAAAATTATCCATGTATAATTCATGGCCTTTAAGCAGATAAGGTCTCATTAAACATAAGACAAGTTTTTCAATGGTTTTTCCACCCATATTGGATTCATCAACATCTGCTTTACCAGAATACATTTTGTGGTTCAAAACATATCCGTAATGAGAAGTTAATACATAAAACTTAATTCCGTACTTGGTCTTCTTGTTCTGCATATATGTGCGAAAAATTAATCGACCTCTAAAAAGCATTATAGATTCATCAAGCGATAGCTCGCTATCAGGATAATAGACTTGACGGAAATTGCGAGTCAGTATATCTATAAATCCATTTATTTTATCTGGCCCTTTCGCGTTGAGTTCAGATGCGCATAGGCATCGTAATATTTGCTCGTACCTTCGACCCGACATTACGTAATTGAAAATAGGATGGTAATATAATGGGTCGGCGTGAGTAAATAGCTTTCGATTTTCAGGCACACGAATTTGTCCGGAAAGCAGAGAAAGACCAAGAAATTTATACATCTCCTCTACATTAGTCTCATGAAAAACTCTGTGTCTTGAGTGTCTAGTGTGCGGTCGGTTTTGGTTTACTAATGAGTTGCCGTATGCATTCGCGCAATTCACTAAATACTCAACGAGGTCTGGCGTTAACAGTAAATCGAAAACATCTTTTTCAGTTGCGGCTTCATTTATGTGCACGCGTGGGCCGGGTAATGTTTGATCTAAGCTAAAATCAGGAATATCGGCAACAATATCTATCCATCCTGCGTCATCCGGGGCTGAGGTAGTTGGCAAATGCTCATTGACAGTCTCTAGTGTTTTATTTGATAATATATCGGTGGGATTCTGATCTATTTGTTCAGTTTGATGGTAATGATAAGATAACTGAGAGCCCACTACGCCATCGTCTACGCTATTTTCTATGACAGACGCGTCATTGCAAGACCTTTCATCTACTTCCTGGTTCAATATAGAATCGTCCTTACTTGATCTCGAATCACTGGACCAAAGTGGGCTTTCACTAATCCTAGTGGAACGCATAAGCCTAACGTTTCTCGTAGTGAAAATCTCATAATCTGATTCACTAGTTTCGCCTTCTAGAGCACCATCTGGGTCATAATTTGTATCAGAGCCGAACTCACCATCCGTGTCACTGTACGGGTCGTGGTGGCTTTCATCCGCATCGTCTTCAGCAGCAAACAGAATTGGACAGTTACTTGATGTTAGTTTCTTCCGTTTAGATGCCATCTGCGAAACAATATAGGTAAATACTCACAATAAAAGCAGTTAGAAAGAAGCTAAAATAGTGGGTAAATTGCAATTGCACAATACGTTTATGTTTATTAATTTCTTACTTTTACATCAGGTTTTTATCCTTACAAGTAAAAAAAACAGCACTACTCTATAACACAACACACATATTATTCAAACTAAATTAGATTATAGGTATAAATAAGCTTTATTTACCTTGCTTTCGCTGACGAAAATCAAAAACCACACACAGCGATGCGACGACACGCTGGCGGCGCACACGCCGTGACACTAAATATTAACATCATTGTACTTGTATGGCTCAGTCTACGCCTGTCGGCGGTGTGAATGTGTTGTTTTGGTATATAAGAAGTGCGTATGTGTGTTGAAAAATGACTCTAAAAGTTTACCGTGACACCTACGAACGAATGAAGTCGCGTGATGTGACACTAGATCATGTGCTGCCTAGGAATGTTATGGGCAAGCAACGGCTATCGACGGCTTTCCAAATTCCATGAAATAAAGTTCACCGCCCTTGTTCGTACTGTCACGTAACGATATACCGAGATAACGTCGAGAGGCGATCTGTTCCGGAAAGTGTTAAGTGTTAATTCAGGGAAATAAATAAACAACCAAATATTTATTATTAGGTTTTTACACTTTGCCAGGTGCAATGCAGGAGCTTATTTATTAATTAAGTTCTTTTATAAAAATATTGATACTTTGTGTTACGGACGGCGAGGAGAGCAGCCGCCCCGTCGCTCCCTCATACCCCGTTACGCCCCGCGCACCCCGCACACCGCCCGGACATCATGTGAGGTCGACAACTAATGAGCGCACAGCACACCGTGTGAGAACACTATCATCTTGAGACGGCCGCCGCGGAAATATAATAAGAGCCTTTTGGGCTCCGCAGGCATTCGATTCGACAGCGGCACTCAAGAAAGAAGACTCTCAAGAAAGAAGACACTCAAGAAAGAAGACTCCCAGAAGATATTCCCTTGTACATACATTAATTGCCGCTATTGTAAATAGTTAAATATAAAGTTTTAAATTGTCCCACTTTTCTTTATACAGTCCTCTTAGTTCAGTAACAAGTTATCGAAGTAAAGTCAGTTATTCAGTACACATACACCCAATAGTTATCTCTCTTTTAAATTCTGTTATCTCAACAATCGGCTCCCTCTGCTGTACATAATAATTCTTGGATCCTTCGTCGCCGGATTGTACATAATAATTTTTGGTCCATCGCCGCCGGATTGAAGCCAGAAGATCGAAGCTGGAAGATTGAAGCCAGAAGATCAAATCTGGAAGATTGAAGCCAGAAGATCGAAGCTGGAAGATCGAAGCCAGAAGATCAAAAGCTGGAAGATCCGAAGCCAGAAGACCGTACAGAAGATCATCGTTCAAAATTGTATCTACGTTTCTAACAATAGTCTGACTTCGTCAAATTAACTTTCTCGTTTCTTAGACACGTTTACGCGACCAGTAGGTTACTCCCTAACGGTGTCAAACTGTAATCGACTGGTAACGTAACACGTGCGTCTTTACGTCTTTTTGAAGACGCCATGCGTAAAACAAGAAGCCAGAAGCCCAGGAACGACGACGAAACGCCGGTGGGAATAAGTATCTTCGAGGAAGCCCCCGCGTACCCCTCAGACTATCTATCGTTGACACAGGCGCCCGCCGCCGCCCCGCCGACGCCCGCAGCTATGCCCGCGCCCGCGCCGCCGCGCCCCGCTATGTCCGTGTCCACGATCGAGCGATTGTTAGAAGCCAGCACATCCGCGCCGCGTACAGATACACTCGCCGCGATTATTGAAGATCTTCCGGTCACCGAAATGAGTTCAACGATACATACTGCCGCGCCCGTAGCTACCGACGTTGTACTTAGGCCCGCGCCGCGCACCCCGTCAGTTCGTTCAGCCCGTTCGACAGCTAGCGCGATCGCGAAATTAAAACAAATTGAATACAACACAGCTGAAGAACTCGCCGCGATTAGAAGGAAAAATTGAGGAAGATTTAATTAAAAAGAAATACGCTAGGGACATCGCGCAATTACAAGAAGATACCGATAGGGAAAGTTTAGAAGAAGCCGAAATAACAGAAAGTAGGAATCGTGTCGACCAATGGTTAGATAACGTGGAGACTGTGCGGGGGGCGCCGCCCTGCCGCCTGTCTCAGCCCGCGCCCCGCATCGATCAAATGCAGGCCCCACCGGAAAAGGGGACCGATTACGTACCTGCGTTACCCGTGTATATTGAAGATGCCCAGGGGAGGACGGTCGCGAATAACGAACAACCACGTCACGCGAATATAAGGGATAGTGGAGTCGCCGCAGAATCGAATCAGGTGAATCGTCATGTAAGGGTTACGTCGCCGACGCGCGCCCAACGCCGCACTCTATCGCCAAAACGTAGGTCGCCATCGCCACATCGCCGCGAGGAACGTAAATTATCATCGCCGTATCGTCGCGATGTAGGTCATAGGTCACGGTCGCCATATAATCACGATACATCCCCGAATCGTCGTGTATCGTTAGAAGGAAATAGGGATAGAGGTAGGTCGCTCACCCCGAGAGGGAAAGATAGGGGTATCGAACGGCTAGCGGAAGCATTAGAGAATATGGTACGATTCAGACCAGCCGCCGCGAAGCAAACACAGGACTTGCCTATTTTCAACGGCTCGGCCGCGGAATGGTTAGCGTTTAAAGCCGCGATGAATGAATCCACCCGTTTGTATGGATTCACAGACACGGAAAATATGGCAAGGTTAAGAAACTGTTTACGTGGTGAGGCTAGGGAGGCAGTATCGGCATTACTGTTTACCGCGAAGGACCCAGCGGATATTATGCGGACACTAGAGCAGTGTTTCGGTCGCTCAGAGGTAATTATAGATCGCGCGTTAGAAGATCTGAGACGTCTTCCGCGCCCAGGCTTAACCGCTCAGGAATTAAATACGTTCGCGATTAAGTTACAGAATATCGTCTGTGTTATGAAAAACGTCGACGGTAAAGAATACTTACAAAACCCGATGCTTACTAGGGAAGTTACGAGTAAATTAAGTCCTCATTTACGATCACGTTGGTGCGATTATGCGGAGCACTACGGAAGTGCTGACGAACCGGATATCGTCACGCTATCACGATTTATGATGAGAGAGGCTGACCGCGCGTTAAGTCATGCCTACACCTCCGCAGCGCCGATTAGGGAAGCACCCGTGAAGAGAGAAGCACCGCCGCCGAAAAGGCTTATAGTCACACGCCGCGTAGAAGATAGGCCCCGTGATGTAAGGACATTCACCACACGAGATAGTGACAGTGAAAGTGTTAAGTGTTTGTGTTGTGGTGGTGAACATACGATAGTCAAGTGCAAGAAATTAGTGCAGATGGACGTAGATAGCCGGTGGAAGTGAGTGAAGAAAGAGGGAGTGTGCTTCAAGTGTCTAAGCAGCAAGCACCGACGCCTGAGGTGCAAGGCTAAGAAATGCGGCGTCGACGGCGGCAACGCCCCTCACCACGCGTTACTTCACGCCCGCCAGAATCAGACACCGGAAACATTTGCAAATTCAGGTGAAACAGTGCTCGTCGCGTCAAATACAGCTAAAAGTGCGTCAGTGTTATTAAAAGTGTGTCCTATTATAGTGCGCGGACCGCGTGGTAAAGAGATCGAAACCTACGCGCTCCTCGACGAAGGGTCCACGATATCGTTGATCGACGACGAATTAGCTCGCGAGTTAGACGCGGAAGGACCGACGAAGCCGCTGAATATTCGAGGCGTATCTAGTAACCAACGCGAGAATAATAGTCGAATAGTCACAATAGGGATACGCGAAAAAACGAAAAATGAAACGTATAACGTAAGTGCGCGAACAATAAATAATTTAACAGTAGGTTCGCAGTCCGTCGGTAAGGAGTGTCTACGTTTGAAACATCTACGTGGCTTACCGAGCGAGGTATGTTATAGTGACGCGAAACTGAAAGTATTAATAGGGTCAGATAACTGGCATCTAATTTTAACGCGTAATTTACGCATAGGAAGTCGTAAGCAACCCATTGCGGCTAGGACATTGTTAGGATGGGTCTTACAAGGGACCGCGCCGCGCGTTATGTGTAAACAAGACAGTTAAACGGTATTACACATATCGAGCGTTAACGGACGTTTAAATAAGGATATGAAGACGTTCGCCAGTCCTGATGAAGAATTGACAGATCTTCTCAAGAGGCAGTACGAGATCGACTCAATAGGTATATCCCTCAAAAGCAGACCAAGGCGGGAAGAGGAGCGGGCTGTTGACATCTTCCAGCGCACCGTCAAGAGGGTCGGCGAGCAATACCAAGTCGGACTGCCGTGGAGGGAAGGAGGGAAGACGTGGATCGAACGTAGGATGGACCAGTCACCGGAGTTCCGAGACGAGATACGAGATACGAAACAGATGAACAACCTCCTAGAGAAGGGCTATGCTAGTGAAGCCAATGGGTCGGAAAAGGAAAGCCCCAAGAGTTGGTACCTGCCACATTTCGCCGTCAGTAATCCGAACTAGCCTAGGAAATTAAGATTAGTATTTAACGCAGCAGCTCGCGCATCAGGCAAATGCTTAAACGACTACCTGCTACCGACGTAGACGACCAGATGAAGTGACCTATAATCCTGAATGGACGCCACCGATTTGTAAAGCTGCTGGTAGAAAAGGCGCATCAAGAAGCAAGCCATGCCAATAGGGAAAGGGTGGTCAACGACCTACGAACAAAATATTATATCCTCCGACTACGACCGACCGTGCGAGAAGTGGAACGGAATTGTCTGCAATGTAGGGTACGCAAGGCAACACCACGGCCGGCAGTTATAGGCGATTTACCACCCGAAAGGTTAGGAGCGTTTGCGCGACTGTTTACATACACCGGGGTAGATTATTTCGGGCCTTTGTCGGTAACGATAGGACGACGGCACGAGAAGCGGTGGATAGCATTATTTACATATCTAACGACGCGCGCGGTTCATTTGGAAATAGTCCACAGCCTAACCACGGACTCTGCAATAATGGCATTACGGCGCATGGCGGCTAGGCGCGGGTGGCCTCGGGTAATATACTCCGATAATGGGACCAACTTTCACGGAGCCGACACCGAACTCCGAAGAGCCATGGAAGAATGGAAACCGCTACTCAAGGACTTCGCATTAACACAACGCACCGAGTGGAAGTTCATCGCACCGGGAGCGCCCAACCAGGGAGGCGCATGGGAACGGCTCGTGCGTTCAGTCAGCAGCGTTGGGCAACTCTCCACCAGAAGAGTCCGAAGGAGGAGACGTTAGCAACCTTGTTGACGGAAGCGGAGAACACCGTCAACTCTCGACCGTTGACCCATGTACCGGTCGACATCAATGACCAGGAAGCGTTGACCCCCAACCATTTGATCATGTTGGGACCGTCGAGTCTACCTATCACCGCAACGTGCTCACACACCGATCGCCGGGCATGGAGAGCGGCGCAAGGGCTCGCCGATGAATATTCGGCGCTGGGTGCGGGAATACTTGCCGACGCTGATCCCGCGCGGAGCATCTCGAGACGCCCAGCGACAAGATGTAAAAGAAGACGACCTCGTCGTGATTGTGGACAGCAACCTACTGCGGAACGTGTGGCCAAGGGGAATAGTGACGAGAACGTTTCCCGGACCTGACGGCGTGGTGCGCAACGTGGATATTCGAACCAGAGGCGGAGTACTACGACGACCAGTGAGGAAGATCGCCGTCCTCCCGAGAGTATAGGCTCGCTTGCTACGCCGGGGGGAGGATGTTACGGACGGCGAGAAGAGCAGCCGCCCCGTCGCCCCCTCATACCCCGTTTCGCCCCGCGCACCCCGCACACCGCCCGGACATCACGTGAGGTCGACAACCAATGAGCGCACAGCACACCGTGTGAGAACACTATCATCTTGATACGGCCGCCGCGGAAATATAATAAGGGCCTTTTGGGCTCCGCAGGCATTCGATTCGACAGCGACACTCAAGAAAGAAGACTCTCAAGAAAGAAGACTCCCAGAAGATACATACATTAATTGCCGCTATTGTAAATAGTTAAATATAAAGTTTTAAATTGTCCCACTTTTCTTTATACAGTCCTCTTAGTTCAGTAACAAGTTATCGAAGTAAAGTCAGTTATTCAGTACACATACACCTAATAGTTATCTCTCTTTTAAATTCTGTTATCTCAACAATCGGCTCCCTCTGCTGTACATAATAATTCTTGGATCCTTCGTCGCCGGATTGTACATAATACTTTGGTTATTGTAGACATTCTGTGATTTGTGATTGTGCATGTTATTATCAATAGAATAGAATCGAATAGAATGATTTTTTATCCAATATTGATTATTACATAATACATATTGAAAGTAATTTTTTAGAACCACTGGTTTGGAAAATACCTCTGTCCTGGGAAGAACCAGCAAAAAACCCAGTGGGACTTTTTTTAAACATTTTTTATTTAACAATAGAAACAGAACAGAAACAGAAACTTTTATATTCAATATAGATTATAAATAATACTTATTGAAAGTCACCCTTTTGTTTAATTACCACTGGTTCGAAAAAAAAACCTCTGTCCTGGGAAGAACCAGCAAGAAACCCAGCGGGACTTTTTTTTTTAAAAAACAGCTTACAATCATGTATGTTACACAATTAACCACACAAAACAAATTAGAAATAGCTTAGTATCGAACACCTCATTCACAGGGGTTATTATCATCCATAAATTCCTTATTATTATAATAACCCTTTTTATACAAACTATGTTTAATAAAGTTTTTAAATTTTGAGCAGGTCGAATTTTGTATAATTTCTGGGATATGTTGTAAAAGCGTATACATCGCCCCAAGAATGAATTACTGACTCGGTGGTGTCGAGTAACTGGTACTACTAGCTTGTGTTTGTTTCTAGTATTTACAGAATGAATATCACTTATTTTTGTATAACTACTTTTATTTTTGTGTACGTACATTACATTTTCATAAATGTATTGAGAGGCCAAAGTTAATATATTAATTTCCTTAAATTTTTGTCGGAGCGACTCTTTAGGTTTTAAATCATAGATTGTTATTATGGCAGTCTTCTGTAAAACAAATATAATTTTAGTGTAAGTCGCGTGTCCCCATAGCAAAATACCATACGACATTATGCTATGGAAATAGCTAAAGTAAACGAGTCTAGCTGTTTCCACACTGGTAAGATTTCTAATCTTTTTACAGCATATGCTGCAGAACTAAATCTGCTTGCTAACTTTGATATATGTGGGCTCCATTGAAGCTTCGCGTCTAGTGTTATTCCAAGAAAAATGGTGGAATCGACAAGACTCAATTCCTCCCCATTTAAAATTACGTTAGTATTTAATTGTCTGACATTTGGAGTCATGAACTTCATACATTTCGTTTTAGTGCTATTTAAATGCAAGTTATTAACATTAAACCAATTTACTAATTTAGATATAGCATTATTTACTTCGTCATATTTTAATAATTGTCGTTTTAATTTGAAAATTAATGAAGTGTCATCAGCAAATAATACTATATTATGGTTATCCCCTACTATGTAAGGTAAGTCATTAATATATACAAGAAACAGAAAGGGGCTGAGAATTGAGCCTTGAGGCACGCCCATTTTTACTATCGACCCGGAAGAGCTCATACTATTAATGACAACTTTTTGCGTTTTGTTACTTAAATATGAAACAATTAATTTAAGAGCATTACTTCTTATACCGTAGTGTTGTAGTTTCCTGATTAATGTTTCATGGTGAACACAATCGTAGGCTTGGGATAGGTCACAGAATATACCCAAAACATCCTGTGAATTCTCCCATGCATTGAAAATATATTTAATCAGCTCAACACCAGCATCAGTTGTCGAGCGACCCCTTGTGAAACCGAATTGATTTTTATGAAGTAAATTATTAACATTAAAAAAAAATTACATTTGATCAAGAACAATTTTTTCAAAAATTTTACCTGGTGTTGGCTGTACACAAATGGGTCTAAAATTGGTGGGGTTTAATGTACTACCAGATTTAAATAAAGGTATTACTTTACGATGCTTCATCAAATCAGGAAACACACCATTTTCGATACTAGTATTAAAAATAATAGCTAGTTGAGGCGCGATTATATCGATTATAGACGCAATAACTTTAACGGAAATGCCCCACAGATCCGCTGTTTTCTTAATATCAATAGTTTTACAATATTTTACAATATCTTTTGATGATATTTTATGAAATGTAAAATTATTTGTACACGCATTTACATTTTGTTTAAGTAATGATTCGGCGACGGCAGGAGAAGAATTCAGTGACTTAGTGGTTGAGATCGGAATATCCGTAAAATATTTCTCAAAAACCATTGCAACATCCTGATCTGATTCCGTTAATTTGTTGCTTAAACTTAACCGGTAGTTTGAATTGCGAGAGTTGACCTTACCAGTTTCACTATTAATTATACTCCACGTCAATTTAATTTTATTAGAAGCCGTCTAAATTTTGTTGCTCAAATGCAAAGACTTGGCTTTGGAGCACATTCCTTTAAATATTTTTGAATATTTTTTTACATATTCCCTAAATTCGACGCTAGGGTTATATGACCTTTCATGGTAAAGTTCATATAACCTTTGTCTGCTCTTATAGACTCCTACTGTCGCCCATTCATTGAAAGCCTTCCGAATGTTCAAGAAGAACGTTTTAGAAGTAAAAATATTATCAAATTCATTGCAAATAAGTTTAAACACTGTCCCATATAAAAAATTTGGATCATTTTGGTATGAAAGTGATGGAAGTTTCTTCACTATGTTACTTCTAAACTTCTTCAAGCGACGTGCATTTACAAGAACAAACACAATTTTCTCACCTACTTGCTTTTTGTGAACATAAGGTAACGAAACTAACTGTCTACAGTGATCAGAACGCAATTTTTGAATTATACATTTATGCAACGGCTTAACATTTGTAAAAATGTTATCTATACATGTTGCACTACATTCAGTAATACGCGTTGGCTCTAAAAATAAATTAAAAATACCATATTATTTAAACAATGATCTAAATTTAATATTGGTGGAGGAAGCTTCTAGGAGATTGATATTAAAGTCTCCACATATTACAACAGATTTATTCTGTTTATTAAGCTTAACAAAAACTTCCTCTATAATTTTTTCAAAAGTATTGTATATAGAACATGGGGGTCTGTAGACGCTCACAACAATGAGGTGCTCAAACTCAACACATGCCATTTCTACAGTTCGCTCAACAGAGAGGCTCATAATATCTTTACGTTCTTTACATGATAATAATTTACTCGCTAATATTAACGAGCCACCTCTTAAAACCGTTTCTCTATTGAACGAACTGACCACCTGGTGATTACTGAAATTAAATATTATGTAATAAGCTTTTAACCAATGTTCAGTAATACATAAAATATGAATATCGTTGCTACTCATATTTAAGAACAATTCAATTTCTAACTCTTTGCCTATCATGCCTTGTATATTCTGATGCACCAGGTGTAAACAACTTTTATTATCACTCTGTGGAGTCATACAATTAGGGTTTTGTAAGCTACATTCTAAATTATTTAAATTATTGTAACTACTAGAGATTACCTTTATTGTCTCATTTTCTAATTTAAATCACTTGGAACTGATTCCAAATTACATACGAGTATTAAGTCATTACACTGCTCAAAAGAAGCAGATGTCGGTGTAGCCAAGTCCTTGGCTGAGTTAATATATAAACAATAAGATAGCACCTTTGGTATCTGTCTTAAATTATATTTGGATAGGTAATACCTATCTCTAGTAAAAAATTTCTTAATGAAATTATTTATGTTTATTAAATTAATTATATTATTATAATTATAACAATTAGATATCAAGTTTAAATTGTTATTAAATGAAAAGTTATTCATTTTTAATTAAAATTGTATATTATTTTATTTTCCTGTGGCCAACCCTGTATGTAAGGCAATGTAAACAAGATAATTTTATGTATATTAATGTATTTAGATGATCAATATATTTTAATAATTGAGTTTTGTTTACATTGCCTCTGCTCCCAACAAGAATTATTAATGTGCTATTAGGGCAAAACTTACAAGTTAAAACTTTATTCATTATGTGACTAAAGGATGCTCCAGGCATACAACAATTACTAACCTGATGTCCTTTTAAACAGTAATTTAACATCGTGCCCAAATTTTTGCCTATGTCATCACAATACATAATAACTTTTTTTTTTAAATATTTAAATTACTTTTTAAGTTAGTATTCTTTGTCATGGCAATGTAATAGAGTATAGGTGAAAATAATGCGTCCTTACTGTTATCATTATTATTTACACATATTATTCCCGATGAACCTGGTATGGAGCGCTGATATTCACTCTGATGTTTTATTAAGGAGTCAAAGCGCTCCTCGTTATACTTACATGACTTTACCAGATCATTCATGGCCAATATGTGTTCTTTTATCTCATCCTGAGCCGATGCATATTTATTTGATATAATTATTAGGGTTTTTAAGTGATAAAATTGTTGAATTTAGACACTATTTCAGTCTCATAACAGTTATTCATATTTTTCGCCTCAATTGAATATAATTTAAACTTATTAATTAATTCTTGCTTTTCCTGACATATATTTATATAATTTTTAGCATTAATTTTAGTTTTAATTAACTTTTGCACTTTCCTAATATATTTATTAATTTTTATGTATTTCTTTAATTTTCTTCTACTGCAGGTAATCCTTGCTGCTGTTCTTGATGTGACATAATCATCACCAGTCAAATCGATTGTTGTGGAGGGTTGCAATGCTTTAGAATATTCACATTCTATGAGCTCATTGAACAGACTTTGAGTTTGGGATGCTTTCAAATTATCTATGTATTGTTTTAATTATGCAATCTGCTCATTAGCCTCACTTAACTGTAACTGCAATGCAGCAGTTAATCTGAGGGAATCCTCATATTCCTTGCTGCATTGGTCAAACTCATCGACTGTTCTCTGAAGTTGATCCCTTTCTTTTAAAACAAATGTACATTCTTTATGCAACTTTAACATACAACATTTTAGCTCAGTATTTTTAGCAATTATATTTATTATTTCCTTTTCTTTGTCATACCTTTATTTACACAACAGCTCACACTGCTCCTTTGACGCCTTAAGTTCTTGAAGCGTCATTTGAAGTTGGTTCTTCAATTGGCGCGTTTTGGCGTTGCTTGTACTCATTTTACTATTAAGTGTAAATAGCAAAAGAAAACAAAGAAAGAAAACCAAAGAAGCAGAGTAAGCAAATGTCCAGATCTATGGGTTTATTTACAGGTCTCAAATTAAATTATCATGTAAATAATTCAAAATGAAATCCAGAACAACACTTACTTAAAAGGTAAATCTTAAAATCTTAAAGGGATAACAGGAATAACACTTACAGTAAGTTTAAACGATGTTCGTTACAGCTGTCACTTTGGTTAGAACACTAAACCCAATTTAATTAAAATACTTATGAATTTTACTTATTTTACAAATAAAAATAGGTCGTATTTAACAACTGTAACTCAAAATTGAGGTGGATATTATCAATTTACAATTTTTAATTTTTTAAAATAGTTGAAAGCAACTATTTTACAACTAGTCACCGGGGTTGCCACAGCCAAAAAAAAATAATTTTGTTAATACAATTTTTAAATTAATTATCATAGAACCAGCATGGTGGCGATCACCTTATTCCCAGGGGTTATTTTCATTCATGTATTTCTTGATATTACAATAACCCTTTTTGTACAGTTTTTCTTTAATAAAACTTTTAAACTTGTTTATTGACAAAATTTGAACATGTTCTGGGATGTATACATTGCCTTATAAATGAATGACTGATTCTGTGGAGTCTAGTAACTGGCATTACAAGCTTATGTCCGTTCCTAGTGTTTAATTCATTCATGATTGTAAATTATATATAATATTATTTTTATGATTGTTTTACATAGGTAATTGACATACTGTGATCAATATTGAATTTTATTTTCTTGTTTAAACTTATCTAATGACTTTATAGACAGAACTAAGTTGCTGGAGAAATTTTGTCTTCCGTCAGTTGTATTATAGTATTATGCATGTTCGAGAAATTTATTTTTGTACCTTAGAACCACCTGATATTAGGTAGCCAGTATACAAATACTGGTGGCGTCGGCGATGCCGCATGTAAGGTGATCACATTCCGTCAGGACTGTAATACTAATTCTACAAGACAGACATTATAGGCTTAGTATTGCGGTCCTGATAACACCCTTTGGGTCCGGACTTATAAAATGATAAATTATGAGAAAAGGTGGTAGGTGCTTTCATATCTTTTTCTCATATAGGTAATTATTGAGTAGAATATGTTGTGGAAGGGAAATTTCTTGTCACTTCTATAATTTATACCTAAAACACCAGTTTTGTAAAATTCTTTTTTTTAAGTTATGTATGTTTTTAATTTTAATTTGTATTTTGAATAAATAAATAGAAATTTGTAATTTATTATGTTTTTTTATTCAGCGCTGGGATAGGCAACCCAAAAAATACCACAAATAACCCCCCCCCCCCCACCCCAAAAAAAAGAGCAACGTTCAAATTTTCCCGCCACACGAGAGAATTGCAGGTGGGCTGACTATGGATGGAGTTAGTGGGTATATATAAAATTTATTTTATTTTATATGAAGTTGGCGTTCTTCTCCGCTAGGAGTAATAGTGTTCTGTGCTTAGTGGTCAGCCACCGTAGAGTCTACTACACCCGAAGATGCCTCGTGTAGATGCGAAACACGTGTCGTATTGTCGTCGATGCTGTGTTTTTCCTAGTGGTGGTGGGAGTAGTGGTGACGGGGATAGTGCACGCAATTGAGGGAGGGCGGGAGGTGCTCTTCAAACTAGGTAAGACACATCATTTTATTTTACTGAGCGGATATTGGCAAAGTAAATTTTTCCAACTTTAAATCTTATTAATATTGGGTTGCAGTAACGAAACGGTCAATGAGTCCGTATAAGCTTACAGAAAAATTGCCACAGCACTGTTATTCTGTTAGAAACTGCAGTTGCCAACTTGTCTGCAGAGCGTGGCAACTATGGCAAAAACTAAGTGTTTACACGTTTTGTATCGATGAATTAAAGCGCTGAACTTCGTAAGCTAATATGTGTAAATTAAGTATTTTATTCTTTTTAGTTTTGAAGTTAGTTTTTATTATGTGTAGTAGGTTTAATTTTTGTATAGAGATAATTTTTTAATGGACTGATCGTTATCACAAGCTCAAAGTAACTAGAATGTTATGTAAGTAGTTACAATAAAACTTCTACCCCAATTTTTCCACCCTTACTCCACGACTACACCAAGGTATAAAACATATTCTATATATAGACTGCCCGCTCCATCGCTGCTCGGTCGTTTTATTTCTATTGCAAAACAAGTCTCGTGTTGTTGTAGTCACGTGTTGTTTACAATTTTTGCAGTACCGACAAACGACGACGCCGCCGTCATATATAAAACTTGCACAAAACTTCTTAAAAATATTTTCCTGTTTGAAGAAGGTTTGTAACATGTCTTTTGTTGTTGTATTTCTTTTCTACTTGTATTGTATTGAAGTTTGTCCCCAATGTGCACAGATAAGTTAAAAAAAACATGTATAAGACTAGTCTCATGCACAATTAGCTATGAAATAATTGCAACTTTGACGGATCTGTGGCGCAGTGATACAACAGGGCTGCGGTTTTGATCCCGCACGGAACAAGTATTTGTATGGCCTACAAGTAATTGTTCCGGGTCTGGTTGTTAGTCCTTGTGAAATTTATTTATGTCAACTGCCCCCACGATATAGGAGGAAACCCTATAGTTTGATCGTTGCGCACGGTGTCTCTGTATTATACAAGAACGTAACATGTCACAGACTATAAGTGCGAACATTAAACGTATCTATAGTTGCATATACATATACTTATTGGCAGCTACGTGTGAACAAAAGAGTAAATAAAACATGTTTGAAAAAATTTTAATACTAGTCTATGATCATGACGTCTATAAGACAAGTCTTTTACAAGTTTTGTTGAAAACTTGTATCAAAACTTGTTTGTGGGTGTAAACGAGGAGTTTGGGGTAGAATATTTTCGTTGAATTTTAATGAAATCAATCCAGAATTATAAACTATCTGTTAGTAAAGAATTATTTATATATTATAATCGTTTCAGCCGTTTCTCAGAAATTGGTGAACATAGATTTTAAAAAAATAGGCGTCGATTAATCAACCTCCTCTTTTTTGAACTTGGTTAAAAATAAACATATGCAACTATTTAATTATTAAGAATCAAAATAAAGATGTGTTGTCACCCCTGAGGACTCAGATGGAATGCCTCGTTACCAGTAAAAAAGGTCTTCGGCTCTCTACACTCAAAATACGAAACGCAGCAGCACGAGGCTGCTATTAGTATGCTTGGAGTGTATCTCAATATGTTAAAACAGGTAAATTTATCTGTTTATCGTCGTATGCACGCACGCAAGCTCCCAGCACTTTCCAAATGGCCCAACAGTTGCTGCGTTATTGTGTCGTTTCCGAGCCTAACGCTAGCTTGATCGCAAAATCTAATTCGGCGAAGTGCTTCCACACCTTTAACGTTAAAATTCGATTTACGGTACGAATTTATCACAGTTACTCTTAAGATGGAATGCGCCTACTTAATATTTGGGACGGTGTTTACTAAATAAATTACACACTTCCTTTTTTTTATATTTGTTAATGTATATTTAATTTGCAGAAAATATCGACTTGACTGTTCGTTTTTTTACTATACTACCGACCATTACTTATACATTCGTTGTTATTACAAAATGTCGTTAATTGATAGTCGCAGCCTTGAAGAAGAATCTTTGTTATGGCCGTCTGTTGTAATATCAACATAACATTAAGTATATAAATATTAAGTGACCAGGCTAACAAAATATTGATCATTCCAAATAATCTTTCTTAAGGTTTAGTAAAGGCCGTTTCTCATATTATGAACCAACATTATGAACCAGTAAAAGAGGGCTTAGCCCCTTGGTAGTGCGTAAGTACAAAAAACATCGACCGAAGTCGCGCATGTCAATGCGTGTAAACGCCATACAGTATACGATCAAATCCAGCCACAGTGAATGTACGTCACACAGTTTAGGTACACGTCGAAATAATAGGCACACTGGCAATAAAAAGCCGTCACCTCACCCTCACCATGAGCGCCCCCACCTGACAGACCGCCGCTCTTACAGACGTGATGTATGTGTAAGGCATCACCACCGCTTGCATGGTCAAAAATTAATCGGTTCAAAAATAATTGAACTAATATTTTGATTTTAAAAAGGTGTCTTCATGCACTTCATCTACTGCAGAACGGCTCATAAAAGAAAATGAATAAAAATAACCCCCTGAGCGTAATAAAAGCCAGTTTTTTTTTTCAATATGACAGACAGATACTTAAATTTTACTTAAATATTGTTAATAATGTATAGATTTTAAACTAGTTTTTGTAATAAGACGATAATACTTCAGATGGCACTCTTTTCTGAAAACCTACATTAGTCTTTTCTAAGTATTCTTATTGTTCTGTCATTGAGAAGCTATTGGAATAAGTCTTGATAAAATATAAAAAGTTGCAGAGCTTGTGGGCTCAGGGACTAAGCGCTCGATGTAATTTCACAGTATGCGAGCAACCCGCTTTTGAGCTCCGCAGGCACCAATGCAATGCGGCAGCCACGTCTTTTTCTGCCACCAGGGCGGCGCCACTTTGGCATGAGGACGGGGACGTTAATTTGTTAGGAATATGTGGGTTAATGTTTTTTTCTGTAATATTGGTTATATCTAATATATAATATTTATTTTTGTTCGTATTTTATACGCTGCAATACCGTTCATCAAATTGCGGTAAAACTTTGTCAGCTTATTATGCTTGCACTTGCGCGAAAGTTATAGGCATAGTACAATTAACTTACAGCAGGTGACGCGCGTATGGAATAGACTAATTTATTTGAAAGTTATGTATCATTCAATTTCAACGAATGTATTACCATTCCTAAATAACTTTTCCAAATTTAAAAAGATAATTCCACAATTATTTCTTCTGTGCCTGCAATGGGCCGGGTACTAGCTAGTGTTTTATATTAATTTGATTAAAAATAATTAAACCAAACTACGAATATTCCTAAAAGTGGAAAAATTAAAAAAAAAGTCAAAAATGTGCAAAAAATTAAAGAATAAACCAGGCATTGTTTTGTGTATTAACATAATACTCTAGAAACCGATTAACTTTTATTTAAAACTAACTTCTCAATTGAATGACACTGTGTAACAAAAAACTTCACCTCATTCCCAACAAGCCCTCATTGCAATTGCCATTTTAAGTGCTGATTTATCACGTGTTCGGCGATTAAGGCATACATCGTGAGGAAACCTGCAGTCTGCAAACACACACTGGAGTAACGCGGCGGACTTGCACTCCATAACCATTTTTTACGTGGCAGCATTGCTGCAGCTATATTATGGTTGCAGCACGTATGGATCGGCTCTCACAGAATACCAGCGTAAAATAGCAGCTGTTAATACTTATTCTGTTGTGATACGTATGGTGAGTGTAGAAAACCGCATGCAGATTTTGATTTTTAATCAGGGATAGATGTAGGTGTCTATGGGTAACATCCACTTACCAGGTGGACTGTGTGCTCGTTTGTCACCATTATTCTATAAATAATTGAAAATTCGTTTATAATACTTGGTAGAGCCAAGCTACAGCGGATTATATTTGCAGCACGAATGGGTTGTCTTCATCGGGAAAGAACCGCTCCTAGTCGCACAAAATACTAACTCTACTATGTTTCGTGTGGTCAATAACGAGAGTCACAGATCCTTTTTTACTAGTCGTCTCTAACCTCAGGGGTGACAACATATCATGATGTAGATGTCTATAGGCCACAGCATACACTCACCATCAGGTGGACTATTTGTAATATATTGTAAGTAATAATAAAAATAAAATTATTGATATTTACCTTAATTAAAAGGTTTATAGGGACTCCGGACCTTTTGGCTTTTATCATTCCGTTCCAGTCAACCTCAAGCGCCATGAAATATAACTAATGTCGAGTATGTACATTTTAATATTCATACTGTTTCATTTGATCATATATAGGAAAGTAATGCAATTAACTTAAAATTTTAAATTTCCGTACTCGCACTAGCAATATAACAAATTAGTTGATCAATTAGATACGCCACGTTGGCAGTGTTTATAGATTGTTTGCAGTTGGTTGCGCTTCATAATACGAAATGTGGACGTTGTAAGAGTAAATTCCCGATATTATTTAAAATAAAATTATTTATTATAAAATAAGAGTGACCTACGACCACACAGTCTACCTTAAAACTATATTATTAAAACCTTATGTTTCACTGTGAAAATAATTTGGCCCGACGTGTGTGTGTCTTATAAGACAACTATGAGAACTGCGTGTCGTTTCTACATTTTAGCAGACTTCAAAAGTAGACTTGATAGCATACAGGCAACTGAACTGACAGATCTTCAAATGCATGCGGCGGGACTTACGCAACTTTAACCCTCTGCGACTGACGTGGCTCAATTTTTACAATTGTACTGACGTGGTAGTATACGAGACACCATTTCAAAAGCAAATATTTTTATAGAATTAAATTATGCAGGGATTTTATTTATATCTATCAGATTGTTAGCCTAATATTTATATTAAGTGAACTTTAAATAAATAAAACAATTTGTATTTTCAAAAATAAACTGTGTTTATTGACTTTACACAAATCAGTCTATGAATCTCTACTTAAATATTAATGACATAGAAAAAATTACAAAATCAACTATTTTAAAATTTTACATTAAACATTTTAAAAATTAACAAGTACACTAATCAGTCTAGAGGAAATGAGATACATTCATTGGTTGACTTCAAAATTAGACATTTTCAAAATCACAGCTTTATTTGACAATTATCACACAGTGGCTTGGAGCACTGAAGGCAAATTGGCTTTGAACAATCACAGCAACAATATTTTGTTTGTCTTTTTATTTTTGTTGGACAAATAGAACAAAGTTTTCTGCCACTTGGTGGAGCAGACCGAACTACTGGTGGTGGAGGGGGGATATCCTTACCTAAAACCCTAGTGATTGTCATGCGCAGCTCCCTTGGCAATCTTTCATTGTATACCTTGGTTTTCATATGATTCAGCACTAAATTTTTTGCCATATTCAATAAAAAAGTTGCTCTCCTCATTTTATCATCACTGTCAGTACAATTTTGATACAATACAAAGCTATTTATGCCTGCCATGTCCAGCATCCTTTGAAAGATTGCCATAGACCAACGCCGAGTTTTACGGCTGCAACAATAAATCGAGCATTTTTTATCCACCTCATCCACTCCACCTTTTGTACGATTATATTCTGCAATCAGAACTGGTTTTCCTGTATCATTATCTATTTCTTGAGTGTGATGAGAAGAAGAAATCAACAACACGGCTTTGGCACATATGATAAAAGTGAATAGTCTTTCGTAAAACCATACAACGAACTTTCTATCGATCTATTTTTGTTCGGCAAGAAACAAGGTGGTATTTCTGAACCGTTTTTACCTGTGAAGTGGTCTTCTGACTCGTCTGAAGATCGTTGACGTTCAACCAAAGTGGCAGGATCTTGTCGCGCTTCTACGTTTGACTCTGGATCTTCTTCACATGAAATAAAGTCTTCTTGAAGGTGTTAGATTTCCGGCTTGAAAGTCGGATCTTCATCTTCATCGTCAAAATCACTAAAGTCATGGTCACTTTCCTCTTCCAGCCACTCTATTATTTGATTTTCGTGACTCACAATAGTTCCAGCCGACGTTCTCTTACGAGTAGAAGAAGTATCTGGCCTAGGGTTTCTACTTGAGTCAGCCATCTAAAAAATAAGTTTGTCCTGTAAATCACGTATAATTAGCTTCCCCGACTTCACCGTGGACTATAGATACTTCGCGATAAAACCTATGTTACTCAGTTATAATATAGCATTCTAGTAGTGAAATAATGTTTTAAATCGTCCCAGTACTTTTTGAGTTTATTCATTTCAAATAAAAATACAAATTTATCTCCTTTATAATATTAGTGTAGAAATAAATGATGTAAATAAAATAAAATTGTAAAATAATGCGAAATAATACAAAAAATAAATTATCGTAAGATAAACTAAACTTAGTAACTGATGTGGTTGTTTAGGAGACACTATGGAAATATAACCATTTTACTGAGGTGGTAGTATAGTAGACACTTACCTTAACACTGATGTGGTAGACGTTTTAGAGTATAGAATAGAAACTTTTTTTATTTACTACATCAAGAGATTATTAATAAGAACGCCTTTACGAAGCAGATGTCACTTTACACCCAAACATAGTCTATTTTTAACCGACTCCCAAAAAGGAGAGGTTAAGACACCTTCCTCCCAATACGCACACGTGCGTTCACTACCGCGGCCTTCTGCACACTGACCGACGTGGGAGTTTACTATGGCAAGGTACTAAGAGTGGCGACGCTCAAATTTGAAAATTAACAGTAATAAACCGAATTTTATATTTTGCCGGTGTCTGTTGGACTACCACGTCAGTCGCAGAGGGTTAATACTGCTACCCCTTTACCTATTATTGCTACCCCTCTGGGTGACTAGCGTGAGTGTTTTTGTATGTATGTGTATGTGCTTTCAGCTCAAAGTCTGGGCGTCACCTTTAATGAGCTTATAATAATTAATAGAATTTGGCGTTAATATGCGGAAATTCATTATATTAAAGATGTTAAAATAATTTGTTGTTTCCCACGTAACAGCTAGCCGCACATTCGCGGCTCCTCCTAGCAGAGAGTTACTCCTTCCTCTTTACCTCCTCAGCCAAGGCACACTGAAAACCAAAAGGAATGTATCTTAACCATAATGCCGCTGTGTTTCTTGTCTATGAGTGAAGAGAACCCGAGGCCTTTTACTGGCGAAAATGCATTCCATCTTGGTCCTCAGAGGTATCAATGCATCTGCATTTTGGTTCTTAATCGATGACAGTTGTACAACTGTCTTAAAGTCACAGCATCTACTTAGCATCAGTGTTCTGTGTGCTCATTTATCACCCTTTTACTATAAAAAATTAAACAACCTACCTACTAATAAATATCATTAGCTCAAGATAACAACTAAAATTTCACCTAAATCATAATCATGATCATCATTATCAGCATGTATATGTCCACTGCAGAACACTTGCCTTTCTAGTTTTAGGATGGATTTTAAATTTTTGCCAACCCTGGCGTTTGCAGTACCCTCTTCTCTCGCTTTCTTTAAAAAAACGTTACCCCCACACTAGGATTTTCTCCTTTGTCGTGGAGGCAGTTTAAAACATTATTTTCACAAGGTCAAACATCCAGACCCGGAACAATTATTTATAGACCATACAAATACTTGTTCCGTGCGGGATTCGTACCCGCGGCCCACCCAGCGCTGCAACTCATCGCTAAGCCACTGCGCCACGGAGCCGTCAGATTTCTCTTCGTCACCAGTCTAAGTATTTAACGTCCGGTCTAAAATAGTAATCTAAAATTATTGTATCACCACCTCATTGAAGCTATGAGATATTTCTGGCATTTCCCATACATATTTTACGATGCCCACAGGACGAAATAGGGTGATAAGTAGTTGTAGTATATAAGTATAAAAACCCACAAATATTTTTTTATTCATTTTCACATAACATATATAGACTATATAATACAGAAGATTATTACCGCATTCATATTTTTAAGATACTTGCGACAATAAAGGAGGGAAGGCGGCATTTCTGTTTAGGGGCCCCAGGCGGCAGCAACCCTTGCCTCGCCACTGTTCGTAAGCATAACAAAATTTACATAGCATTGCATTATGTGGTACAAAGGCGGTGGTACTCGATGCATTTATTCATGTACTAAATTATCCATAAGATCACGTACTCATTTCCGTGCTACAAATTAACTGATCAATTAGTCGGAGCACGTTTGTGATGTACACATATTGCTTACTAGAATTTGATCGTTAATAAATTTTCTTGCTTGAGTTTCTTGTGTGAAGTTTAGTATAGAAACGTATTTTAATTATTATATGGCTTATTATTTTAATACTCTGTATTGTACAACTGCATACTCAGCATTTTCGTGCATGAATTTATTTAGTAATCGCTGTTTTATATTGTAGTCCACTACTAAACATACTCACAGTCTATGATCGTACAGTCAGTCATCGCGTTTTATGTTGTCGGAAAAGAACTCGCAAATTTATTCATCAAGACTTTCGTCGTGATGAATAAATTTGCGAGGGTTTTCACAAATGAAGAAATTAAAAAAATAATAAACTAATATTTTTTCATTCCACGTTTAAACAAATTAAATAACATAATCAGACTTATTCATTGCCTTATAAGATATTTGCCATAGTTGTCACGCTTGGCAGGCGGTTTAACAATTGCAATTTTTTATAATTTTGACCTGTTATTAGGAAGATACTTCTTACGCCTCCGAGGTTCAGACGACTACGGGTTATTGCGCGCAAATAGCACTAGCAGCAAAAAGAATAGAAACTGAATGCATATGTGTAAATGTCGACTCCATTAGGGGAGAACGTTATAAGGAAAGTGACTGGAATAGAGAAATTTAAAGGGAGTTAAGAAAGAGAAAAAGCGTGGGAAAGAGTTCCAAACACGTCCGCCGTGTTCCTTCTAGTTGGAAGGACCAAGGGCACCTCCCTGGTGGGTTTGTCGCCTCTTACGACATCCACAGAATGCTAAGGGTTAGCTGGTTCTACTGCACCGCCACTAGTCGGCATATTATATCTATGCGAAATAAACTAGGTTAGCAAAATGGTTTTCAAACAAATCTATTTGCAACTCTTCATTAGCACATGAAAATCATCTACTGGACCTGAATTTGATAAAGGGAGGTTTAGTCTTAATTCTAAATTATTACTATTGGTAGCTTGCAACTTTGGCATTACTTACTGTCGCCTGTCTGGGTATTTTACATCTTTTATATGAACTTGTATATAGGATTGTTGTACTGTTTTCTGCTGAAAACTTTGAGCTTTTTCTGACATTTCCCATTGCCGTTTCGATATTTATGGGACATATTGAGGATGCGAATTATCTTGCCATCATACGGCGCTATTGAGAGGGTATTTGTTTTGAACTCTGAAAACAGAGCAAATTTCCGTATAGGTGTCAGAAAGTTGCACGATACATCCAGATAGCTATATCTACCAGTTTTATCTTATTGTAGAAATATTGGAAGAAAAAGTCTTGCTACATTCTAGTAGTCTTTTTCAAGAAATGAATGTTCCAAATACCTTACTAATGTTGGTGAATTGGTTAATTGAAAAAGTTTTTATCTTTTAATGGACATAGATTAGCTTCAAAAAGATCCAGTATTGAAAAACAAGAAAAAAATCCAGACAGTTTTAAAGCTGTGCCTTTTTATTTTCTCAGTTCTACAGTGATGTTCAATTTATGTTTGATACATGTAACTTGTCCATGATCGTTTTTAGATTTATCCGATGGGGAACACTATAAATATATATGCGAAAATTTTACCGAAAAAACAATTTATATTTTTATATACGTGGTAGAGCCACGCTATTAGATGTAGCACGAAGAATACCATTGTAAAATAGCAGCTAAAGGCTGCTGTGTTTCGTATGGTGGCTGTAGAGAACCGGAGACCCTTTTTACTGGAAACGAGGCAGTCCATCTTAGTCCTCATGGGTGACAACGCACCACATTTTGATTCTAAATCGAGGATAAATGTATATGTCTATGGGCCACAGCATCCAATTACCATCAGGTGAACTGTGTGCTCGTTTAACTCCCTTATTCCTTAAAAAATATATAAATTTACACTTTAAATAAGTATGAGAGTACTTGGTTAACGCACGTCACGTTTTCCGTATCTGAAATATCTGTTTGTATTAGTTATAGAAACAAATTTGTAATTTATAAGACCACAGACGCTCCTGCGGCACAACAAATTAGCTGATCAATTAGTCACGACGCAGTTTCGCCGCGTACAGATTTCTCGCGAGTGTAGACTTGTTAACTTAACAAAATTCGCTTGCGGTGTTTGCGTTTGGAGGTTATTTCAAAGTAATTTGGCTAATATTAAAGTTAGTTATTAAGTAGTTTTACAATAGCTCAGTTATCAGTAACCGTTACCGTTACAGCCTATCAAAAACCCACTGCTGAACATGGATCTCACCCATAGATTGCCTCATAGGTGAGAAATTTGCCATAGTTGCTACACTTAGCAGGAGGCTTCGCAATCACAGTTTTTATTTTCTTTCATCTTCTCCAGGTTTTTTACTATGTCACCTCTTAAGACACGAGACGATATGGGGTAGTGGGCTTTCTTACACCGCCACTACACGATCAACTTGTCAGCTTTATTGGCTTATTTTAACTACGACGACTGTCAATTTTATAAACTTTTATTTAACTTGCAAAATATTTTGTTAGGGTCAAATCTTGCAACTGAATTTAAAAGCAGTTATCTTCAACCGATTGAGCTGAAATTTTGCATACATGTTTAGTTTGGATGTCAATGAATGGTTAGCTAAGTGACGTTATACTAAATCCAATATATCGGACGGCTCAAGATGGCGGTCTAGTTATTTTCTGTGGACTCCCATGATATGGGTATGAAATAAAAGGGTTTGCTGAAAAGAAGATTTTATACGAAAACAAAGATAAGAAATATAATATTTAACGAGGCATTCCATCTTAGTCCTCACGCGTGACAACGCATCTGCATTTTGATTCGTAATCGAAGATAGATGTAGATGTCTATGGGCCACAGCAACCACTTACCATCAGGTGGACTATGTGCTCGTTTGTTACCCTTATCCTATAAAAAATAATGACGAAATATACAAAAATAAAATGATGTCACTCTAAATCCAATATGGTGGACACCCAAAGATAGTGGACTATGTTTTTTTATGCACCGTCATGATATGGATATCAAATGAAAGGGTTCGCTGAGAAGAACTCGAATAAAATGACGTCCGCGTTCAGCTCTTCGAGGAGATGTGGTACTACTACATGACTTAACGGTGAGACTAAGCGGGGTCGCGCCTTAATTAATATCGGCAAATTCTAACGGTGGTGAAAAAAATTCAAAATGGCAGAAAACGAGATGGCCACCATACTAATTTTAAAGAGTTATTTGACAAAGGTTAGTGATAGTTTGATGGTGCTCGAACAAATGTTGTAGGGACCGACAAGATTCAACTGCTGGCGATAAAAAAAAAACAAAATGGTGGGTCTAAGATAATTAACAGTAAAAAATAAATTAACAGACTTAAAACATGTCCAGCAACAACTAAAAAAATAAATAATAAATTAAAATTAAAAAACATTTTTAATAACAAGCGTTTATTTTTGTGATAGCCAGATATTTTTGTGTATTCGGAACGACCACAGTCTCCCTCTGTTCTCCGTCCTAAAGTAGAAAAACACATGGAGAAAGAAAAACATCGACCTGAATGTTTCCACTGCATGGCTATCCAACGAGAAGAAAAGGATCAAAGAAATGACATTTTTAGCTTACTTATAAAAGAAGAGATGAAAAATATACAAATATATAAACTTGTATGAGAGCCCGTGTGTACTCAAGAATATTAGTATTCCTACATTCCTTGGAAGGGGAGCACTTCAAAGATGTTCCTTTAACTGAATCTGAAGAGCTCGGTTAAGAATAGGTACATATTTTCAGAACTATTTATTACCAAAAACAAACAAGAAAGGTAAGAAATGTTGAGAAATGAGGTGAGGTGAGGAATGAAATGATCTAGCTTAAACAAAATGCCCTCACTTGGTGACTATTAGTGAAAGTATAATTTTAATTTGGCTGAGGAATATTTCACACGGTATTTATTGATGATTTCTTATTTCTAAAATATCATCAACGATATTTTCATTTAAAATGTATCGTAAGTTATTGAGTACAAATTTTAATGACGAAAAAAGGTACTCCACACTTATTTCCATGGCTGGCACTGCGAACACCACCTTAGCTAATAAATTTAATTGAGGCTCTAACAAAGCCTTTTTTTTGCCAAAATGATAATATATTCTCATTTAGTGGTAGACGCGTATGGTTCGAAAAAATTTGTAATATTTTTGTAATATCGGCCTGAGTGTGAATTTAACGAGCGCGTTGTTCACTTCTTTTTTCTCGTTCGGTTTGTAACAACATAAGTTCAATCTCACCCTGTTCATCTGCTGCCGAAGATGTACTTGGGCGAGAGAAATATTCATCTCCTTCTTGATTAGTATTGATATCATTGGCTTGAATTTTCAAAATTTGGAGCCAAGTAACATTTAAATGTTGTAAAGCCAAATCTTCCTCTTCGCCTGATAATACTACCTGAAATCGAGGATCTAAATACAATGCACTAAGGAATGTGGCATTGGTCATCAAAAGTTTTGTCTATTTTTATAAATAAACATATCTGTTGCGCGACAGGAGTTTGCACGTGTGATGTGTCCAAAAACATTTTGTCTAAAAGTTAAAAAAATCACTCAGAGTAAGCTGTTCCGCTTGTAACTTCTTAGTGCATATTTTAGCGGGCCTCAGAGAATTAAGTAAATCATCAATAGCATCCCAAAAGGTGAGAGAACAATACAACTCTTCTCCAGGGACTTCAGAGCAAAAATCCTTTAAAGTTTTCAAACGCTCTAACATGTCAAAAGTTGAATGCCATCGTGTATTATTATCTTTTTTTTGGAAGATTTTTAACATATTGGCACCATTATCTGATGTTATCGTATAAATTTGATCCAAACTTATTTTGTACTTCCTTATGATATTAACTAAGTTACTTTTCTAGTCAGTAATTTGATGTACTTCTGTTTTTTTTTATTTATTTTTTTGCGGCTAATGCAAGGGCACCCTCCGGAAGCGGGGGAGGTAGGTGGTGAATGCTCATAGCATACCACGCAGCCG
Source organism: Parnassius orleans (assembly GCA_029286625.1). Lineage (NCBI taxonomy): Eukaryota > Metazoa > Arthropoda > Insecta > Lepidoptera > Papilionidae > Parnassius > Parnassius orleans. The sequence goes on from JAGSMP010000286.1 coordinate 228,102, forward strand.
GCTGCGTGGTTATGTGGGACTCACTTTGAAGAAGTGCCTACCCACTAAACACCACCTGAGAACGGCTCTAGCCCGAAGGCTTTATCGCCGAATCGGAGACGACCTCCCTCGGGGAGAGGGAGGCGTCGGGCACAACCGTCGGACGGAAGCGCAGGTCAACCAAACACAACCGCAAACGGTGCTGGAGTGATGGAGTGGGAGTCGCATGAGCGAGAATGTACTCACCGTACGGGTACGGTGAGCACTGACTGCTAGCGCAACCGCGCGGGGGCGGCGACACTAGCGGAGGCGGGAAGGGAAGGCACTCACCGTTAAACGGTGAGCGCGGGCGCACAACACAACCGCACGGGGGCGGCTGGCGGAGACGGGAAGGCTCCCACCGTACGGGGACGGTGAGACAGCTAGCACAACCGCACGGGGGCGGCTGTGCTAGCCAAGGCGGGAGTGCAACTCGACCGTGCGGGGACGGGAGCGTGGGAGAGCACTCAACCGTACTGAGACGGGAGAGTGATCAGCTAACACAACCGCACAGGGGCGGCGGCGCTAGCTGAGGGGGACGGGACGGGACTGACGTTCAATTCCTCGAAACTGTACTGACTGAGGGAGAAGACCCGTACGGGGACGGGTGGCGGACTCCGCTAGCGCACGACCGCACGGGAGCGACGGCGCAAGCAGAATGTGCGTGTACTTCTGTCACACATCTCTGCCATACCTAAGTTTTTATCACCACCGAGGCATTTTCAATGTACTGGACATTGACGGCAAAAAATGTTCGATCTAGTCGAATGGCACGGTCAATTTTGAATGAAACCAGCCTGCTCTTAATATCTTTAGTTATATTTTCTAGCACGATTTCAGCCTTCTCTGCAATTAATCTTTTTATTGAGTGTGAATTTAGAGACTGAGCTTCTCTCGGGCTAATGGGTGTCTTTGCTATAATATTCTTAAATACTCGATCATCCATCAATAAAAATGGCCTTCCATGTACTGTTACTAAATTAACACACTGCGTTTGTATATAGGTAAATTTTGAAGAACCAGTTTTTTGTGATTTTTTGTCTGGGCGGTCACTATTATTTGAAACAAATATATAGCCCTAGCTGAAACACGTTGAATACCTATGTATTATAAACTATACGAAATGCAGTTGACGCTTTTGCTTTTAATATAAACTTCAATAACCTACCTATCAAAATTCAATACTTATTCAAAAGTTCATACTAACCTTGACGATTGTTTCACAACTGGGGACTAAACATTTCGAACTTGTTGCAGTAAGAGTAAACCGCGTTCTCCCATTTTCTTCCCATCGTTTTATGAGTGCTTGTGGATAATGTAAGGTCACAGTGTTCACAGTGATGTCTATGAGCCTTACATATTCTTATCATTAGGTGGACTGTGTGCTCGTTTGCCATCCTTATTCTATAAAAAAATTCAGAAACGTACTGTCTTATGTACTATCTAGCTAGTAGCCGTTTTCAGTTGCAATGCATCTCACTTTCAAGAACTATCCGGTGACTGAATAATTTATGTGAAGCATTTACAACTCAATACTATTACCACGTTATTCTTAATTAGTCATGACGCTCACGAGTTTTGTGATTTATGTGTACGTTACTGAAGACTGAAAATATTATTCAGTACAACTGCACCCGATAATAGCTCATGAATATAACACGTGACATGTTCAGGATTTTCCTCACCATTACATTAGATTTCATCATGATCATCATTTTTCCTTTTTCGGCAGGAGGCGTATTAATTTTCACTCCGAAATTACTCCAAACTTTGTAGTGTAAACAAGTTTTATGGTTAAAATAGTAATTAAAATAACCCGACTGCGTTAAAAAAATTACTGAAAAAAAAACCTTAACCTATCTTTTTTTTGTATATACAGATGATATATATATATGTGTTAATAATTTATGTCATTTACACTATTAAAACGAACCTAACAACACCTCGTATGTTAAAATCCATAAAGCCGTTTAGGCTACAGAGAAGAGAGAAATAGACTTAAGTACTAACACTAAACTAACAAAATATATTGTGAATTTGACTCATTTTAGTCAAAAAACATATTATGCAATAAAATTAAGATTACAGCAATAATAATAATAACAAATATCTTTTATTAGGCCCTCGCATGACCATCTTTCCCACGTGAAGGCTGGACATTGGATTTTTAATTTACTTCATCAAAGACCAACAGAGCTGTAGCTATTTTCAATGGACAATTACCTAATACTGTTGTAGGGCCGCTACTCAAAGGTTTTTATTTTATAGAAGAGGAGGCAATCGAGCATGCGGGTCACCTGATGATAAGTGACTACCGCCACCCATGAACAACCGCAACACCAGGGGAATTGCAGGTGCGTTGCCGGCCTTTTAGAAAGGTGTAAGCTCTTTTAAGGTTTAAACTCCACCTAAAGGTGAATGTCGAGGCACGTCTAGAGCTGACGCTGGACGTAACAGCATACAGACCATCAACGGCTCTCTGCTGAGCAGGCGGGTGAGAGTCGGGGAACCCGATGATGTTAAACCGATCAACGGGAAGGGGCGAGGGTGGATGATACTTTTGCAGAGTAAGGATTTACCTACAGTTAAATGTTTTGTTACTTTAAAACAAGATCAATAGGATCAGGATACATAGGCAGACTATAGAAACTTTTCAAATAAAGAAACCAGAATAATAATATTTATTATATTATATTATATTACATAAAGATGATAACGTATAAATATTTAATTGTATATGTTGCAATAAAGATATTATATACAGATGACAACGTATACATATTTAATATATTTAGTGGTAAATGAGTTATTAAAGATAAAATAATAACTGATGTGAAACAAATTTTATTTCGCTACCAGAAAAAACTGTAGTAATAATGGCCGAAACACAAAAATAAAAACATTTCCTTAATGTAACAAAGAAAATAACTTTTCACTAGCTTTATTAAAATGATTCATGTAGCGGCATTTAACAAAGTAAAATTTCAGTCTGGATGTTTTAAAATAATGTATACGAGTATGTTTATGTGGGGTTGGCAAATATATTTAGGTATATACAAAATCTTAACCTTTTATGTCATAATTTGCATATGTATTTAATACTAACTGTTGAATATTAACATTAATCAGACTAATTATTGTTACTTTTGACTGGAAACAAGGCATTACATCTTAGTTCTCATCACCCTAGGGTGATAACTCATCTGCATTTTTATTCTTAATCGGAGATAGATGTAGATGTCTATGGTCCACAGCATCCACTTACCATCAGTTGGACTGTACTCTCGTTTGACAGCCTTATTTCTAAAAAATATTAATGCCTATGCAAATGTTAAAATTTAAAAACGCTTATAAAAAAGTCATTGATATTGTGAAGTGCAGATATTTCAAAAGCAAATATTATAGTCTTTTTAACTGACCAATCATAGTGGTTTGTTTATCAACATTCAGATTATTTTTTCATTCGTTATAAAAGAACAATGGAAGACCGCAGTGAATAACCCACACTCGCTAACCCTAGTTAAACAAAAGGCTAGCATTTAATTGAAACGCTCAGATATGTCCCTGCTAGTTATTTTAAATATGAAATTTATAATATTAAAATTTAAATAAAAGAATTTGAGTCATCAACGACGTGATATGAATCGAAAATATTATTAGATTTTTGAAGAAAAAAAAACCGAATCCTCAATCCTCCTTTTTTGAAGTCGGTTGAAAATACTTTAAAATTTCAAAAACAAAAACTTTAATAATTAAAATAAAAGAAATTGAGTCATCAACGACGTGATATGAATCGAGAGTATTATTAGACTTTTGAAAAAAAAAACCTAATCAGTAACAAAGAACTTTATTAACATCAGGAGGGCTCCGCATACTGTATTTTGTTATCCCCTACCAACAATACTCCCAAAAAATGGTCACATCGTACGTGTTGATTGTTTTTATTACTTGTCCGCAGGCGAGCCGCTCAACGAGATAATTTTCCCAAATGACGTTCAGACATCAAACGACGGGAAGCGTTGGTAATTGCCCTCTCGCGATATAAATTGGCTGAGTATGTAGCTGGCAGTGGGAGGGACTATGGCACGTACTTTTTGTTTACGAATGTATTTAAAATTCTTACTAAAATTTTCGTTAAGTAATTTATAAATTTTTTACCTCTAACGATTTAAAATTAAATGTCTAACATTATTCGGTATTCGGCATAAAAAATCCTCCTTTGGTTGGGAAATAAACTTTGTACTTTATCAGTGAAAATTCAATATTTTTATTTAAAAAGTATGATGCGTAGAAGATCACAACATGTAATTAAATCATGTTCCTCATTAAATCAATACACAAAAAGAGTTCATAGATATAAAAAACCCAGGTCAGCCATCCCCTATAAACAGTGTCTTTCCTAAAGTATATCCCGTGAGTGTCGTAAGAGGCCACTTTAAGAAATGCTAGAAACATCTCATGTGTTATATATTAAACGGATAGGTTGACGTAAAATACCCTCACCAGCGACGGGAAGCAGTTAGAAACGTGGTACTGTCCATCCGCTTGCCAATCGGGAGAGGCTCATGTCCAGCAGTGAATTTTTACGGATCGGGGGGAAGAAGAAAGAAAAGATAAATAAATTTCAGAGGCACTTATAAAGAGAGTGGTGTTTAAAATCGAGTTTCTATGGTATCAATATTAACTCTCCTATAAATGAGGTTTGGCGATAAAAACAGCCCGCCCCGCGACCGCGACGCAATTATTGTGCATCGGTGGGGCGTCGCATGTTGTTCAGGAATTTATGATGGGTGCGCGCGTACCTAGACTTCGATATAAACCCCCAGCTGGGAGCTTGCTCGGTATGTATATGGATAAATGTGGTTATGTTCCATTGGAATTGCGTCAACAGATTTGCAAGTTTTCTTAACTCTCTTTTAATTTTGTATAACAACCTAAAATGTATCTGTTGTTTTCAGAAGTATAGTTCATTACACACATCAATGGCTACTTTCAGATAATTGTGGGATCTCGTCCAATGATCTTTACATGAATATGCCAGCGTTTTTTAGAGGATACGGTATCCACCAAGTACATAGTCCACCTGGTTATAAACTCGCTGCGGCTCGTAGACACTTACACCTATCCTCGTTTAAGAATCAATATGCCGATGCGGTGCTGTTGTTACCCCTGAAGACTTTTCGCCACTCACCATACGAGAGACTCTGTGCGAGCTAAATTTTTTCCCAATCAAGCCCAACCAATGTTTCTAAGACGTATTATCTAGCACACATTACTAGAAATATCGTTTTTAATCGTCCCCCCTAAACTAGGAATTTCTCCTGAATTATGAAGACACAGGCCCGGAAAATGTATTTATAAAGATCAAACGTAATATTTTCCAACACCTGTCAAATTGTTAATGGTAATTTTAATTGCTGACTTACCTCGTGCTTGTTGTTGAAAAAAAAAACATCGTGAGGAAACCCACATGTCTGAGAAAAAATCAAAATCAAAATGAAATGAACATGTCAAAAAAATCGTGATGAGTCCGCCAACACGCATTGGGGCAGCGCGGCGGACACTTCCTTGCCCTAAACTTAACTATTATTGTTACCTATATTCAGTATTACTCAGACACTGCCTTACATCTGGCTAGCTATTGTGGAAGGAAGAGTTCTACAGTCCATCATTCTCAAGCTCAAAGATTGCCTTAGAGGGAAGATATTTGCTATAGTTAGTTTGCTATAGTTAGTAGAGACGGGAACCGCAGTTTTTTATTATTTAGGTTGTGGTTTTCGTCTTACAAGACGAAGGGAATATTGGGTATTAGGGTAATGCCACCCTGGGCAGGCGGTTTGGCATCCACAGATTTTTATTTCCCAGTTTTTATTAGGAAGAAGTGAAAATAAAATATTTCTGTGTTGCCATGTGGTATCCGCCACAACGCATTAATACAGTGTTGCGAAATGTTCGTTGCTCCAAAAACCTCTCAATAGTAAAAAGAGGCTTTATATTTAAAAATAATCCACTTAAAATATTTCCTCATATTATTTAGAACATATTTTTAATTCAGGTTCTTATTTAACTTTTATATCTCAGCAAAAAGCTTATAAATGGAAAGATCCCATTTAGCTTCAACTTAATCCCTAGCTCGGTAGCGATGCGGTTCATTCAAGGCATTTTAGAAGAAATAAAATCTTAACTTTCTTGATAAAATACTACTGACATCGTACGGTTGTCTTATTTAACCCTTTACTTCGTGATGTGGCTATGCTGGACCATATTATATAGCTGCAGCACAATCGGGTCGGCTCGACCGCGGAAGAACCATGATCTTACAGAAATGCATGCCTTTTAAGTTTTGTCGTTTGACCAAAAAAATGCAACTAGAACCTTATAGTACTTTTTAGTGTTTTTCAAAGTATTCACCACGTAGTTTAACCATTTCACTGTCCCATGAGTCATATATGAACATTTCAATTGTTTAACTATTGTGTCTATCTCTCGGACTGGAAAGTTGGTAATACACTTTTCCATTCGCTCGAACCAGTTATTAAAACATTTATTCCACTCCAAAGTGGGGGTGTTCAATATGGCTGTTTTGAAAGCGCCGACTGCTTCTTCACCGGACTGGAACCTTTGACCACGAAGATTTTTCTTAATTTTAGGAAATGTAAAGAAATCGTTAGGGCTTAGGTCAGGACTGTTTGGAGGATGGTCGAAAATGTCTACGTTTTCCTGCTTCAAATACTCAATCGTTTGACCAGCGCTGTGTGAGCTTGTGTTGTCGTGGTGTAGGATGATGCGTCGCTTTGGGTTAGATTTTCGAAGTTCGGTGATGATTTGTGGTATACCACTCTGCATTAACTATTCTACGATTTTCAAGTGCAACCGTTGCAACATGGCCGGTTTTCGCAATGAACGTTGCCACCATTTTCTTTGAAGTGCTTCGGGAGTGAACAACTTTAGTCGGCTTGGACTCGTCTTGGAAGACCCAGATTGTAGATTATTGTTTAGAATCGGGATCGTAGGCATTCAAGATTCGTCACCACTGATGATGTCGTAGACGTGATTTGAATCTGCTCGGTTGAACCTTTGAACAGTTTTCTTACACAATCTGACGCGGGTCGCCTTATGATCGTCGGAAAGTAAATGCGGGATTCAACGGCAAATTAGCTTTCTCACACCAAGCGCTTCATGCAAGATCTTCTGAATGGTTGTCACTGAGATGCCTAATAGCGCCTCTATCTCTCGATATGTCACATGACGATCTTCGAGAATAAGTTATCTCACAGCAACGATGTTATCATCAGTGAAGGTGAAAGATTTTGGACGTCCTTCACCAGATTTGTCACTAAGATTGGTATGTCTACGCTGGAATTCTAAATACCAGCGTTCGACAGTCCTCAGACATGGGGCTTCATCATCAAAAACAGAAGTTAGCTCTTCAAAACACTAAAGCCGTGTTAGACCTCTTCGAAAGTTGTAGAAAATTTAGCACGGATATTTTCCTTAGTAAGATTCATTTTTATACGTGACCTGACAGATTCAAAACGACTCTGTGACTAAACAATTGCATTAATCCTCATACTTTCAATTGTTTTGAGATTCTGACTTTAAACAAATTTGAATATTGAACAGTTCCAAATTCAAAATTGCCGGTAAATATGTAAACGACAGAATTTTTCACGCCAAGTAATATAAAAATAATCCTACCAACATTAATTGATCCGTATAGTTAGTGACAGCGACCGGAGACACTTAAAAAAGTTTTACTTGGTGTTTTTACAAAAAAAAAAAATTAAAAATAACCACCCATACCAAGGGTTTTCGGTTTCTCCTACCGTGAAATAGCAGACTATTCAATGTTTTATTTCAAGTTTTTAACTTGAATATGTTAAGAGCATTTACAGCATTTGCATTTCGATACTTAAGCGATGATAAATGTATTTGTCTTTAAGCCACAGCATTTTCTTACCATCATGAGGACTGTGTGCTTGTTTGCAAGCGACTTTAGAAAGTGAAATTAATTAATTCTTTTTAGCTTTTTGAAGTCGGCTTTCACTTTTTATTAAATGTAATTTTATTACTAGTAACGAGGCATTCCATCTTACTCCTCAGGGGTTGCAACTCTTCTGCACTTTGATTTTTAATAGATGATAAATATGGCATCAGGTGGATTGTGTCCTTGTCTTACTTCTACAAAAACCTCATTATTTTGCTGCTTACATTTAACTATTTTGAAGTTAGTTTTAAAATTTCTCAACAGAATATTAAAAGTTCGTTTCAATATTTCCTTTTCTCAACTCTTTTGTGATCTAAATACGAGATTAACTGTATAAATCTAAGTTATTAATGTTACATTTAAGATATAATCAGAATGTATGAACCTTCATGCGGGCTGAAGCAAACAAATTTTAATCAGCGCCCTCCCGGCCCCAACAAACCAAGTTATGTTCGTATTTACATAGTAAGTGAATATAACTCACGGGAGATTCAGCCCAATCTTGTCTTGTTTATTCGCTTAATAGTGATAGTGTACACATATATGAGTAACGTTACTCTAGATATAACATAATATTCAATGTTAATTTAGTTTACCAGTGAGAAATGAAACGCTGCCATAGGGGATATAACCGACTACTAAATTGTATGTTACATGTTATGATCTTGTTGTATTTCAATGTAAAAAAGGAAAAGACGATTTGATGGTGGGGCAAGAGAATTGCTTGTGCCGCCACTCCACCTCCCGGTTCAGACTGGAGGTTGATGGTGCAGATCAGTACCCGGTACTTCCTTAATGCCAGTGGATTATGCATGCTGTGTGCGCAAGGGCAAGTGACGCCGGTGCAAATAATATGCCGGTGTGACCGTGTGTATGTATGCTGTACTACGCACTTGCAAGCGATTCAGTAAATTTCGCTTGTGGCGTGGATGATTGTACTGCTACAGGCTGAACTATCTAAATTTACTCGACCGGGAAAGGACCACACTCTCACAGAATACCAGCGTAAAATAGCAACTTAATTTTGACATCACTGGCAATATACACTGAATTTACACACTTATTTTCAAGTTTTGAGTACTGGTAAGCACAGTGTAGGTTGACCATCCACTAGATGGAGTGACAGACGTCGATGGATATTTTAGGGCCGTGTTTTGTGGCATTTCTTGAGGGACGCCTATGTTCAACAGTGATCTATGAAGGGCTGTATTATAATGATGAATGTTATTAAGTTACATCTAATTTAAAATTAACATAATATTAAAATTTACAATATTTTTAACCATAATAAAAAGAAACTAAAACTAAAAACTTAAATTATCACAACCATAAATTACTACTCCTCGCGGTAAAGTGCCAAGAACGCTGGCTGCGTTTCTTTGCCTTAATATTAATTTAAAATAGATAATAAATTCTAATGTTAAATTAAATCTAATGAAAAATTTATGTGACATAGTAAGATTTATTGAATAACAAATAAATATGGCAAGTTAGCAGTCTGCTGCGGCAGATACATGACAACGGAAGCGGTGTCAAGACAGCGACGAATTTCCCAGGCGGAGTGTAAATTACACGATGCCTGCGTGTTTCAGCGTGAATAATATATTCGTGGGTAAACAATAGCTGTATAGTTTCCAAGTTATTGGTATATTTGAGGATGTTTTATTTCATTTCATAGGCTTTTTGAATCGCTAGCATTGTAATGAGAGTTATTACAAAGACTTTTTTATTACCAGCATTTTACAAATAATTAAGGTAACAAGGTACAAATAATCAAGGCAATAATCATAAATACACAAATATCTTCAACATTAGTATTTTATAGTAAGTTCAAGTTACAGCCTATATACATCTTATGGCTGGGCACAGATTCCACTAATTTTTGAGAGGGCTATGAAGCGATTAGTTCGTCACACTGCTCCAGTCCGTCTGTGACGTCACAACATGTCTTCCTCATGATGTTTTTCTTTACTGCACGGGTGCATGGTATCTCAGCATTTAAAATTCTAATAAACAATTTCATTGATACCAGCGGGGATAGAACCTAGAATATGGGTGGCAAACAAGCACACAGTCCACCTCATCAGGTGGACTGTGTGTTCACCTTACCACCGTAAGTGTTATGCTGTAGCCCATAGACATCTACATTTATCCTCGATTAAGAATCAAAATGCAGATGCGTTGTCACCCCTGAGGACTAAGATAAAATGCCTCGTTTCCAGTAAAAAGGGTCTCCGGTTCTCTACATTCACCATAGGAAACACAGCACCATTAAGCTGCTATTTCACGCTGGTATTCTGTGATATACCGTGTAGTGGCGATGTAAGAATATCCAATATTACATATCGTCCTGTAGGTAACGTAAGAGGCGACTGAGGAAAGCAAATCAGGAGACGGGCAGCAGTGTCTTTCTAATAATATATAAATAGAAAATAAAACTACCATTACCGATTTGCCTGTCAAGCATGGCAAATATAACAAATATAACATAATCAAATATAATATCAATAGTCTCAATATAAGGGATATACGAGTAATTAGACTATTGGACTGTGATTGACTGCAATGGATGGATGGATTTTACAAAAGCATAAATAAATTATTGACCGTGAAGTCGAATAACTGGTATTACTAGCTTGTGCCTGTTTTAAGTAGTATAAAACAGCCCCTTACCCAGGCTTGTCTGTGTATTCCCCTTAAACTTTAAACTACTCAATCGATTTTGATGCGTTTTTAATAATATTTTAAGAATTTCTTGATGTATTTTGATTATTAAATTTAGTGTATCACTTTATAGGGATGTCTCGATGTTCTCAAATGTTTAACAGTACTTTTTCGTTTGTACAATACGAACTAAACGAGAATTGTACACAAACCCACAATGAGTACAGCCAAATAATAACTTGGCTCGTGGATTACGGTTTGCAGAGAAACTAAAGCCGAGAGAAAATTGAGCCCTTAAGCCCTGATGTCACTTTTTACTGGTGTAACATTTAAAAGAGAGTGTTCTTTTAGAGGCTGTTAATATTTAATATTTTAAATAAACAAAAGAACTCCTACAAGAGATACCAATCACACGTGAAGACTATAAAATGATTACAGTTTATTTTTATAATATTCGTGATGGACATTTTTTTGTGATCTTGTTTAAATTAACTATAGAAATTGTAAATGCAAAAGTATGTTCCATTTATATAAACACTAGCTGTTACCCGCGGCTTCGCCCGCATGGTCACTGGGAAATGAACTATCCATTGCTTTTTGAATTGAAAGAAAACTGAGTTTTTTAGATTTGTCAGAGATGCAGCCATTAAAAGGAAACTGAGCAAAATTGATTCGTCAGCCTATTTAAATGTTTTGAAACGCAGCGTATAGGAAAGCATGAAAATAGCCTGTTTATTCCAAATGGAAATGGGATATTCTTTTAATTAAAGGAAACTGAGCATAATTATCTGTCAGGGATGCAGACTTTTGAGTTAAAAGGAAACTGAGCTTTATAGGTCCGTCAGAGGTGCAGCATTTGGAATTGAAAAGAAACTGAGCTAAATAGGAAATTTTGAATTGAAAGGGAAGATCTGTGGGAATTCTGATTAATTGATTGTGGAATTTTGGAAAAAAACTAACTGAACACTATTTTAAGACGCTACTGTACACAATATTATATGTTTTTCCATTCGGGGAAAGAATGTGGAGATTCTGGGCATTTGACACACGCGAACATGCTACATACAGCTGACCATGAGAGAAGCACAGTTTTTCTAAGTTGATCCCCGCTACCTGTAACGTTTGCCCTTGCGCTTTATTAATTGTCATTGCAAAACTGAGCTTAATAGGGAACTGCAACCTTTTGAATTGAAAAGGAAGATCTGTAGGAATTATAGGGATCCGTGGTATAATAACATTTTCACCTTTTCCTACGCCTGCCAAAATTGTAGCACCGATTATGTTCCGTCCAAGATGTGTCACACGCAGCCTTGTCCCGTTACATAACCGAGGAGCATCTAAATTTCGCATTAGCATGACTGGGACGCCTAATTTTAATTGAAGCTTATGTGAGGGCACACCTGACAACTAGAGAATTTAGAAACTCTACGGATATGAAGTGCTCTGTTCTGTGTCCATAACTGTGTCTACTGACAAATACTCTGTTATTTCTCCTGCTACTTCGCTTAATATATCTGAATTTATTTTGTTAACGCTCTCATTTTTGGTGTAAGAATCGCCCTTCACATAACCATTTGTCTTCATGCATGTTGTTCGTTAAATCTGAATAAACGCTCGCAATTAATTCGGAATGACTCTGTACTAAATTACAAAATCTCTCGTCAATTCAACGCAGCCTCAGCATCCGTTTCCAACCGCCCATCGCCAATTTTTAATAGTGTGTCAGCATAGTTTCCAGCATTGATATCATTATACAAATGCACTCTCATATTCATAGTTAAACTGAATTTTGTCACCTTGTTCCATAAAATAGACGACTTGAGGCATGCTTTAATTTCATCTGCAGGTGTGCCCTTTTGAATGACAGGTAAAGTTTGGCGAAAGTCACCAGCCAGTAAAACCACCATTCCTCCCATTACATCGGTATTGCTGCGCAAATCCTGGAGCGTTCGATTTAGTGCTTCTACAGCTTTTTTATGCGACATTGTACTTTCGTCACACACTAAAAGTTTGCATTGTCGTAGCATTATACCTCGTGCACTATTTTTGCTAAAGTTGCGGATCGCCGATTCTTCCTGGGCTAGATTTAGAGGGAGTTTTAAAACAGAATGTGCAGTGCGGCCCCGGCTTAGCAGCGTGGCGGCTATACCGGAGGAAGCTACGGCCACAACAATGTTTTTATCTTTCCGTACTTGCGCTAATAATAAATTTAACAAAAATGTCTTTTCAGTTCCTCCAGGGGCATCTAAAAAGAAAAGTGCACCATTTCCAGATTCAATATGTCCTAATACTTTGTCAAAAACTCGTTTTTGTTCGGGAAGCAAGCGGGGTACAAATTCGGCTACTTGCTGCTGCAAAGCTGGTATATCGTAGTTTGTTTCACGTATAATTTCATCACTTAGTTCATTTTCGGTTGTTCGCTGAGGGCTTATCATTCCAAAGTCGCTTAATTTTTTGCCTACCATTGCCATTACTTTATCTTCAATTTTTCCAAGTGCTTCGTTATAAATGTGTTCATTGTATGTCATGTTCGCGTGTGTCTGCTGTAACCTTCGCAAAATATCTTCCGCCATGTACTCTTTATATTCGTCCCACAATTTATGTGCATTAGATAGCCCGCAAGATGATATGAGAGTTGCATAAAGATCCGTAATTTTGGCTAGTGACTGGCACTGCACAGCTTCCTCCATGGTTTCATCCCAGTGATTATCGTTTTCTAAAAGATGCAGAGCTTCACATGCTTCTCTATAAGTTGCGCATTGCTGACCGTTGACGGTTTTAAGGTCTTTATATCCTGTAGGACCCCGAACATGGTGCATCAGCAATCGTAAACAGAAACATTCAAAATTAGTTACATGGACGGTATACACACGACCAAGGTCATCTGATGACTTTACACCGGGCCAATTTGCAACAGGCGTGCCTTGAATACGGCGTTTCCACTCCTTCCTAGATGTGTTCCAAGTATAATAGCGGGGGACTTCAGAATATAACAACGTTTTTGTAAAGGGGTCGGTTTGACAAAGTTGAAAGAAGGCTGTTAGTGTAGTTTTTGGCGGTGATGTAATGCTTTCTTGGAAATATCTTTCGGTGAAATATACACGCTCTCCATTTTCTAAGTGCACAGCAAGGTGAGTAACTGGGTGCCTTTCGTAAAGGAAGCCAAGGAGACGCCACGCTGCCTCGTTACTTCTGACATAACGCCCTGCTTGAAAGGTCTGTACTTCATTAACGGGATTTGCCTCACCTTCACTCCTGAGATTAAATATTGCTTGGTCGCTTCCTTTATTTATGTACTTACAGATATACTTGATTGCGCGGACAGAGCTACATGCTTCTACATTAATGTGGGCATTAAACATTTTACATAGAATGGGCGAATACGGGACAATCCAGCTGTTATCTAAGGTTTCGAACGCTCCAGAGCGAGATTTGATTGTAACTTTCCTGCCACCATCTTCGGGAGCTCTGCGTCTGTATAAAGGGTAGCCATTGTCATTGTGCACTGTTTCTTTTAATAGCTGTTTAGGGAATTTCTTTGTACATTTTCCTTCTTTCATACATGGCGATATTGAATTTCGTGCTCCACATGGACCGTGAATCATATTTCGGACGATGGTATCATACAATTCTTTATCTTGCTCAGGATCCGGAATCTCGGCGCTTATTATGTCGTCTATTTGGCTGGGCTGCAACTTCTCTTTAAGCCATATAAGAATGTGGGCATGCGGTAATCCTCTTTTTTGCCATTCAATTGAATACATGAAGCACTGCACCTCTCCGAAAATTTTCCCTTTGTTAATTACATACATTAATTTTTGTACTTTTAATCTAAATACTCTAGCAACTAAATCGTGTATGTCAGTACTTTTTTGGCCCGGCATTAGCTCCTCGGTTATTTCTTTCCATGTGGGATTGCAAGTAAAAGTAACAAAAAGATCAGGTCTTCCGTAAGTTCGTACATAGGCGAATGCGTCTTGTGTGTACTCATGTAGGTAGCGGGGACTGTTAACGAATGATGAGGGCAGAATTACCATTTTACCTAAATCTCTGGGGCTTACATTGGCGTTGCTAGAAACTGCATCTTGTAAACGTATATAATTCTCAACGCGCAGCTTTTTTGATTTAAAGATATATAACGGAGACGTTCACTTTCTACCTTCACATGCATGTCTACCAAAAATTGATGAAATAATTGTCTACACCGGGCTAAGAGGTTAAAATCATTTTCTCGCAACATCATATGATACGCATAAAAATCCATACATGATACTTTTTTGTTCGGAGTAGGCTCCTTTGTGACCGGGTTAATGAGTGGAATTTGAAAATGATAACCCCTTGTCCTTTGCAATAAATCAATGGGTATTGCAGAGCGTCATAAAACTTGTGTGTATCGGCTACCCGTTGCAACGTATCATCACGTGCTCGCAAGACAATGTCTCGTGAAGAAAATTGATCACCACTAATTACGGCTGCTATTTCGTTTATCAAAGGTGCATTGTAGCGCCTTTCATGCTCTCCTCGAGGGGTCCGATCTGCGTGAATGAAGACTTTATAATCCTCTTCAGGTAGGTTTTCTAAAGCAGTTTTAAATGTTTTGACTAAAATGTTACGTTCATGCAAGAATCTTTGAATTTTGAACACTGTGTCTCTCTCAACTCCCTGGATAAATTGGCAGCGACGGTCTACCTCAAATTCTTCGTCACCCATAAAATATACTTGTAAAAATTTATGCTGTTCGTTTTCAGCTATAAAAAGTGAACCTATTCTATGATAAATTTGCCCTTTCACCGTAAATGTAGGCGAAAATCCCGGCATTATTATTTCCCGGTCAACTCCGAAGGACGTCATTTGAAAGCGTGAGTTATATTTCCGGATCCTGTTTAAAAAGCGCCGTGACTCATTAGCATCATACAAAAAGAGAGTTTTCAAAGGTTTTTCTGGTTCCCCAAGTAACGGAAGAGACATTTTGGCATTGGAACAGCACATTCCTGCGGTCTCATCTTTCCATTTTAAAGCGCTGCAAAATCGACACGCTTTGTCCATCAGTCCGATAACAACTAACCTGTGATTTTTATAATCAATCAACGGATCATAATTGAATGCTGCGTCATTAAAAACCGACCAATTGTTTCTTTGCAAATTTTGTTGACGTTCAGCTTGGAGCTGTGCATTTGCATCTCTTCGCGCCTGTGTCTGTTCTGGTGTTTCAGATGCCCTTATAGTAGATTGACGTTTAGCTTGCTCAATGAGTCTGTGTTGAGTTTCATCAGGTGTTTCCGCGGCTCTTAAGGCGGCCTGACGTTCCGCTTGTTCGAATAGCCTTTGCTGACTTTGAGCAGGTGTTTCAGTAGCTCTTAAAGTAGATTGACGCTCTGCCTGTTCAAGACGCCTTTACTGACTTTGATCATGTGTTTCAGTAGCTCTTAAAGTAGCTTGACGCTCTGCCTGTTCAAGACGCCTTTGCTGACTTTGAGCAGGTGTTTCAGTAGCTCTTAAATTAGCTTGACGCTCTGCCAATTCAAGACGCCTTCGCTGACTTTGAGAAGGTGTTTCACAAGCTCTTAAAGTAGCTTGACGCTCTGCCTGTTCAAGACGCCTTTCCTGACTTTGAGAAGGTGTTTCGGAAGCTCTTAAAGCAGCCTCACGCTCTGTCTGTTCAAGACGCCTTTGCTGACGTTGAGAAGGTGTCTCAGATGATCTAAAAGCAGCCTGACGCTCTGCTTGTTCTTGCCTCTCAGTTCAGCATCTTCTAAAGATTCTAGCGATCGAGCTAATCTTTTCGCTTGTCTTCGAAGATACTCTTGAAAGGCTGGACTTACGTTTGCGAGGCATTATGAAGTAAGAAAAAACCTATTTATAAAAAAACGTTAAAATACCTAAAAGGAATTAAATTTCCTTTTAAATATTTTTTTAAAAGCAAATCCAAAATATCTAAAAGGAATAAATATTCCTTTTAAATATTTTTTAAAATCAAAACAACAAAACCAATTCAAGACACAACACGAATCCGAAAACGATAGCCAAAAAAAATCGAATCAACTTAAACCAAATCACAAAACAAATCGCAGAAAACCGAAATCGAAAGCAGTAGTCAATATAAATATAACCAACGAAAAAAGAAGTAAGTGTATAGGTACCGTATACACTATCTATACTATTAATATTCCTTTGAAATATTGTTAAATAACCTAAAACAACGAAAACCAATTCACGATTCTAAATAAACAAAATCCAAAATCAAAGCCAGAGTCTAAATATGTAATGTTAATATCGTCTGCGAGGTTATCGCTTATTCTGTGAATTACGATGCACCAAAACGTTTGCAGAAAATCAGCTGGTGAATTTTATGTTTTTATCGCTCTTCCCGGTCCTGCGTGGAAAAATACAGATCCATACATTTTTTATCTTAATTTTGGTAAAAAGACATAATAATCCAGATATTCTGACCTTCTGTGTTCGTCCATCGTACCGTCGTCCGTCTTGTAGAATCAAGGTGGCGCCACCTAGCTGAATTTAATTTTGCAACATATTCGATTTTCCCTCGGGAATGTTATGTTTTTCCGCTAAAAAAAGTAGCCTATGTCACTCTACAGCCATCGAACTATCCCCATAGAAATAATCATGCCATGCCGACGCTCTGTTGCGACGTGAAAGAAGGACAAACTTGTGCAACATATTCGATTTTCCCACGGAAATGAGATGTTTTTCCGCGGAAAAAAGTAGCCTATGTCACTCTACAGCCACCGAACTATCCCCATACAAAAAATCATGCCATGCCGACGCTCATTTGCGACGTGAAAGAAGGACAAACAAACAAACAAACAAACAAACGAACAAACACACTTTCACATTTATAATATTAGTATGGATTTCATTTGATCTTGGAACTTGAAAGGAACGTGCTTAAAAGTATAATACTACTACTGGCATAGTACGGCGTAGCCTCTTCATTGCACTCGAAATATATAATTACCTTAACAATTTATCATTCTGGGAAACTACAACAAATTGGCTCTAAGATCACAACTTAGAAAGTAATACATTTATTGACTTAACATAATATACAATATTTTATAATAGTAATATTAGTTTAACAGTATCTAATTTTATTATATACAATATTAAAAACTATAATAAAAAAAAAACTAAAACTAGTAATTTAATTATCAAACAGTCCTACTCCACGCGGTATCGTGCCAAGAACGCTGGCTGCGTTTCTCCGCTGAATGGCTATACTTAGCCTTTGAGCGAGAAAAGAGCCAGCCCTCTTATCACCAGCAGCAACGACCAGCCGCGGATTTTATTATATACAATATTAAAAAATATAATTTAAAAAAAAACTAAAACTTGTAACTTAATTTGAAATTAACTACAAAAAATCAAAATTATTCAATTTAAAACATATAAAAGCAGTCTATCGATTTTAAACATAAATTTTAATAATATCCAGCTAGAAGAAGTTGATATTTTAATCTTTTAAATTTGAAAGTAAATTCAAACATCAATTTGAAAACGCACATTAATAATAAAATGTCTAAAATATCAAAATTTACATGTACTTTATTTCAAATTATATACACTGACACAGCCACGGCACATCAGCTTACAATGCCTATGTTCATCCGGAAAGTAATGTTGTGGGGAAGTAGCGTCAATGTGCAGGAGCTATTTATTACGCAGAAAAATTGCAATAGAATACTAGCCCAGATAGATAACATTACTAGCTGTAGACCATATCACAAAAAACTAAATATTTTTAGCTTACCCCGTTTGTACATTTATGACCGTTTGTTCATAAAAATAGTAATATTTCCAAGATGATTAAAGATACACATAACATAAATACACGTTACAAAAATAAATTGTACCTACCGCAGTCGCGTACAAAATTGTTAAATACAAGCCCCTACTATATGGCAGTAAAATTTATAATAAATTGCACCAGGGTTATAAAATACATAGCGGAATTCACCAAATTTCAATCAAGCCTCAGTATATATTTAAAACAAAATCCTTTCAACTCGGTGGAGGAATATTTAGATAACAAAAACTAACACTATTATGTATTTTTATATTAATCTAGCTTCAAAGTATATTTTATACTTTATGTCTAAGCAGTGTCTTTGTCAAATTTGCAGTGCCTGAAAAGGGCGTCTAAGTTGTAAGCACATTTTAAATTTAAGACTAATTATGTACACTTAGATTGCAAATAAATTATTTGATTTGATTTGAAATTGAAATTGGTAAAGAGCTCTAATTCAGAACAACAAAAGAAGGCTATAAAGGATTAGTACTTCTGAGTTTGCGAGTAAACTCGCGGTCTATATTAGACCTCTAGCAGTTGAAAGCTACTGATAATATTTGAAAGTGTTTTCTGAATGTGTATCAGAATGTCTCTCAGTGATTCTGACCTACGAGTAAGAATTAATCAAAAGGACATCATTAGAAAGTGTGTTGTTTTTACCAAATCCTTCTTTTAAATTTATTTATTCATCCAATCTATCCAATTTAATTGCAGCCTATCAAATGACCATTTTGGAACATAGGCCCACACAGATTGACTTATAAAAGGGATATTTGTCATAGTTGCCACGCTTATCGGGTAAAAACTGCGACAGCCAATCAGGCGGATTGGCTGTCGCAGTTTTTCATTATTTTTAGTTTTTATTAGGAATATTTTCTGCCCGTCACTCATCAGTTAGTTTGATTTCTCTGTGTAGCCTGTTACGTCACCTACTGGATGATATGGGGTATTAAATTTTCTAACGCTATACGGCAAGACCTTACTTAATAGGATTACTTCTATGTATATTATAGTTTTCAAGGAACCTTTTAATTTTAATAACTCTCAATTTCTGATTTATCTGACTGGCCCTGGAGCGTATAAAAATTACGTTTTGTTGTTTTGTAATTACTGTAGAATTTTGATACAAGAACATAAAATATACGTGCGCATTAAATAAATGTAAAGGTTTTGTTAAAGCTAAGTTACAGTCTACTACGTTCCACTCCTGGACACAGGCCTCCTCTCATTTTTGAGAAGGTTTCAGGGTTAGGAAAAGACCGCCGCGCTGCCTTAATGCGTGTTGATGGAATTCATATGTCTTCGAAATATTTTTTTAATTTCTGCGACATGCAGGTTTCCTCACGTTGTTTTCCTTCACCGTAGGGCGCGTAGTAATTAAGTTCTTAAAATTTTAATTAACAATTTCATTGGTGCCGGCGGGATTTGAGCGAGCACTTAGCCCCTGAACTACCACTGCTTGTTAAAAGTTTTGATTTTATACAATAAGCTTTGTCTATAACCACTCAACCGTCCACGGTGACACACAGTCCCCAAAAAAATTATTACCTCACCTGTCCATGGTGACTACAGTCACCAAACGACATCTTTCGGGTTAAACGTGTACAGCGCAAAAGATAGCTGTTACTAATATAGTAAAAAATTATAGATGGTGCTATTTTAAATTTGTCATCTGTGAGAGTGAATTTTATCTGTATAATAGTAACAAAATATTTAGAAAAAAAAAGAGAAAATGAAATTACGCCAGTTTTGTTTGTGGACTGTTAAAGTGTGAGAAATTCGATCAAAAATGTGATAACTTTTCTGTTTTTATACCTTATTTCTAATGTTATGTACATCAAACTGATTGTGAAGATATATTCTTTAGGAAATATGTATCATTACGACAATTCCAAAACGTTTACATATAATAATTTAGCTCGACAGTTTAATCACTAAATGCAATCATCGTTTATTGATTATATGTTGTTTAAAAGGTATTCTAATCAGTATTTTGTGTTAAATGAATGCTAAATATAAAAGAATGCTTCACTATTAACACGTTGATAGCCATTAATAAACGAAATATTTGTTGAGATGTGCCTACAAATTATTAAAACTAATTTTTATTTATTTATTTACTTATTTATTAAAATTTATGTTGAGTAAACATTATATAAATAAAATAAATAAAATAAAATAGCCTTTTTATTCCTCATTAATTACACTTAATAAATTTGTTACAAAATCAGTTTAATAATTGTAAGTACATGCATTATTATAATGTTAGAAGTACATTCAATTGGAAATTTCATTTTACATTTAATTTGCTTTTATTTAGATAATTTAATTTTTATATAAAACAATTTTGACATTTTAATTTCACAAATTTATATTGTTAGTATTTTCTTTAACAATTTTTTTTAAATAAGTTTAAATTTTTAAAATCAATTTAGATATAATTAATTTATCATAAATTCATAATCATATTTTAGTACATATTTATTATTATAAGTGTATATGTATATATATATTTATTTATTTTATTATCATGTCTGTTATTTGAGGACCCTCTTCGGTAAAGGCTCTCCAGAGCGTCCCATACCTGTCTGTCCTGTGCCTTGTTCATCCAGTTTTTCCCCGCTGTAGCCATCACTTGTCTACTCATCTTTCATTTGGCCTGCCTTTTGCACGTGTTCCAGCTGGTCCTTGCCACTCTGTCACCAATTTTGTCCATCTTTGGTCTGGAATGCGTGCTAAATATCCTGCCCATCGCCATTTCAACCTTTGACCGTGATGGAGAACGTCTATCACTTGTTTTGTTCCTTAATTCAGAGTTCCTTACTCTGTCTTTCAATTTATGTTAAGAATTGTCCTTTCCATTTGTCTTTGACATTTCATGATCTTGTCATTGTTGTGTTTATTAAATATCCAGGTTTGGCATCCATAAGTAAGGCAGGGCAGTATACAAGAGTCTATTATCTTCTTTTTGAGATGTATAGGTAGAGTCGATTTTAGGATCTCCTTGTAGGTCCAGAATTTGCCCCAACTTGTTATTATTCTTCTTTGGATTTCGTCAACGTGTCTCGTTCTTTTGAATGATATTAATTTACCGAGATACACATATTCGTCTACATATTCTAATGGAATGTTGTTCACAATTATAGGTATTTGGGCTCTATTCATCATTACTTTGGTTTTAATAGTGTTTAGTTCTAGGCCTACATTCTGACTGGCGTTATTTAGATCGTTTACCATCGACTCTATCTGTTTTGCCGACTCGGAAAATATTACCATATCATCTGCAAATCTAAGATGACTGAGGTAATTTCCTTTTATATTAATACCCTTATTTATCCATTTTAAGCCTTGAGTGATGTGTTCCAATACTGCTATAAAGATTTTTGGTGAAAGTGGATCTCCTGTTTCACTCTCTTTTATTGGGAAGGCGGGGCCGGTTCGATCTAATTTGACTCTACTAGTGCTCTCGTGGTAGATTTTTTTTAGGATGTTTATGTATTGTTGGGGAATATTTTGTTTTCTAGAGCTTTCCAAATGCTGTTGTGTGAGATAGAGTCGAAAGCTTTAGCAAAGTCGATAAACACCAAAAATAGTGGTTTTCTAAATTCATTATATTTTTCTATTACTTGTTCTACAACGTGAATATGATCGATGGTACAGTATCCCTTACGAAAGCCGGCTTGTTCAATAGGTTGATATTTTTCGATAGCTGGACTCAATCTTTCTTCTAGGCAAGAAGCAAAAAGCTTATAAACGGTTGGTAGTAAGCTAATAGGCCTATAATTTCCAACATCTGTGAGACATACAAACATTATATACTTATGTATATTGAGTATATAAGATATTATTGATATTGGTGTCATTTTAAAGGGAATATCATGTACTATTATAAAGTAATTTTACCAGTAAATATTATACTTTTCTTATAAAACTCGAAATAAAATATAAATATGATTATTTTTTGATATTTCCATTTTTAAGCGTTATTTTCAGCCTTTATTTTTAGTTTGACCAATTTTCTTTTAACATACGTTAATTTTAAATTCTTTGAGTCTTTTGAGAATATTTTTTATTTGAATGTAGCTATAGTAGTTTTTCAGTAGTAATCGTTTTTGTTGAGACAATCTCGTGCGGTCTTAAAAAAATAGTGACATTTAATGCACGGACAGGT
Organism: Parnassius orleans; assembly: GCA_029286625.1. Lineage (NCBI taxonomy): Eukaryota > Metazoa > Arthropoda > Insecta > Lepidoptera > Papilionidae > Parnassius > Parnassius orleans. The sequence continues at coordinate 250,749 of JAGSMP010000286.1, forward strand.
GAGGCGAGAATCACTCGCGGGGGGTGGACGGTTGAGTAGATAAGAATTATTTTAAAGTCTAATTTTTAGTTCACTTTTCAGACACGATGATTTACTTTCCGTGCAGACTATTTCTAAACATTTCCTGTCCTCTAATGAAAATAGCAGTGGCTATTTATACCAACTAAAAAACTTCCGCCGGCACTGATAAAATGGAAACAGAAACTACTCAAGTTAAAATCTTTCGACTCGGAAAAGTTTATTTTCGATTTCCAGTTTCAGATTAATGATGTATTTATTTCGATAGCATTACAGTTGTATTTCATTATTCTACTGTTTTAAGAAGGATATTTCTGTTTGTAACTTTTTCTTCTTGGATACGATTATATATCCAAATCAGTGAGATCAGACCCCTTACTGTCCGTCCCAATCTGTTCCACATTACCATCTACAGTCTAAAACAAACTATTATTGTAGTAAGACCTGTCTTTGCACTTCAGACGCGAAGGAGGGTTAATAAATAATTTGTCGTTTGTCATAAGCTAGATTATAGCCCGCTTTTACGACAGCGACAAGCACATTGTTTAAGTCTCAAGTAAATTTGAGTAATTTCATTAGATGCGAGCTACGACTGGAGGCGACCAACTTGAGTTCACTCTTGTTGAAAACTACTTGAGCTAGCTAAAATTCCCTTATGCAACTCTCATCAGTTATATTCAGAGAGGACTCTGAGACCAGCCAAACCAGATTTAACTCAATTAATCACCTTGGAAAATAAACATTTGTATTATTTGGTTTCTGCAGTCATTTACCAGATGCTGCAGCTCGCTGTCAACCCTCTTACACTCTGAAGTTAGTGCCTTTCTTTAATCTATTCGCCTCTACACGGTGTTCTGATAAGAAGGGTATAATGTTCTGGTATAATTACAGGATGTGAGGCATTTTATCTTGATCATCAGAAGTGACAACGTAACTGTACCCTTTTATTTTTGAATTTGGTTTCAGGTGTTCATGGGCTAAAGAAGCCACTTACTATCAGATAGACTTAAAGATAGACGTAAAGGCACAGATAAAGGGCTTCACGGATTCATTGAAATTTGCCACACGTAAAGTAGGGTGAACATGATTTGAATTTCGATATTTTAAATAGTATTAATAAAAAAAAATTAAATGAAAAAATAGCAGTTTTATTCAACTTCAGTCACATTACACCTATTTTTTTTCCTGAGATTAAAAAGTCAGCCGACATTATTTAATATGTCGGCTAACTTTTCAAATCTTTTTCAAATCATGTTCACCCTACTTTACGTGTGGAAAATTTAAGTAAATCCGTGAAGCCCTTTATCTGTGCCTTAACGTTGAAGCCGGCCGCTAGGTAAAACGTTAACTTCAAATCAATAAATGCTACTAATTTATTGAAAGATCAGTTTCATAGTATTTCATACGATATAACATGCTATGTTCAGAGGGCTTAAATAATTTTATTTTTAACACTGTGTGATTAGTGAAAATACGTCATGTTACAATTGCGCACAGTAGTCTGTTGACGTTTTTCATAATTTTTTTTGGGGAAGTTATGTAAAAAGTCTTATAACTTTTTTTCTTACACAAGGTCTTATCGTATTCAGTTTTACCTTAAATAAAGGGTAGGACAGTATTTTTATTTATTATTTAATATAACTTATATTTAATGAAATATTATGTACATTTCTTAATATCACATAATTTTTCCGTGATTTTACTGAAAAAAAAAATCCATAATTTTATATATTTTTTCTTTTTATTAAAAAGTATGTTACGTTATCCCTTTCGTATATTGTATTGTTCTGTATATCGTATGTTCTGCCTGTGATTCTTTCTCAAACTTTTCAAATTTGTGTATATTATTTTGGTGTTTTTTTAAGGACTACAAACAGTTGTATAAGTCTTTGTGGGCATCAAACTAAATTAAAATAATCTGGATTTTGACTTCGCACTAATAAAAATATAGACATTACAGCGTTGTTTTTGAGTTAAATAGTCTTGTACAACGGTCAAGAAAAGCTAACATCCTACTAGTAAATAGACATAGGCATATAATCTAACCATTCGATGAATAAAATTGCCGAATTATAATAAGCTTTAAGTTCGTAGTGAATTGAATATAAAACCCGTCGTATCGGTGGACGTGTGACGAAATTCAAGCGCGAATCCTTAGATCCCTTGTCGAACACATTGCAAGGATGTGATAGTAATGCATTACTATTAATCAATCGTATATTTTATAAAATAAGGGTGAAAAACAAGAAGACAGTCCACCTAATGATAAGTGGATACTGTGGCCCATATACATTTACATTTATCCTCGATTGAGAATCAAAATTCAGAATCGTTGTCACCTCTGAGGACTAAGATGAAATGCCTCGTATCCAGTAAAAAAGGTATCCGGTTCTCTACACTCACTACACGAAACACAGCAGCATTATGAGCTGCTATTTTATTTTGCTGCTATTATGCTGGTATTCTGTGAGAGCGCTGTCCTACACCGGTCGGACCGACCCATTCGTGCTACATTCATAATATAGCTGCATTTTGATTCTTAATTGAGGATAGATGTAGATGTCTCGGGCCACAGCATCCATTTACCATCAGGTTGACTGTGTGCTCCCGTGTCACTCTTATTAGTGTAGTATATAAAAATGCTTGAATCTTACTCGTGCCATATTTTTTTTAGAAACTTTAGGGGTATACGCTGGGCGTATATTGATGCTGTTATTTACTGTGTTTTTTCGTACATTTATTCATTCATTATAGCCTTTCTAAAATCTTTCGTTGAACATAGGGACACTGATGGGATGATATAAAGTAGTGAGTTATTTTACGCAGTTAGATGTTCTTTTATACGGCAGCATTGTTAAATTTATTAAATTTAAATTTGTAAACATGTATTTTGTCAAAAACTTGGTTCAGGAAGAACAGCTGCGGAAACGTAATGGAGCGGTAAATTTTTGGCAACAAAAGGCGAGACAAATTTCCCAAGTGGAGTGTATTTCAAACTACGAGTTCTATGCTCTGTGTCTCCGAAATTTACGTGTAAACTTTCAAGTCCTTATTTTCATTTGTAAAAATATTTTCGAGGGAAAACTTTTTATAAAACTGAAGTAATAAACAAACTTAAAGTCTATCTGATAGTAAGTGGCTTCTTTAGCCCATGAACACCTTTTTTTTTTTTTATAGGAGAGGGGGCAAACGAGCATGCGGCTCACCTGATGGTAAGTGACTACCGCCGTCCATGAACAACTGCAACACCAGGGGAACCAGAGGAATTGCAGATGCGTTGCCGGCCTTTTAAAAAGGAGTAGGCTCTTTTCTTGAAGGTCCCTAAGTCGTATCGGTCCGGAAAAATCGCTGGTGGTAAACTATTCCACAAGGAAGTTGTGCGAGGAAGAAAACATCTTCTAAATCGCACAGTGGTGGACCGCCAATCATCCAGAATGTGTGGATGGTATCGGGAGTTCTGCCGCGATGTGCGTTCGTGAAATGTGGCGGCTGGGATTAATCCGAACAATTCCTCAGAGCACTCCCGTGGTAAATGCGAAAGAAAATGCAAGAGATGCAACATCTCTTCGCAGCGCCAACGAATCGAGCCGATCGGAAAAGACTCGGTCGTCGACGATTCGAGCCGCTCTGCGCTGGATGCGGTCAAGTGGAAGGGCGCTGGCACTGGGGCCCCAGCGAGATGGGAACAGTATTCCATGTGAGGCCGAACCTGCGCCTTGTAAAGTTGCAGGCGTTGTGCCGGCATGAAATACTGTCCCGCTCTGCTGAGCACGCCAAGCTTTTTGGAGGCCAATTTGGCCTTCTCTTCCAAGTGACCGCGAAACTGCACGTCACTCGATATGTCGACGCCGAGGATTCCGATACTGGCTGAGGCAACAAGGGGAGTGCCTTGAAACTGAGGAGATACGACAAAGGGGTTCTTTTTAGCGGTAAACGCGCAAACTTGTGTCTTCTGAGGATTAAACTGGACTAGATTTAGTCGCCCCAATCCGAGACTTTGTTCAGCAAAGACTCGACTTCAGACACAAGTTTGTTCCGGTACTCGGCGACGTTTTCCCGAGAAATATTAGCACGGCCGGCGTATAGAGCATCACCAGTGCTATCATCCGCATAGCAATGAATGCTACCGGTTTGCAACATATCATTGATATGCAGAAGAAACAGCGTTGGTGATAGCACGCAGCCTTGTGGAACACCAGCGTTAATAGGCTTGTAGTCGGAGCATGCACCGTCTACAACGACCTTGATGCTCCGATCTGCAAGAAAGCTGGTGATCCAATTGCACAATTTGACCTGAAACCTGAAAACAATTTCAAAAATAAAGGGTACAGGTACGTTGTCACTTCTGATGGTCAAGATAAAATGCCTCACATCCTGTAATTATACCAGAACGTTATACCCTTCTTGTCAGAACACCGTGTAGGGGCGGTTTAAAAATATCTACTACCTCATATCCCGTGGGTGTCATAACTACAATAAACTTCATAAAGTCCGAGGCTAGACTTTATGAAGTTTATTGTAGTTATAACAACAGATTTTGTATTTAATGGTAAAGTTTAAGGACTGCTTCAGTTGTAGAAATAACAAATGGAAATTACAGAATAACAGCACAAAACAGCGTCAAAAAGCAACATGATGCTTTTAGGATGGTGAGTGACGACAATCAGCAACCCCTTTTACCGGTAACGAAGTATTCCATCATAGACCTCAGGGGTGGCAGTGCATCTGCATTTTGATTGTTAGTTGAAGATAGTCGTAGGCCTTTGGGTCATAGCTTCCACATACTATCTATTCTACCAAGTAGATTTTGCATACGTTTCTACCCCTTACTTCTACAAAATAAAATCTAAACGTGTACTGTAAATGCAAAGGCAACAAAGCTTACGACAAATATTTACTTTTGTTTATTATTATTTACAAACAAAAGTAAATACCCCTGTAATAATAATAATGTTTACGTAGTAACGTATCTAATCCCAAAACGACTTTCCGTCACAGCAGCCAGAGCAGCCATCTGCGCTGTACAGGATTAAAGTACACGAGTGTATGCGCACTTAACAAACACAGGTTCCCCGTTGCAGCCTATAAAAGTCCACTGCTGAACATAGGCCTCCCCCATAAATTGCCTCATGGGGGGGATATTTGCCAACCGCAGTTTTTTATTTTTAGTCGTAATTAGGAAGACAATGCTGTCGATCTCCTGATTTGTTTCCCTCTGTCGCCTCTCACGACACCCACGTGATCATATGGGGTAGCAGATATTCTTACGCCACTACTCGGTAACCGGTTCCTGAATTACTGGACTAAATTTATATCTCTTAGGTAGATTATTGTTGCGGTCTCTGATTTTCGTTACTAAAGTAATATGAGTTTGTTCAATGTTTATAAATTGTATATCTGTGAATAAAAATTTTAAAAATTCTCTTTCTGTAGTTGTTGAACCAGTAGCCACGTTGACTGTGAGTTCGTTTGCCACTTCAATTTTGTATAAAAACAGTTCTCTGGGCTATATTGGCAGCAACTGTACGTAGATAGTTTCGCGATTAACAGTTCTTACCTAATGGACGTACTTGTTCAACTTCCCACTAGATGGAGTGACGATCTGATGAAACTTATAGGGAGTCGATGAATGAATATTCTTAAAGATCGTCATTATCATCATTATAACAGCCCTTCACAGGTTCACTGGAATGCTTCAAAGCACGGTCCTGAGCCACTTTCATCCATGGATGCACGCCATACACTTCGCTTACCGGTACGAGGTTGCCACACGTGAAACTTTCTCCCTCATCGATTGTCGGTTCTTTGAGCTATATGGCCGGCCTATTGCCACTTTAGCTTACTAATCCATTATGCTATATCGGTTACTCTGATTCTACAAAAATCATTGATTTTTGTAGAACCAGAGATTGAGACAAAGATTTTATGAAATCTCCAAGGCGTTTAAAGAAAAGTTTAAATCATTATAACATTTGCACCGATCGTACGCTGACTGCTTTTTTGAATTTTTTTTTCTACCTAGAACTCTTTCCCCTCTTACCTATTTCTACCGAGCAACCAGCGATGCACTCAGATAAAAAGCCTAGGAGCCAAAGTAAAAAAGGAAGAAAAACAATTTTATACGTAGAAGTGCAACTATACAATAACTTGCCAAATGAGAAACGAATGTGACAATGTTAATATTATGTTTAAAAGTAAGCCAAAAAAATATGTTCGTACTTTGACATATCATAAATTTTAATTAAGTTCTAGAGGCATTAAGTCTGAATATTTTTATATGTAATTTACCGTGTATACACAGTTTAAAGAGAGTCTAATAGAGTAAACGAATGTACTTTTGCAGAGAAACGGCGGGGCCTTGCGGGGCAGTGGGCGGTGCGACCTTGTGCCAGCGCACTCCACTAAGTCTGCAGTACAATACATGCGGTTGACGCGAGCGTATTTTATATTATGTACTTATTTAGCTAATTTTATGTGCAGTTTTCTAAAAGTATAATATCTATAAAGGCGAATTACTGATATACTTGTTATATGAGTTACTAAGTAAAGTCGAATTCAAATGACGGCCATGCTTATGATTCCCTCATTTCTTTGATAAATTTGTTTATCCGAATTCGAATATACTACATAATTTAATTTAACAATCACAACTGAAAACATCTATTAAAAGAAAATGTCACGAAAATATTGGGCAGTGCAACACTTGTAAATGTGATTTTTCTTGTAGTAATAAAAAATATTTTTGTTAATTTTTTTTATATTATAAATACGTACATAATATTAGTAAATGATAATTAGTATTATAGTATGCAAAATTATTAAATTTCCAATTTCGTGACAACCCCTAGCATATTTGCAACGAGGGCGTAAATAGTAAATACTTACGTGGACGGCGGCATCGCCCGACATCAAAGGTGTTCCACAGCTGTTAGCTGATTAAACTGTGCTGTATTTCATTGTAAGTAAAATTCTGTTCCTAATGAAACATAATTTTTTTAAACTTAATTAATGAAAAAAATGTACTTACCTAAAAATTTATTTTAATATCTATTTTTTTTTAATTTGTGTATAGCTTTTATGGCTTGAAAATCCAATTCAGCAGATACGCATTTCATTATAGCATATGATTAAGTTACGCCGCCATCATGCTATTTTCGTACACTATGCAAATTGGGTTCATAAGTTCGTTTGTCAGGAGCTGAGAGTGCGTAGATTTAAATTCATGCGGCTAAAACCCTTCAGCGGTTTTGTATGATATTCGTGGATAAATTAATTTCAGTACAATAATTCAGATTAAGTCAAATTTTGAATTACTATTACAGTTCTTTTTGATAACATTTATTTATTTTAAATTGCAATAAGCGCGTAAAGTTTTTGTTAAATATTAAGTTAAACTACTGTTACTTGTAGTAGTTATTACGATAATAATACATAAAACTTGTATGTTGGTAACATTACAAATTTTAGCCCATTTGTTTGTGTAAGTGAAAATCAATTATTATAGGCCACTCTAAAAATTGGCGAAATTAAAAGTTTTATAGTTATAATGGTTTATTATTAAAAAAAAAAACTTTAGACTAGCAGTTACACAAAGTATCATTTTATTTGTAAATAATCGTATTTTCAAAATAAATTATTACTGGCCAGCGCTTTATAAAAATAAAACTATTTTCACAATTTTTGGCGAAAATGATGTCCCTAAGCTTAATATAAAAATATACTCCTACGTATTTCGTGTAGGTGTGTAATCATACATTAGGCACATAAAAGCATAGTATTGTAATCGTAAATCCTGTGTCAAACGTTAAAATGACGGCAAATGATGCTCGGAGTGGCCTATGGTCAATAGTGGGACTTGTGGGAATTGGACTCATCATCACCATCATCATCATTACAGCCCTTCACAAGTCCACTGCTGAACATAGGCCTCCCCCAAGGAATGCCACAAAGCACGGTCCTGAGCCACCTGCATCCATCGTCTTCCTGCATGTCTTACCAGGTCGTCACTCCATCTAGTGGGGAGACGCCCTACACTTCGTCCGCCGGTAAGAGGCCGCCATTCGAGAACCTTTTTTCCCCATCGGTTGTCTGTTCTTCGAGCTACATGGCCGGCCCATTGCCACTTCAGCTTACTAATCCGTTGGGCTATGTCGGTCACTCTGGTTCTACTGTGGATATCCTCATATCTAAGTTTATCACGCAGAGAAACTCCGAGCATAGCCCTCTCCATAGCTCGCTGAGCGCCCTTGAGCTTCCTCATCCGGCCAGCAGTGAAGGACCACGTCTCAGTTTCATAAGTCATCACTGGCAACACGCACTGGTTGTACAGTCTCGTTTTCAAGTTTTTAGGTATACCTGACGAGAAGATGTGCCGTAATTTCCCGAACGCTGCCCAACCGAGTTAAATCCGTCGATTGACCTCTCGGTCGAAGTTGGACTTACCTAGTCGGACTATTTGTCCCAGGTAAACATATTCGTCAACAACTTCGAGCTTAGTGCTCCCAACAACTACCGGCATAGGTGTGACATGGACATTAAACATAATCTGTTTTGTCCATGTTCATCTTAAGACCTATCCTTTGGGAGGCACTATTGAGGTCATTGAGCATAGTGCTTAGGTCCTCCAGCGATTCTGCCATAAGGACTATATCGTCGGCAAATCGAAGGTAAGTGATGTATTCGCCATTGATGTTAATACCGTATCCTTTCCATTCCAGTAGCTTGAAAATGTCTTCCAATGCAGCGGTGAAGAGTTTCGGGGAAATTACATCACCCGGTCTTACACCTCTCTGCAGTTGGATAGGTTTCATACTCTGATTCTGTACTCGGATAGCCATCGTAGCCCTACTGTACAAACACTTCAGCACTTCGATATACCGATAACCGGGGTTTGGACTAATAATTAAGAATATGAATTAATTAAAAAAAATCCATGATAACAAAAGAATGCCGTGTAATGGCGGCATATGAGAATCCATTATCACATTTTGTCCCGTAGGATCCATCCCGTCCAGTGGTTGTGGTAAAACCATCTCGTTTACATCAGACGTAAAAACTCAAATTGGCGAAAGCATTAAAATTGGAAGCATCGACCCATGTCTAACAGTATTTTTTTTATAGAAAAACATTTCCATCAAATTAATCCTGAAGTCTGCTTAAATACTAACCTTGTATTAATTAAAATGGGCCAAGTAATCCTACATACTTGTAACATTTCCATAAGCGAAAAGGTGCTCTCGTTATATGACAGCGTGGTGGCGGTGTAAGAACTACACTACCCCTTTTCGTCATATGGGCAGTAGTTTTATTCAAATACCAGAAATGATTTAAATATATTAAGCCATTGAAAATGTCCCTGAATAGCCACATCAGAAGAAATAAATAAAGGGATATAATATTGGATGATAGTTTTACGCCCAATATATAAGCCTATGTGGATTTCGTAAGGGGTAAGGTCAGAGGGAAACAAACCAGGAGATTGGCAGCAGCATCTTCATCAAAACTGCGGTTGCCCACACGAATGCCAAGCATGGCAACAATGGCAAATATCCTCCCTGTAATGTAATCTATCGGTAACGGTAACGGCACACGTTAAGGTGCAGATAGGCAGTGCCGCATGCGATGTAAGAGCCCACCCAATGTATCTTAAGTGATTCAGATAGATCAGGACACGAGAGGGAACTCCGACACGCTGCAGCTAAATTATGGTTGTAGCACGAATGGGTTGGCTCGACTGGGGTAGGACCACGCTCTCACAGAATACCAGCGTAAAATAGCAGCTTAATGCTGCTGTGTTTCGTAGAGAACCGGAGACCCTTTTTTCTGAAAACGAGGCATTCCATCTTAGTCCCCCCAGGGGTGACAACACATCTACATTTTGGTTTTTAATCGAGAATAAATGTAGATGTCTATAGCGACAGCATCCATTTACCATCAGGAGGACTCTGTGCTCGTTTGTCACCCTTATTTAATAAATAAAAATAAGCCTAAACAAAAGGGTGCGGTATAGTAGAGTTGCAATAAAGGAAACGTTATAATTTAATTAATTACTAATTTAATTGTATATCAATGATTCCAAGTGGTAAAGCTCCTTTTCTGCCTGGAAATTCATCAGGCTAGATACCACGCTCTTACCTGTTTCTACTGCTGGATAACAGTGCCTACTTTGCTGTATTCAAGTATGAAGGCTATAAAAAGCTAGTGTTATTAGAGCCTTCTTTGTTTTAAGTTGATTTCAGATGTCCATGAGCTGCAGAAGTCTGAGGAGCACCAGCTGATTAGTGACCGCCAGTACGGTTTCCGTCGGGGTCGCTCAGCTGGTGATCTTCTTGTTTACCTAACACACAGATGGGTGCAGGCACACTGGTACACACATCGAGTCCAAGGGGGAGGCTTTGGCGGTTAGTTTGGACATAGCGAAGGCCTTTGATCGAGTCTGGCACAAAGCGCTTCTTTCAAAGATTCCTTCCTATGGCCTTCCCGAGAAATTATGCAATTGGATCACCAGTTACTGGCTGATCGGAGCATCAAGTTCGTAGTAGATGATGCATGCTCCGATTACAAGCCTATTAACGCTGGTGTTCCACAAGGCTGCGTGCTATCACCAACGTTGTTTCTCCTGCATATCAATGATATGTTGCAAACCGGTAACATTCATTGCTATGCGGATGACAGCCAATATTTCTCAGGAAAACGTCGCCCAGTACCGCAAAAAACTTGTGTCTGCACTCGAGTCTTTGATGAACAAAGTCTCGGATTGGGGGCGACTAAATCTAGTCCAGTTTAGTACTCAGAAGACACAAGTTTTCGCGTTTACCGCTTAAAAGAACCACTTTGTCGTATCTCCTCAATTTCATGGCACTACCCTCGTTGCCTCAGTCAGTATCGGAATCATCGGCGTCAACATATCGAGTGACGTGCAGTTTCGTGGTCACATGGATGAGAAGGCCAAATTGGCCTCTAAAAAGCTTGGTGTGCTCAGCAGAGCGGGACAGTACTTCATGCCGGCACACCGCTTGCAACTTTACAAGGCGCAGGTTCGGCCTCACATGGAATACTGTTCCCATCTCTGGGCTGGGGCTCCCCAGTGCCAGGTCCTTTCACTTTACCGCATCCAGCGCAGAGCGGCTCGAATCTTCAACGACCGAGTCCTTTCCGATCGACTCGATTCACTGGCGATGCTAAGAGATGTTGCATCCCTTTGCATTTTCTTTCGTATCTTTTTTTTTTTATAGGATCGGGTGACAAACGAGCACACAGTCCACCTGATGGTAAGTGGTTGCTGTGACCCATGACATCTACATCTATCTTCAATCAAATGCAGACGTTGTCACCGAGGACTAAGATGCCTCTTTTCCAGTAAAAGGTCTCCGTTCTCTACTCACCATCGAAACACAGCAGCGTTAAGCTGCTATTTGAGTATTCTGTGAGCGTGGTCCTTCCCATCAGCGACCCATTCGTGCTACAACTATACCAGTAATACAGCTGCAGCATGGCTCTACCACGGAAGTGCTCTGAGGAATTGTTCGGATTAATCTCTTCCAATTTTACGAACGCACATCGCAGTAAAATTCGATACCATCCACACCATCTGGATGCTTGGCGGTCCACCACTGTATGTTTTACTAGGAGTTTTCTTCCGCGTACAACCTCTCCGTGAAATAGCTTACCACCGGCGATTTTTCCGGCCCTATACGACTTAAGGACCTTCAAGAAAGAAACTCCTTTCTAAAGGCCGGCAATACAACTGCAATTCCCCTGGTGTTGCAGTTGTTCATGGGCGGCGGTAGTCAATTACCATCAGGTGAGCCGTATACTCGTTTGCACCCTTTCCTATCAAAAAAAAGCCACTTACCATCAGGTTGACTGTAAGTTCGTTTGTCAGGTCAAGTAAATATTTTGTTGCCTCTGAAAATTGAGCGAGGATGTTATATCTTGTCATATTCATTACCATTTTGTTACAGCCTATAAAAGTCGCTGTTTCTTAGTATGCTTTGCTTTATTTATATTGCTTTTCAATCGATCTCAAGCTTCCGTGATCAAACGACGAGAGTCCTCTTTCTTAAATCTTATGCGATGTCAACATGAACACAAGACTTCAAAAGGAGTATTAGGAATAGTTGTAGCACAAATGGGTCGGCTCGACTGGGGAAGGACCACGCTCTCACAGAATACCAGCGTAAAATAGCAGCTTAACGTTGCTGTGTTTCCTATGGTGAGTGTAGAGAACCGGAGACCCTTTTCACTGGAAATGAGGCATTCCATCTTAGTCTTCACGGGTGACAACGCATCTGCATTTTGTTTGATGTAGATGTCTATGAGCCGCAGCAACAATTTACCATCAGGTGGTCTTTGTTCTCGTTTTTCACAATTATCCTATAAAAAAAAAGTTAGAAATTTTTACTTCGTCGGAACTAGAATTCGTTTTTAAGAGAGTAAGTTTTGCTACGTTTTACGGAAAAGAGAAAATAGTAGCGTGGCTCTATTGTTTCTATGACGCCTTCGGTGTTTGCATTGTATGTAAGAAGATTCTCGACCGCTTCTCTTGCTCTTCCGCAGTAGTGTTTAAACAATTCGAAAATTTGTAAACAATCTGATATAAAAATATCCGAAAAATGCACATAAGTACTGTAATATTATTATCAAAAAAACCTCTTGAGAATGAATAAACATGTTAGTTATTTAAAATAACTGTTTTAGCAACATTTTATTTAAAATTCAGCAAACTTTTAAAATCATACAACACCGTCGTCGGCGACAGTAATTTTGAACTTGTCGGTACCAGTGTCAGCATCGTCAAAGGTTCAACAACAGTAGCGCTCAAAAGCACTGCCGCAGCACGTGTAATCTCGATCAAAATCACCACCGGCACGTAGTTAAGTGACTTCGTAACCTTGTACTTCTGAACTATGTCAGTTTCGTCGACGGAATATTTAAGAGTGGTGGTTTCCTCGCGGAGTTCATGCTAATGATTGTGATTAATATGATGTGTGACTAATATGTTAACGTGTCTCGGTCGAAGTCTCACCAATCATGCAGCGTGTAACGAACGAACGATAAAGCGATAAATAAGAACTGATGTCAACAGAGGTCAAAGTCGTGAACTCTTCTATTAATTTTCTAAAAAGCATTACAGAAACAGAATCATATCACGATACCTAAAAGCACCCTCTCGGATCGAACAGAGGTTATTTTTATATATTCTATAATTTGATCAACAAATTTACTAAAAAATCATATTTATAAAAATAAAAGTATTTTCTTTTCTAGTAATAATTCAAGCTCGTTTAATTGTTGATACGGTTTCTATACTACCTAAGAATTCATCTGGGTTGATACTACTTACTGCAACTTAGTACTGCCGAGCGTAGCGCAGTGTTACCAAGTATAGCGTAGTACTAACAAGGGTAGTGCAGTGCTACCTAGCCTTTCCTAGTGCTGCTAATAGTAGCGTAGCATAGTGCAGTGCTGCCGAGCGAAGCGTAATGCTACCAAACGTAGCGCAGTGCTGGCGAGAGCAGCATGGTGGGTAAGCTTTGATTACGGAGCCGTGGGCCACGGTTTCTTGACACACGATTTTGAACAAGAACTTGTATGGCCCACAAATATTTGTCCTGAGTTTGAATGTTTGTCCATTTATATAGGTAAAAACTCCCCCCATCAGATATTTGTAATCATTATCAAAATTTAAAATGTTTGTGATTGAGGGCGACCATCTGTCCCAAGGAGTGTGGTATTTATCGTCCAGTCTCTCGTTAACAACGTTGTAAAGATTGGGAGTGTGTCGACGAGGTTGCGTACCTTATACTCAGAATCACCAAACGGTATTCGCTGAAGGTCTTTCAGGTTTACGCACCAACCTCGGCACACCCCGATGAGGAGGTGGAGGAAATGTATGAGGATACCTCTAGAGCCATGCATTCCTCCAAAACCCACTATACGGTGTTACCGTACTGACTTCAACGCAAAACTAGGCACAAGAGAGTACGGTGAGCTGAAAGTAGGGAAATTCGGAAAAGAACAGGAACCCAAGGCCAGCAGCTGGCCGACTTCATGGAGAAAGAGGACTCTTTATGATGAACTCTTTCTTCAGAAGCGGCCCACAGAAATGGACCTGGTCGAGCCCCGACAGTTCGACAAAAAATGAGATTGACTTCATTATGACGACCAGGCGACAACTGTTCAGTGATGTCTCAGTGATCGCGAGGGTGAAAACCGGCAGCGGTCACCGAATGGTGAGAGGCACACTGAACCTAAACGTTAAGTTGGAGAGGTCACGTCTAATGAATTCAACACTCCGTCCCCCTCGTGCTCTAATCCAAAGTACCGAAACCTTTCAGCTCGAGCTACGAAACCGTTTTCAGTGCCTATAAGATTGCAATGCAGTGGACGATATAAATGACAAGCTCGTGGAAACTGTCCATGCGGTCGGCGCTAAGTTTCTAACTCTCCGATCACACTCTTAATCTCATGGCTGTTAGACGGGATATGAAGCTGCAGTCTTCAGTAGATTTGACAGAATACAGGCAACTGAACAGACATATCTCCAAATGCCTGCGGCGGAACTTACACAACTTTAACACTGCTCGTATTGAAGAAGCGATCGAGCAGAACCAGGGCTCCAAAGTCTTTGCTAGAGATCTGTCTGCCAGAAAGAGCCAACTGTCGAAGCTGAAGACCGAGTGTGGCAGCGTCGTTTCAGGACACCTGAGATTTTGAGTGAGATTGAGAGGTTCTATGGGCAGCTGTACACATCATCGTTGGAGCCACGCAAGTGTAGGTAACGATACAAAGCGAGGCTTGTCCGACACTATTCCGATGATATCCCGGACGTCAGTCTGAGCGAGATTAGAATGACTCTCCAGCACCTTAAAACAGCAAGGCCCCAGGCGAGGATGGAATTACAGCGGAGCTTCTGAAGCGGGTGGAAAACCGGTGCTTGAAGTCCTTCAGAAGCTCTTCAATTCCTTCCTATGGTGGCATTACACCGGAGGCGTGGAGCAGAAGTGCGGTGGTCTTGTTCTTCAAGAAGGCGACAACGCTCTCTTGAAGAACTACAGACCGATTTCCTTTCTGAGCCGCGTCTACGTGCTGTTTTCGAGTCATTACGAATCGTCTCGCACGCAGACTCTACGACTTCTAGCCCCCCGAACAAGACGGTTTCCGAAAGGGCTTTAGCACCATAGACCACATACATACCCTTCGGCAAATTGAACAGAAGTCCGGGTACAATTTGCCACTATGTCTAACGTATGTGGACTATGAAAGCCTTTGATTCCGTCGAAATTTGGGCGGTGCTGCAGTCTCTTCAGCGGTGCCAAGTTGACTGTCGGTATATCGAAGTGCTGAAGTGCTTGTACAGTAGAGCTACGATGGCTATCCTAGTACAGAACCAGAGTACGAAACCTATCCAACTGGAGAGAGGTGTAAGACAGGGTGACGTTATATCCCCGAAACTCTTCACCGCTGCATTGGAAGACGTTTTCAAGCTTCTGGACTGGAAAGGATACGGTATTAACGTCAATGGCGAGTACATCACTCACCTTCGATTTGCCGACGATATAGTCCTTATGGCAGAATCGCTGGAGGACCTAATCACTATGCTCAATGACCTCAATAGTGCCTCGCAAAGGATAGGTCTTAAGATGAACATGGACAAAACAGATTATGCTTAATGTCCATGTCACACCTATGCCGGTAGTTGTTGGGAGCACTAAGCTCAAAGTTGTTGACAGTATGTTTACCGGACAAATAGTCCGACTAGGTAAGTCAACTTCGACCGAGAGGTCAATCAACGGATTTAACTCGGCTGGGCAGCGTTCGGGAAATTACGGCATCTTCTCGTCAGGTATACCTCAAAACTTGAAAACAGGCTGTACAGCCAATGCGTGTTGCCAGTGATAACCTACGGAACTGAGACGTGGTCCTTCACTGCTGGCCGGATGAGGAAGCTCAAGGTCGCTCAGCGAGCTATGGAGAGACTATGCTCGAGTCTCACTGCGTGATAAACTTAAATGAGGATATCCGCAGTAGAACCAAGTGACTGACATAGCCCAACGGATTAGTAAGCTGAAGTGGCAATGGGCCGTCCATATAGCTCGAAGAACCGACAACCGATGGGGAAAAAAGGTTCGTGAGTGGCGGCCTCGTACCGGCGGACGAAGTGTAGGGCGTCCCCCCACTAGATGGAATGACGACCTGGTAAGACATGCAGGAAGACGATGGATGCAGGTGGCTCAGGACCGTGCTTTGTGGCATTCCTTGGGGGCCTATGTTCAGCAGTGGACCTGTGAAGGCTGTAATGATGATGATGATGATGATGATGATTTTAGTAATTGTCGCTTTAATTTGAAAATTAATAGTTTCATGAGCAAATTACACTATGTCATCGTTATCCCTACGATTTAAGGTAAGTCATTAATATATACAAGAAACAGAAAGGGGCCGAGGGTTGAGCCCAGGCACGCCATTGTACTATCGACCAGGAAGAACTCTTACCGTTAATGACAACGTTTTGCGTTCTGTTACTTAAATATAAAATAATAAATTTATGAGCATTATTTCTTACACCATAATGTTGAATTCGATTGTTCTAAAACTTGATTCTCTCTCTAAGTTACTAATTAAATTATTTCAATTTTGCAACGTTATAATAATAATATGAATTTTGTGACACATCGACCATAATGATATTTTTAAATATGCAAGATCACTGGCCTGCAAAATTGGTAACTAAGGCAAATCATCTCTGATATGAGCAAAAGGCAACACGCTATGGATAAAGGAGAATTAAAAAAATTGGAACCAGTATGATTTTAAAATTAGAATACATAACATATCAGTGAATGCCGAAATGGAGAAAATTGTTCGTTCGATATTTTGTTCATATACTTGTATAATTCATTTACTGTGTAGTGGCGGCGAAAGAATATCAACTATTCCATTTTATCCTGTCGGTATCGTAAGAGGCGAGATAGGAAACTGAAACAGAATGAGCAGCATCTTCCTAATCTCTATGAGGCAATCAATGCCGGACTCTTATACAGTTGTACAGCTGTGGAGTTCTGATAAAAATAATTCATTTAATCATTAATTACAGCTCTCAAAAGTCCACTGCTGAACTTAGGCATCCTCCATAGAGCCTTATAAGGATACTTGTCATATGGAATGCTTGGCAAGCTGCTATTAGGAAGATGCTGCTGCCCATCTCGTGTTCATTTCCCCTGTAGTCACTTAAGATAAGTAATGATATGGACTAATGGATTGTATTACGCCGCCACTATACGAAAACAAAAGTCATTTATTAAAACTTAAATTAATTAATAGAATTAGGCGTTTATTTGCGGAAATCCATTATATTAAAGTTGGAAAAATTTACTTTGCCAATATCCGCTCAATAAAATTAAAATGATGTGTCTTACCTAGTTTGAAGAGCACCCGCCCTCCCTCAGTTGCGTGCACTATTCCCATCACCACTTACCCCGTCATCACTAATCCCAGCACCACTACTCCCACCACCACTACACAGGAAGACACACCGACGTCAATACGACACGTGTTTCGCCTCTACACGAGGCATCTTCAGGTAGTACACTCACGGTGGCTGACCGCTAAGTGAGCGGCGAGACAAAACAGCTGATATTTATAAGACTCGCCGACGCAACCGCTTCCCACTTAAGTAGGGAGCGACCGCGTCATGCGATAAAACATGCGACCAATCACCACCTGACGCGTAAGCAGCCGCCTGCTATAAGTTAATAACAAGCCGCTGCGAAACGCCCACCTACCCTCAACCACGTAAACGGTCGCTGATCACCGTGAGATGATGAATGACCATATTGTAAGGCTGTCCGTTATTGGAGCAGGTTTAAAGATGTTTAAGAGGGTGAGTTAGAAACATTTGTTTGTTCATTCAGCAGTGCAACATTACTATTTTATTTTTAATATCTCCAACTGCTCCAGCACACACAGTCACAGCCGTTTATTACAAGTAAGTGAGACTTTAAAGGAGTGGTCGTTGATAAGGTTGTGTCCAGTGTCCAAGAGATGATTGTGAATGTGATCTCTCATATAGGACAAAAAACGATCTATTAAAACCCGCGTAAAGAACACATAGCTGACGTGAGGCACCAACGTTCCGGAAGTCTGCAGTTTGTGATCATATCCTAGATGGCCCCCGCCATTACATTAGATTTGATAAACCACAGATTCTCGAAAAACATCGATTCCTGCCAAGGATGATACGTGAGGCTATTGAAATTAAAAACATCCTAATTTCAATAGGAGGCTGGAATACCACCTGCTTGGATCCTGTAATTAATAAAATTAAAACTAAGCCCAAGCATAGCACTGCAAGACTTCAAGACACAGTTAGTTCATTCTGCGTAGATCGGACCAAAATTAATAATTAAAAAGCTGAGGTACTCCGGATTAACTCTGACATCAGGACGTCAATCACCTCAGTCCCCGTGACCATGGGTGCTGTAAAGCACACCGAAACATCGGAATTAGTAAAAAGTTAATTAAACGCGATATGATCCGTAAAAATAGTTTTACTCAATAAGTGTTACGGACGGCGGGGAGCAGCCGCGTCGCCCCCTCATACCCCGTTACGCGCACGCCCGCACCGCCGGACATCACGTGAGGTCGACAACCAATCAGCGCACAGCACATCGTGTGAGAACTCCATCGTCTTGAGACGGCCGCCGCAGAAATATAAAAAGGGCCTTTTGGGCTCCGCAGGCATTCGATTCGACAGCGGCACTCAAGAAAGAAGACTCTCAAGAAAGAAAACTCTCAAGACAGAAGACCCACTAGATATTCCCTTGTACATACATTGCCGCTATTGTAAATAGTTTAATATAAAGTTTTAAATTGTCCCACTTTTCACATACAGTCCTTTTAGCTCAGTTATTAGTTATCGAAGTAAACTCAGTACACATACACCTAATAGTCAAGTCTCATTTAATTTACGCTCCTTCTACATAACAATTTTGGTCCATCGTCGCCGGATTGAAGCCAGAAGATCGAAGCTGGAAGATCGAAGCCAGAAGATCAAAAGCTGGAAGATCCGAAGCCAGAAGACCGTGAAGAAGATCATCGTCGTGCAAATTATATCTACGTTTCTAACAATAGTCTGACTTCGTCAATTTAACTTTCTTGTTTCTTAGACACATTTACGCGACCAGTAGGTTACTCCCTAACGGTGTCAAACTGTAATCGACTGGTAACGTAACACGTGCGTCTTTACGTCTTTTGAAGACGCCATGCGTAAAACAAAGCCAGAAGCCCAGAACGACGACGAAACGCCGGTGGGAATGCGTATCTTCGAGGAAGCCCCGCGTCCCCTCAGACTATCTATCGTTGACACAAGCGCCCGCCGCCGCGCCCGCCGACGCCCGCAGCCATGCCGCGCCACGCCGCCGCGCCCGCTATGTCCGTCGACCAGCGAATGTTAGAAGTCAGCACATCCGCGCCGCGTACAGATACACTCGCCGCAATTATTGAAGATCTTCCGGTCACCGAAATGGTTCAACGATACATACCGCCGCGCCCGTAGCTACCGACGCTGTACCAGGCCCGCGCCGCTCTCCCGTCAGTTCGTTCAGCCCGGTCGACAGCTAGCGCAATCGCGAAATTAAAACAAATTGAGTACAACACAGCTGAAGAACTCGCCGCGATTAGAAGGAAACAATTACAAATCGAGGAAGATTTAATTAAAAGAAATACGCTAGGGACATCGCTCAACTACAAGAAGATACAGATAGGAAAGTTTAGAAGGAGCCGAAATAGCAGAAAGTAGGAATCGTGTCGACCAATGGTTAGATAACGTGGAGACTGTGCGGGGAGCCGCCCTGCCGCCTGTCTCAGCCCGCGCCCCGCATCGATCGAGTGCAGGCCCCACCGGAAAGGGGACCGATTACGTACCTGCGCTACCCGTGTATAGTGAAGATGCCCAGGGAGGACGGTTGCGAATAACGAACAACCACGTCACGCGAACATAGTACAAAGGGATGAGTGGGTCGCCGCAGAATCGGATCAGGTGAATCGTCATGTAAGGTTACGTCGCCGACGCGCGCCAACGCCGCACTCTATCGCCAAAACGTGGGTCGCCGTCGCCACATCGCCGCGAGGAACGTAGATTATCGTCGCCGTATCGTCGCGATGTGGGTCATAGGTCACGGCCATATAATCACGATACATCCCCGAATCGTCGTGTATCGTTGGAAGAAAATAGGGATAAAGTGGGTCGCTCACCCGAGAGGGAAGATAGGGTATCGAACGGCTGGCGGAAGCATTAGAGAATATGGTACGATTTAGACCAGCCGCCGCGAAGCAAACACAGGACTTGCCTATTTTCAACGGCTCGGCCGCGGAATGGTTAGCGTTTAAAGCCGCGATGAATGAATCCACCCGTTTGTATGGATTCACAAACACGGAAAATATGGCAGGTTAAGGAACTGTTTACGTGGTGAGGAGGAGGCAGTATCGGCATTACTATTTACCGCGAAGGATCCAGCGGATATTGCGGACACTAGAACAGTGTTTCGGTCGCTCAGAGTAATCATAGATCGCGCGTTAGAAGATCTGAGACGTCTTCCGCGCAGGCTTAACCGCTCAGGAATTAAATACGTTCGCGATTAAGTTACAAAATTACGTCTGTGTTATGAAAACGTCGACGGTAAAGGGTATTTACAAAACCCGATGCTTACTAGGAAGTTACAAGTAAATTAAGTCCTCATTTACGATCACGTTGGTGCGATTATGCGGAGCACTACGGAAGTGCTGACGAACGGATATCGTCACGCTATCACGATTTATGATGAGAGGCTGACCGCGCGTTAAGTCATGCCTACACCTCCGCAGCGCCGATTGAGGAAGCACCCGTGAAGAAGCACCACCGCCGCCGAGGCTTATAGTCACACGTCGCGCAGAAGATAGGCCCGCGATGTGGGACATTCACCACACGAGATAGTGACAGTGAAAGTGTTAAGTGTTTGTGTTGTGGTGGTGATCATACAGTAAAGTAAGAAATTAGTGCAGATGGACGTAGATAGCCGGTGGAAGTGGGTGAAGGAAGAGGGTTGCTTCAAGTGTTTAAGCAGCAAGCACCGACGTCTGAGGTGTAAGGCTAAGAAATGCGGCGTCAACGGCTGCAACGCCTCTCACCACGCACTTCCGCCCACCAGAATCAGACACCGGAAACGTCTGCAAGTTCAGGTGAAACAGTGCTCGTCGCGTCGAATACAGCTAAAAGTGCGTCAGTGTTGTTAAAGTGTGTCCTATTATAGTGCGCGGACCGCGTGGTAAAGAGATCGAAACCTACGCGCTCCTCGACGAAGGGTCCACGATATCGTTGATCGACGACGAATTAGCTCGCAGTTAGACGCGGAAGGACCGACGAAGCCGCTGAATATTCGAGGCGTATCTGTAACCAACGCGAATAATAGCCGAATAGTCACAATAGGGATACGCGGAAAAACGAAAAGGAAACTTGACATAAGGTGCGCGAACGATAAATAACTTAACGGTAGGTTCGCAGTCCGTCGGTAAGGGTGTCTACGTTTAAAACATTTACGTGGCTTACCGAGCGAAGTATGTTATAGTGATGCGAAGCCGAAAGTGTTAATAGGGTCAGACAACTGGCATTTAATTATAACGCGTAATTTACGCATAGGACGTCGTAAGCAACCCATTGCGTCTAGGACATTGTTAGGATGGGTCTTACAAGGGACCGCGCCGCGTATTATGTGTAGACAAGACGGTGAAACGGTATTACACATATCGAGCGTTAACGGACGTCTAGATAAGGATATGAAGACGTTCGCCAGCCCTGATGAAGAGTTGACCGATCTTCTCAAGAGGCAGTACGAGATCGACTCAATAGGTATATCGCTCAAAAGCAGACCAAGGCGGGAAGAGGAGCGGGCTGTTGACATCTTCCAGCGCACCGTCAAGAGGGTCGGCGAGCAATACCAAGTCGGACTGCCGTGGAGGGACGATGACGTCAGGCTGCCACCAAGCTACGAGATGGCAGCTCGAGACTCCGCACCATCGAACGTAGGACGGAACGGTCACCGGAGTATAGGGATGCATGCGATGCTCCGGGGGAGTGATGAGACCCGACCTCGCGATAATAGTGAACGTACGTATCGCGACGACACGGTTAAGGTAGCGTTAGTAGCGGCCAAGGCGAAAGTCGCCCCGATCAAGGCACAAAGCATACCGCGATTAGAGTTGCAGGCGAACTTGATAGGCGCGCGACTCGCGGAATTCGTGCAGGACGAACACAGAGTGAGAGCAGATAGGGTCATATATTGGACGGACTCTACTACGGCGCTCCACTGGATAAGGAACGATACGGCGCGTTACACTCCATACGTAGTGTAATAGATAGCCGAGAAAACATCACCCGAACAATGGAAATGGATTCCGACTGCTCACAACATAGCAGACCAAGCAACGCGCATGAACTTCGTAAGCAAGAGAAAGCGACCAATGGTTCACCGGACCGTCATTTCTCTGAAGACGAAAACAAATGGCCACAGGGAAAGAAGAGGCAGGAGAAAACGAAGAGCTGGAAGAAATTGTGGCGCATCACGTCGAGACCAAGGACGCACACCTGCCAGAGATAAAACTTCTCTTCATACGAGGACTGATAAGAGCCACAGCACAGTACTGCAATTCATCGATGCCATACGAGACGGGCTCGAGTAACAACACAGCACATCAAAGGGCAGAGCGGATGTGGGTGGAGCGCAGTCAGCTCGACAGCTTCGCTGAAGACATCAGCCGACTTCAGCAGGGAAGAATCTGGTCACCGGCAGCGCTTTGGGAAGCTCGACCCCAATTGAAGACGGAATACTACGAGCCAGGGGAGAATCGACGCAGCCGACGTAGACGACCGGATGAAACGACCTATAATCCTGAATGGACGCCACCGATTTGTAAAGCTGCTGATAGAAAAGGCGCATCAAAAGCAAGCCATGCCAACAGGGAAAGGGTGGTCAACGACCTACGAACAAATATATATCTCCGTCTACGACCGACCGTGCGAGAAGTGGAACGAAACTGTCTGCAATGTAGGGTACGCAACAACACCACGGCCGGCAGTTATAGGCGACTTACCACCTGAAAGGTTAGGAGCGTTTGCGCGACCGTTTACATACACAGGGTAGATTATTTCGGGCCTTTGTCGGTAACGGTAGGACGACGGCACGAGAAGCGGTGGATAGCGTTATTTACATGTTTAACGACACGCGCGGTTCATTTGGAAATAGTCCACAGCTAACCACGGACTCGGCAATAATGGCATTACGGCGCATGGCGGCTAGGCGCAGGTGGCCTCAGGTAATATCTCAGATAATGGGACCAACTTTCGGAGCCGACACCGAACTCGAAGGGCCATGGAAGAATGGAAACCGCTACTCAAGGACTTCGCACTAACACAACGCACCGGTGGAAGTTCATCGCACCGGGAGCGCCCAACCAGGGAGGCGCATGGGAACGGCTCGTGCGTTCAGTCAAAGCAGCGTTGGAGCAACTCTCCACCAGAAGAGTCCGAAGGAGGAGACGTTAGCAACCTTGTTGACGGAAGCGGAGAACACCGTCAACTCGACCGTTGACCCATGTACCGGTCGACATCAATGACCAAAACATTGACTCCCAACCATTTCATCATGTTGGGACCGTCGAGCCTACCTATCACCGCAACGTGCTCACCCACCGATCGCCGGGCATGAAGCGGCGCAGGGCTCGCCGATGAATACTGGAGGCGCTGGGTGCGGAATGCTTGCGACGCTGATCCCGCGCGGAGCATCTCGAGACGCCCAGCGACAAGATGTGAAAAGACGACCTCGTCGTGATTGTTGATAACAACCTGCCGCGGAACGTGTGGCCGAGGGAGTATGACAAGAACGTTTCCCGGACCTGACGGCGTGGTGCGCAACGTGGAAATTCGAACCAGAGGCGGTACTACGACGGTGAGGAAAATTGCCGTCCACCGAGTATAGGCTCGCACTACGCCGGGGAGGATGTTACGGACGGCGGGGAGCAGCCGCCCGTCGCCCCTCATACCCCGTTACGCCCCGCACCGCACACCGCCCGGACATCACGTGGGGTCGACAACCAATCAGCGCAGCACATCGTGTGAGAACTCCATCGTCTTGAGACGGCCGCCGCAGAAATATAAAAAGGGCCTTTTGGGCTCCGCAGGCATTCGATTCGACAGCGGCACTCAAGAAAGAAGACTCTCAAGAAAGAAAACTCTCAAGACAGAAGACCCACTAGATATTCCCTTGTACATACATTGCCGCTATTGTAAATAGTTTAATATAAAGTTTTAAATTGTCCCACTTTTTACAGTCCTTTTAGCTCAGTTATTAGTTATCGAAGTAAACTCAGTACACATACACCTAATAGTCAAGTCTCATTTAATTTACGCTCCTTCTATACATAACAATTTTTGGTCCATCGTCGCCGGATTGAAGCCAGAAGATCGAAGCTGGAAGATCAAAGCCAGAAGATCAAAAGCTGGAAGATCCGAAGCCAGAAGACCGTGAAGAAGATCATCGTCGTGCAAATTATATCTACGTTTCTAACAATAGTCTGACTTCGTCAATTTAACTTTCTTGTTTCTTAGACATTTACGCGACCAGTAGGTTTCCTAACGGTGTCAAACTGTAATCGACTGGTAACGTAACACGTGCGTCTTTACGTCTTTTGAAGACGCCATGCGTAAAACAAGCCAGCCAGGAACACACGACGACGAAACGCCGGTGGGAATGCGTATCTTCGAGGCCCCGCGTCCCCTCAGACTATCTATCGTTGACACAAGCGCCGCCGCGCCCGCCGACGCCCGCAGCCATGCCGCGCCACGCCGCCGCGCCCGCTATGTCCGCGTCCGACCGAGCGAATGTTAGAAGTCAGCACATCCGCGCCGCGTACAGATACACTCGCCGCAATTATTGAAGATCTTCCGGTCACCGAAATGGGTTCAACGATACATACCGCCGCGCCCGTAGCTACCGACGCTGCCAGGGCCCGCGCCGCTCCCCGTCAGTTCGTTCAGCCCGGTCGACAGCTAGCGCAATCGCGAAATTAAAACAAATTGAGTACAACACAGCTGAAGAACTCGCCGCGATTAGAAGGAAACAATTACAAATCGAGGAAGATTTAATTAAAAGAAATACGCTAGGACATCGCTCAACTACAAGAAGATACAGATAGGGAAAGTTTAGAAGGAGCCGAAATAGCAGAAAGTAGGAATCGTCGACCAATGGTTAGATAACGTGGAGACTGTGCGGGGAGCCGCCCTGCCGCCTGTCTCAGCCCGCGCCCCGCATCGATCGAGTGCAGGCCCCACCGGAAAGGGGACCGATTACGTACCTGCGCTACCCGTGTATAGTGAAGATGCCCAGGGAGGACGGTTGCGAATAACGAACAACCACGTCACGCGAACATAGTACAAAGGGATAGTGGGTCGCCGCAGAATCGGATCAGGTGAATCGTCATGTAAGGGTTACGTCGCCGACGCCGCGCGCCAACGCCGCCTCTATCGCCAAAACGTAGGTCGCCGTCGCCACATCGCCGCGAGGAACGTAGATTATCGTCGCCGTATCGTCGCGATGTGGGTCATAGGTCACGGTCACCATATAATCGATACATCCCCGAATCGTCGTGTATCGTTGGAAGAAAATAGGGATAGGTGGTCGCTCACCCGAGAGGAAGATAGGGGTATCGACGGCTGTGGAGCATATAGAGAATATGGTACGATTTAGACCAGCCGCCGCGAAGCAAACACAGGACTTGCCTATTTTCAACGGCTCGGCCGGGATGGTTAGCGTTTAAAGCCGCGATGAATGAATCCACCCGTTTGTATGGATTCACAAACACGGAAAATATGGCAAGGTTAAGGAACTGTTTACGTGGTGAGGCTAGGAGGCAGTATCGGCATTACTATTTACCGAAGGATCCAGCGGATATTATGCGGACACTAGAACAGTGTTTCGGTCGCTCAGAAGTAATCATAGATCGCGCGTTAGAAGATCTGAGACGTCTTCGCGCCCAGGCTTAACCGCTCAGGAATTAAATACGTTCGCGATTAAGTTACAAAATTACGTCTGTGTTATGAAAACGTCGACGGTAAAGGGTATTTACAAAACCCGATGCTTACTAGGAAGTTACAAGTAAATTAAGTCCTCATTTACGATCACGTTGGTGCGATGCGGAGCACTACGG
Organism: Parnassius orleans; assembly: GCA_029286625.1. NCBI lineage: Eukaryota > Metazoa > Arthropoda > Insecta > Lepidoptera > Papilionidae > Parnassius > Parnassius orleans. Next base: position 277,005 of record JAGSMP010000286.1, read on the forward strand.
GTGCTGACGAACCGGATATCGTCACGCTATCACGATTTATGATGATGAGAGGCTGACCGCGCGTTAAGTCATGCCTACACCTCCGCAGCGCCGATTGGGAAGCACCGTGAAGAAGAAGCACCGCCGCCGAAAAGGCTTATAGTCACGTCGCGCAGAAGATAGGCCCGCGATGTAAGGACATTCACCACACGAGATAGTGACGGTGAAAGTGTTAAGTGTTTGTGTTGTGGTGGTGATCATACGGTAGTAAAGTGTAAGAAATTAGTGCAGATGGACGTAGATAGCCGGTGGAAGTGGGTGAAGGAAGAGTGTGCTGAGTGTTTAAGCAGCAAGCACCGACGTCTGAGGTGTAAGGCTAAGAAATGCGGCGTCAACGGCTGCAACGCCTCTCACCACGCGTTACTTCACGCCCACCAGAATCAGACACCGGAAACGTCTGCAAGTTCAGGTGAAACAGTGCTCGTCGCGTCGAATACAGCTAAAAGTGCGTCAGTGTTGTTAAAGTGTGTCCTATTATAGTGCGCGACCGCGTGGTAAAGAGATCGAAACCTACGCGCTCCTCGACGAAGGGTCCACGATATCGTTGATCGACGACGAATTAGCTCGGAGTTAGACGCGGAAGGACCGACGAAGCCGCTGAATATTCGAGGCGTATCTGTAACCAACGCGAGAATAATAGCCGAATAGTCACAATAGGGATACGCGGAAAAACGAAAAGGCTTATGACATAAGTGCGCGAACGATAAATAACTTAACGGTAGGTTCGCAGTCCGTCGGTAAGTGTCTACGTTTAAAACATTTACGTGGCCAGGCGAGTATGTTATAGTGATGCGAAGCCGAAAGTGTTAATAGGGTCAGACAACTGGCATTTAATTATAACGCGTAATTTACGCATAGGACGTCGTAAGCAACCCATTGCGTCTAGGACATTGTTAGGATGGGTCTTACAAGGGACCGCCGCCGCGCGTATTATGTGTAGACAAGACGGTGAAACGGTATTACACATATCGAGCGTTAACGGACGTCTAGATAAGGATATGAAGACGTTCGCCAGCCCTGATGAAGAGTTGACCGATCTTCTCAAGAGGCAGTACGAGATCGACTCAATAGGTATATCGCTCAAAAGCAGACCAGGCAGGCGGGAAGGCTGTTGACATCTTCCAGCGCACCGTCAAGGGGTCGGCGAGCAATACCAAGTCGGACTGCCGTGGAGGACGATGACGTCAGGCTGCCACCGCTACGGATGGCAGCTCGAGACTCCGCACCATCGAACGTAGGACGGAACGGTCACCGAGGTATAGGGATGCATGCGATGCTCCACGGGGGTGATAGAGACCCGACCTCGCGATAATAGTGAACGTACGTATCGCGACGACACGGTTAAGGTAGCGTTAGTAGCGGCCAAGGCGAAAGTCGCCCCGATCAAGGCACAAAGCATACCGCGATTAGAGTTGCAGGCGAACTTGATAGGCGCGCGACTCGCGGAATTCGTGCAGGACGAACACAGAGTGAGAGCAGATAGGGTCATATATTGGACGGACTCTACTACGGCGCTCCACTGGATAAGGAACGATACGGCGCGTTACACTCCATACGTAGTGTAATAGATAGCCGAGAAAACATCACCCGAACAATGGAAATGGATTCCGACTGCTCACAACAGCAGACCAAGCAACGCGCATGAACTTCGTAAGCAAAGGCGACCAATGGTTCACCGGACCGTCATTTCTCTACGAAGACGAAAACAAATGGCCACAGGGAAGAAGAAGGCAGGAAAACGAAGAGCTGGAAGAAATTGTGGCGCATCACGTCGAGACCAAGGACGCCCCACACCTGCCAGAGATAAAACGCTTCTCTTCATACGAGACTGATAAGAGCCACAGCACGAGTACTGCAATTCATCGATGCCATACGAGGACGGGCTCGAGAATTAACGCTACAGCACATCCAGGGCAGAGCGGATGTGGGTGGAGCGATCAGCTCGACAGCTTCGCTGAAGACATCAGCCGACTTCAGCAAGGAAGAATCTGGTCACCGGCAGCGCTTTGGAAGCTCGACCCTAATGAAGACGGAATACTACGAGCCAGGGGAGAATCGGCAGCCGACGTAGACGACCGGATGAAACGACCTATAATCCTGAATGGACGCCACCGATTTGTAAAGCTGCTGATAGAAAAGGCGCATCAAAGCAAAAGCCATGCCAACAGGGAAGGGTGGTCAACGACCACGAGACCAAATATTATATCCTCCGTCTACGACCGACCGTGCGAGAAGTGGAACGAAACTGTCTGCAATGTAGGGTACGCAAGGCAACACCACGGCCGGCAGTTATAGGCGACTTACCACCTGAAAGGTTAGGAGCGTTTGCGCGACCGTTTACATACACCGGGGTAGATTATTTCGGGCCTTTGTCGGTAACGGTAGGACGACGGCACGAGAAGCGGTGGATAGCGTTATTTACATGTTTAACGACACGCGCGGTTCATTTGGAAATAGTCCACAGCCTAACCACGGACTCGGCAATAATGGCATTACGGCGCATGGCGGCTAGGCGCGGGTGGCCTCGGGTAATATACTCAGATAATGGGACCAACTTTCACGGAGCCGACACCGAACTCCGAAGGGCCATGGAAGAATGGAAACCGCTACTCAAGGACTTCGCACTAACACAACGCACCGAGTGGAAGTTCATCGCACCGGGAGCGCCCAACCAGGGAGGCGCATGGGAACGGCTCGTGCGTTCAGTCAAAGCAGCGTTGGAAACGCTCTCCACCAGAAGAGTCCGAAGGAGGAGACGTTAGCAACCTTGTTGACGGAAGCGGAGAACACCGTCAACTCTCGACCGTTGACCCATGCCGGTCGACATCAATGACCAAAGCATTGACTCCCAACCATTTCATCATGTTGGGACCGTCGAGCTACCTATCACCGCAACGTGCTCACCCACCGATCGCCGGGCATGGAGGCGGCGCAAGGCTCGCCGATGAATACTGGAGCGCTGGGTGCGGGAATACTTGCCGACGCTGATCGCGCGGAGCATCTCGAGACGCCCAGCGACAAGATGTGAAAGAAGACGACCTCGTCGTGATTGTTGATAACAACCTGCCGCGGAACGTGTGGCCGGGGGTAGTGACAAGAACGTTTCCCGGACCTGACGGCGTGGTGCGCAACGTGGAAATTCGAACCAGAGGCGGAGTACTACGACGACCAGTGAGAAAATTGCCGTCCACCGAGGTATAGGCTCATGCTACGCCGGGGAGGATGTTACGGACGGCGAGGGCAGCCGCCCGTCGCCCCTCATACCCCGTTACGCCCCGCGCACCCGCACACCGCCCGGACATCACGTGGGTCGACAACCAATCAGCGCACAGCATCGTGTGAGAACTCCATCGTCTTGAGACGGCCCGCAGAAATATAAAAGGGCCTTTTGGGCTCCGCAGCATTCGATTCGACAGCGGCACTCAAGAAAGAAGACTCTCAGAAAGAAAACTCTCAAGACAGAAGACCCACTAGATATTCCTTGTACATACACTGCCGCTATTGTAAATAGTTTAATATAAAGTTTTAAATTGTCCCACCTTTTCTTTACATACAGTCCTTTTAGCTCTGTTATTAGTTATCGAAGTAAACTCAGTACACATACACCTAATAGTCAAGTCTCATTTAATTTACGCTCCTTCTATACATAACAATAAGTAATAATTAAAAAATAAATAAAAACAGCATTAAAAGTTTAATATATTTATTAATAAAAAAATTTAAACTTAAAACAAATTTAATGACTTCTTGTCATTGAAATTTTAATCTAAGGGTGATTAGACATTTCTTAAATTAGCTAAGTACTATCACTAAACTAGTTTCGTAATAGAACAAACTTGTATTAATCAGTTTTAAATGTTAACAAAACAGTATACTTTATCTACCAAACATAATCCTTAAAAACAATCATTATTTGCAAAAAGTCACCTTGGCACATATCAGTCATAAGTGAACTTTGGAACTAAATAAATGAACTAGTAGTAAACATGCCTAGTTATTCTACATTCCGCGTCCAAATATTCTTCTTCCGGTAAACCATCTCGACCTTCTTTATCTGGTAGGTTTTGGTACCAATGATGCAGTTCAGAAGGTATTATTTTTTCAGTGTACATTTATAATAAAACATTTTTTCTTGCTTTAGTGATTGGAAACTTTGTTATAAGTTTTTTTTTAACGTTATAATATAATTTGTCAGTGAAAATTTCTACGTGAGATATTCGTTTTCGCAGATTAATGATTTCGGTGGCTGTTTCAGTTGCCCACCTTTGGACACATTCAGTTATTTTTAGTGTGACCTGTAGTCATATCTATATTATTAATCGATGTAAGGGTATTTTTTCAAACCTAAAACATTTCACTGTTAGCCACTGCATTTTTCTCCATCAGGCCCAACAGATTGATTCAAAATCTTTTAAGGCTAAAATCTCTCTGTAATCCATTACTATAGGTTCGTACGGTTTTTTATGATGGTGTTTCCTTTGATATTCTGTTGGACCTGGCTAATCTAACGATATTGTAAAAGATCAATCGATATCAATGAAATATCGATAAAACTGGCATAAAGCGCATTTGATGTTCAATTGCGCTAATCATACTGTCCAGATTCAAGATATTTGTGTTCAATAACCTCAAGGTGTGTTGTCTGAACCAAATACAGCTGTAAACATAACAGAAACTGATTCCTATTTTGACTGCGCGTGTATCAGAAAACATCGATATTTCATTTACTGAAGATGGTAGACGTTTGAGCCAAAGGTACAATAGCGTTCTCGCATCATCACTTCCCTTATTTCCATCAACTTCAGGCCACAAGTAACAGGTCATCATTTGGCGAACGTGCTTCGTAAATGGTAGCAATATATAAGTTCCATTTTCTAGGTAGTACAGAAGTGACACGTTACTAGATGGCATATGAAGAACCTTTGTAAGTCCAACGTAACAGACATAAATTTTTCATCTTCGTTAGTCCGAATTTTATCTGCCTCCTTGGCTTGGCTTTGTTCTTTAAAATGTTCCTCATACTTTAATTGCTATGCAGCAAGGTCAGGTGAACTTCAGCTTGGCGCAGTTATATTTTTGCACATATACTTACTGACAGAGCCGTGGTAGCTCAGATGATCAGCGTTCGCTGTAAATTTCACAGTACGCGAGCAACCCGGGGTCGATTCCTGCCGGCACCAATGAAATTACATTGCAATTTTAAGTGCTGATTTGCCACTTGCTCGGTGGTAAAGGAAAACATCGTGAGGAAATCTGCATATTTGAGCAATAAGAAAAAAACATTTCGAAGACATGTGATGTTCGCCAACACGCATTGGGGCAGCGCGGCGAACATTTCCTTGCCCTAAAACCCTCTAAAAATCTCAGAATGGCTGTAACTTTTTAACTTTAACTTACTGATATGTTGTAAAAATCTTCTTCTAGACATATTATGGGTTAGTTATGATCTTGAAGAGTTGTTAAAGATTGTTCAATAGTTGTGATTACGCGGTCCTCAGAAATTTTCAATTACAAAATAGACGCGAATTATATGTTTTATTCTGATTATGATAGAATAATTGTAATTCATAACGAAATCATTTACCTTGAACGACGCCGTGTTCCGACGCGATTTTTAGTACGTGTGTGTACGCGTACGAAAACATAAATTCATTAAAAGCTATGGAGTGATTACTGGAGTCTATCAAAAGTAATTAACTGTATTTAATTCGTATAAAAATGAATAGATAGCATATATCTCGTAAAACAAAGAATCGCTAAGAAACAATAAGTAATTTTGATTAAACTAAAACTGTAAATAATGACCGTCATTCGTTGTCACACGTTGAATTATGTGCACCTAATGAACTTTAACCAAATGCTGTTCTTAAGTGATGTGCTTAACGTGTGTCTTAAAAAGTTATTAAGTCACATAAATGACCTTTGTATTACAATAAAATGTACCATTTTGTTTATTTTTTATTTGTTAAAAACTATCATTGTACTTTACCGTGTTTATAAGAACCAGTTTAACGAAAATTGTAATTATCGATTTTAAAGTTAGGTCAAAAGTCCAAATTTGAAATGCTAGAAAAAAAAATGAGTTTTGCATAATATAGAACTTATCGAGAAGAGTTCAATGCTATTATAAACTGTACTTTGAGTTTTTTTGTAGTTATTGAGTTCTTGCACTAAGCCGATGATTAGCACCTCTCTGTTTTCGACTAAAAATAGAACTCTTATTCACCTCGTGACAACTAAGCGTCCTTAAAACGATCAATACATTGAAACGTTGACTGTTGCCCTCAACTGCAATCGATATGTCAGCGTCAAGGCTTGTTTAACGGTTTGTTTTTGTCGGGTTTAACTTTGGTACAGCAACTCGTAACAAATTGGATTTTAAGAAAAAAACACTGTTATTGCTTCCACCAGTGCAATATGGATCCATTTTATATGCGGAATTTTATATAAAAAGTTAAAAAACAAGTGATATTTTTAATTTTGTACTCAAAAAAATAATATACCACTTTTTTTCATATTCCTACATTGTCATCCGATTCTGAGCTATGTTCAAAATTTCAAGTCTCTAGCTTATCGGGAAATAAGTAATAATAATAATGAATAAGTAATAATAATAATAATAAGGTAGGTAAGTGACGACCCCATCGCCCGCTGACGTAACAGTTAAGTGACAAAACTGCTACGTCGGCGCAGTCAGTCAGCACCTTGCCAAGAGGTGTGAGCGCCGTGCCTCGGCAGAATTGAGGGTGCAAAAGCCCGTTTGTGCTTACGGCCACACTATTAAACGGTGCCGGGCCTGGGCGTCTCCCGTTAATTGACGCCCATTTTTATGGATGATGGAAAATAAAGCGCATAGGGCCGCTGCCTGGGGTCGCCGGGCGCGTCTGGAGCTGGCGCTGGACGCGACAGCATGCGGGCCGTTGCCGAGCGCGAGGTACCAGACCACCTAGCAGTCCTCGCATCCATCATCCCACCAGATGGCTTGGTGTCGGCAGGGTCCTCTCGGACTCGGCAAGCGGCACCCGCCGCTGGTGGAGTACGCCGCATGCGTTGGACAAAATATGAACATAAACGCATTGCGGGCGTACTATAGGGCGAAAGGGAAGAAACTGGAGGAACAGCGTATCGGGCTCGTATGCACCGCTTTTTGCTGAGCTGGAGCCGTCTGTTCCCGTCACAGAGCAAAACCTGGCAGACCGAGTTCGGTACATCATACGCTCGAAAATATTTGATGATGCCGAACTCGAACGACTTCGGCGTGAGGCTATTCCCTCATCAGAATGAACCAGCTATAGCTGGGGATGCGGCTCCTAAGGCCATAGACCAGCAGCCATATGTGGAAGCCGCCATGGATCTTCCCTTTGGTTGATTCAGGCGATGATGGAATGGTCACCCAAGAACTAGAGCAGATGAGGAGTAAATTGGAGGCGATTGTGGAAACGCGCTGTACGCTCTCGAAAATCGACCGCGACTCCCACGCATAACCCTAAGCAAGCGGAATCAGGATGTCGTGACGGCCCTGAACCCATTGCTGGCCACCTTTTGGAAACCAGCCGGGACCTTTGCGATACGGACTCAATACTCTTTGGCGCCGCATTGGCAGTTTGCCGTATTGTTGGTGCCAAACTTCCCACATCTGGACGTGCTACTGGGCAAAGTAGCGCTATCCCAGCCTGGCGAAGAAGGATTGAGGACCGTATCGCAGGCAAGGGCCTCATCGGCAGACTGATAAGCTTCAGGTCGGGCAATAATAGGCCGAAATTGTGCGCACCGTCAGGATGGCGTTTGCTGGGACAAATATCAGTTTGTCTCAGCCGGATATAACGCAAAACTGACGGAGCGCATAGACGACCTGAAACAGAGAATCGCTGCTTGGGGGAAGCGGATCCGGACACGGTTCAACCAGAATCGTCTCTTCCAGAGTGATCAGAAGAGGCTCTATGAATCATTGGAGCGGCCGATGGTACGTGGAACGGGCTCAGCACCAAATCAGGCCGACACTATCGCATTCTGGCGCGGCCTGTGGTCAGAGCCCGTAAACCACAGCGAGGGCCCTTGGACGGAAGTTGTGGCGAGTCAGTGTGCGAGTGTTACGCCCATGGACCCCGTCATCATAACGCCGGATGACGTAGCTGAGGCGGTCCGTATGGCTGAACTGGAAAAGTCCGGGACTTGACGGACTGCATCACTACTGACTGAAGGGTTCGTGGTGTGTCACGCTGTGCTCGCCGACAGTTTCAAGAGGCTCTCGACCAAAAGTCACTCCGAGCCTCTTCACTACTGGGATCACTCATTTGGTTCCTAAAGACCGGGATTCCACAGACCCGAGCAAATACCGCCCCATAACCTGTCTACCTACCATATACAAGACACTAACATCCGTTTTGAGCGCGAGAATCACTCGTCACCTGAACGCAAATCAGGTGATGTCGCGCGCTCAAAACGGATGTCAGGCGGTGGTCGTGGAACCAGGAACCACTCCTCATTGACGCGGTCATTGGCAAGGTGGTTAAACGTAACCGTCGGAACCTCTCCGCCGCCTGGATAGACTACAAAAGGCATTCGACTCGGTGCCTCGCCGCGGCAGAGGGTCCTCGAGCTGTACAAGGTTGACTGTACAGTTCGAGACTTCCTCAGCAGTGTATGGGGCAGTGGATACGATCCTTTGTCATCTGGGCGAGCGGATGACGGCTGGAGAACCACATAAGGATGAAGGGGTATCTTCAGGGCGATTGTTTGAGTCAATCTGGTTTTGCCTCTCCTGAACCCTCTCAGTACCTTACTGGAGGACTCCGGGAGGTTTCAGCTTCGGAAAGGAGGTACAAAAGTGACCCACCTTTTCTATGGATGATCTCAAATTATTCGCCTCAGTCGCTCCCATCTTATGGAATTGCTAAACATCACTTGTGATTTTAGTAATTCTATTAGAATGGAGCTGGGGACAGATAAATGTGCGGTTCTTCATGTTGAAAGGGGAAGGGTTGCTAGTTCTGAGGGCATAGACTTATCTATGCCCATCAACATAAGGACCCTTTCCGAGGCTGAAACATACCGATACCTGGGTATGTCACAGAACATCGGTATCGATGAGGCGGGTATGAAGCAGTCAGTTTGCGATGTGTTTTATGCACGTTTGACCAAAGTGCTTAACAGCCTTTTGTCCGGTGTGAATAAGACACACCATATAACAGTTGGGTCATGCCTGTTCTCATATATACCTTTGGCATACTAAGTGGACTCAAACTGAACTTAACGCCCTGGATAGAAAAGTCCGCACTATGACGTCCCAGGATGCATCACCCGAGATCGTCGATTATGAGGCTGTACTTGCCGCGGAAACATGGTGGGCGTGGCTTAAGCGCGTTTACCATGCATAATCGCGAAGTGTGCAGCCTCCGTAATTACTTTCTGACGAGATCGGATGATCCATTCTATAGGGACGTCATTTCTTGTGATAAAGGACTTACCTCTATCCTTGGCCAACGAGCAATGGCAAGACCCGGCAGTACAGAGCATTTCCGACCGGGAGACCGTATGGAGGAAGGAGCTCCACGGGAGGTTCTACAAGGCTCTACATGTGCCTTTCGTAGACACAGTTGCTCCTCCACTGGCTACGTTTTGGTGACCTCTTTGGGAAACCGAGGGTTTTGTCTGTGCGATACAGGATCAGGTTATTAAGACCAACAACTATCGGAGATACATCCTAAGGATGGCACCGTCGACATCTGTCGAGCTTGTCGCCATCCCGGTGAGTCACTAGGCATGTCATCTCCGGTTGTTCGGCGCTTTCTAACTCTGAGTACTTGCACAGGCACAACAGTAGCCAGAATTCTACACCAGGAGCTCGCTCTGAAATACGGTCTCGTGGACCGGAAATTGCCGTATTACAAGTACTTGCCGGAAGCCGTGCTCGAAAATGACCGCGCCAGGCTCTACTGGACCGGGCCATCATCACAGACAGGACTATTCTTGCGAATAAGCCTGATATTGTGCTGATGGACCGGGCACAATCAAGGATATTTTGGTCGACATCACCATTCCGTATGACGAGAACCTCGTGAAAGCCGAAACAGATAAGCGAACAAAATATCTGGACCTGGCTCACGAGGTGACCGACATGTGGGGTGGACTGCCGACCGAAATTATACCTGTAGTCGTCTCTGCGAACGGGTTAATCCCAGTCAGCCTCTCAGGTCATCTGAGGCGACTGGGACTCCGTGACGGACCGCTCCAAGCTCAAATGCAGAAGGCGGTGCTCCTCGATACCGCCACGCATCGTCCGCCGGTTTCTCTCCCTTTCCCCTAACCCTCGGCCGTTTGGTCTCCCCTGCCGAGGGTTTCCATCTAGTTGGGTTTTATTTATTTATGTATTATTTATTTATTTATGTTAGTATATTAAATATATATTTATGTTTATTTATTATTTCCTTTAAAATATTTATTCAGCCCAACCAGATGAGAATACTATATAAATACCCATAATAATAATAAAAACATGCGTGAGTGTTGTGAAACACTCGGTTGGAACGAAGTTCATTTCGTAGTATATTATTATTATTGATAAACGTATTATATTATTGATTAATAAATACAAATAAATGAATTACTAGAATCTGAGAGCAATTAAATGAAACGTAGAAATAACTAATGAATTGAAGGAATGGTAGGAAACTTCGTAATTAATATATTTATTCAAGTTGTGAAAATAAACATTTTATTGTACATCATTCAATCGTAGTGATAATTGGTTTGTGGTAACTAAAGTAGGACACATATGTTTGAGATTCAATTTTATCTAAGTATCTCGAAAAAACGGCATCAATAGTGGTATTGTATCTGATCGTAGATTTTGCTGGATCATTATTAATTTGTAAATCAAATTCATCCGAAAGATCTAAAGAATATCGTGAAAGAATAGAAACTTGTCTTTCACGATATTCTTTAGATCTTTGAGCAGCGGTTTTGGATATCATTTTATTTTTTTCTTGTAATTAGTTTCCCTCAAGACATTTATCAGATTTTTGCGCACTGTTTTTTTCTACTAGCATATTCTTAATTTTTTTTCTCTCTGTTTTGCATTTTTCGGCATTGTTACTTTTTTTGATGTTTTTTTAGTAAATTTGTCAATTAATTGGCTATAAAATGAGTCCTAAGCCACTATCACAATGCATTATTGATGTATAATGTATATTAACCTATAACAAAAGTTATTATTAACCAACAAAAGTGTTTAAAAGCAATTAGCAAAGAGCCCATTCAGATGTTTTTCATTCCATAAAAATGAAATAAAATAATAAAATGAAAGTTTGAAAATACAGTCAAGCGCAGCCGGTTTGATCTTATTGGCTGCCTTGAACTAATAAGCGCGCACATATGACTGGGCATAGCCAATAATCTGTGGTAATAAGAAATGTCAAGCGCAGCCGGTGCGATCTAATTAGCTGTCTTGAACCAATAAGCGCGCACCTATGACTGGGCACAGGTAATAGCATATGCGCATAACCGCTAGAAGGGGTCGTGACGGAAAATTCTTACACTTTTACTCGCCTAGCCCCCATCTGTCAAATTCGTACCGTCCGATAAGGAACTTCGTTCCAATAATCAATTACTAAATTTCATTTGAACAGATACGTGAAAGCGAAGCGAATAAAAATGAATTTAGAGTGCATTGTCATCGAGTTGTGAATCTATCTTTCCCCTAACTCTCGGCCGTTTGGTCTCTCCTGCCCTAGGCTTTCGTCGGGTTGGGTTTTATTTATTTTTAAATATATTTTTGGAACGTAGTTCTTTATACGGTACGGATTTGACGGATGGGGGCTAGGTGACAAAAAGTGTAAGATTTTTCCATCACGACCCCTTCTGACCTAGTGTAGACGGCCTTTTAATGCTATAAGGAAGCGAGATGGAATAATGTCCATCTCCCTTGCACTTTTTCTTATATTGCCATGAAAGAAATATTATTTTATTTTAAATGACGCTTCATTTTAACAAACGTTAGTAATTCATTTATTTGTATTTGTTAATGAATAATATAATACGTTTATCAATAATAATTTACAACGAAAATAACTTCGTTACAACTGAATGTTCCAAGACAGTCACGCATGATTTTTTTTTCTTTATAATTTTTTTTTGTATAACTATGTGTTTTTGCTGTTTGCTTCAGTTTATACGAAAATTAATGTTTTGTTGTTACCTAGTAGATAACATGTTTCTTTCCCTCTGTCACTTATAATTTGTGTGAGATGTCAATATTAGGCTACAATTGAAAATCAGTTCTGTTGTACTGTAAGTACTGCATCAAATTGCTGAAATGGGGAAAAAACGTATTACTATGATATTTTGATGTTAAACAAATAGTTTTCTTTCTTCTTTCCTTCATTTACTTCTTTATTTTACTTAATTTTATAGCTATTTTTATACATATTTCGTATAATAAATAAATTATACAACATAATACATAAACACTCACGCATGTCACCCAGAGACTGACACACCTCTCTCGCCTCCTCCATATCCATATACCTACGCATACACGCTCGTCGGTTAAGGGTACTCTTAATTTGGCCCATTTTCAATATATCTCCAATTTGGTCGATAAACATTCGCCTAGGGGGTCACTTCCCGACTCTGCCGTTCACCTCTGCAACATAAATTTGTTTTGTCACTCTTTCCTCATTCATTTTTTCTACATAAACAAACCATCGAAGCATTCCTTTCTTAATCCTGGTCACAACATCATCTTGCAAACCACACTCGTCTCTTATCACACAATTTCTCACTCTGTCATTCAGATTCAGCCCTAACATACTCCTTAATGACCGCATTTCTACAGCATTTATACTACTCTCGTGCTTTTTCTGCCACACCCAACTTTCACTACCATTTATTAAAGTAGGGACTAACACAGCATTGTGAATTGCCACACGTATCTTTTTGGACACATTCTGACTTTCCACAATAGAGTGTAGAGCCCCATTTAGTCTATTTCCTGCGTCCACTCGTCGTTCTATATCCTTATTATATTTACCATCCCTGCTAAATATACATCCCAAAAACACAAACTCATCTACTTGCTCGACAAATATAACAAAATAATAATTATTATTAACCTTAAAACCGAATTTGTCTAGCCAGCCAGTCTGAACAGAGGCTAGTCATCTGTGCAGTACAGGATTATTGGGTGTGTGCGCAAACACAGGCGATACCTATTCCCTCACTATACCTGCCCTGATACGGAAGAAGGCGACTAAGCCACAAAAGTATCTTTCAAGAAAAATTAAGAAAAAGCGCGAAATAATTTTTCTTGATTTTCAATATTTTTTTGTCACAAAATACCTTTATTGTGGCTTATGTATAAGAAATAGACCTATGGTATCGCGGACTTTTTTAGATGGAAAAAAGATCTATATTTTTGTTTGTTGAACATTGTATTTACGTATCACTAAAGATTACGCAAGCTCACGAGGATAAAGCAGTTATTGAGCGATTTTTCTTTCAACTTGTTTAACAAAACTCAATATTTAAGGGTGCGTTTACGAATCGAACAAAATTATGCTGTTTTTCGGTACATTTTGTGACAAAACTAAACCAAATCAAACATAGGTAATAACTACCACGTATAGAATGGTTCTTTATCTTCGAATGGTAGTAACTTTTTTGTTGAAAATAATAGTTTTTTATATTGTAAAAACGATCTTCCCTAGCCAAATACAAAATTAACGATACCGGCTCATGTTCAGGTACATTTTTGTTCTATTATCAACACATATTAAGATTTCTAAAAATACTTTAAGTAGGCAGACATATACAATAAAAAATAGTGGTGTTTATTTTGTCAAAATGTCACAATAGTCGTAAAAAATATTTATTACTTTTTCTTATTTTTTCACATATTTTGCTAATACGGATGAATCATAACGGATTGCAATAAGGGTTATTTTATTTTTGGTGCCTGTTTTGATTTGTTGTACAAAAATTTCGATGAAACCACAGTCCGCGCTCGGCCGCCGTCATGAGTGGATACTGTATCGCCTGCCTGATTGCAGCAGCTGAAAAAGATCGCTGTACATACACAAAATATTCGAATTTGGTACATAGGTACTTGACAAGGTAAAATAATGTTATTATTTTTATAATCACACATTTTTATTATAATATTTTGTTTCAATAAAAGTAAGTGGGATTTATATATATAAATATATATTTAAATGCCTATTCGTCTTGGACTTCATGGAGTGATCTGAAAGTGTACATCGGTGACTACTGCTGGAATTCCTGGACGAGTAGAACTAGGTGTGCCGAGTTTGGGCTCGTTTTGTTATTACACCATCAAGTCTCTCCATCAAGCCTGGACGTTAGGTCTCATAATAACTAACAAAACGAGCCCAAACTCGGCACACCTAGTTCTACTCGTCCAGGAATTCCAGCAGTAGTCACCGAAGTACACCATCAAACCTCTCCATCAAGCCTGGACGTTAGGTCTCATAATAACTAACAAAATGAGCCCAAACTCGGCACACCTAGTTCTACTCGTGCAGGAGTTCCAGTAGTAGTCACTAAAGTACACCATCAGGTCTCTCCGTCAAGCCCAGAGATTAATCTCACCATAACTAACAAAACAAGCCCAAACTCGGCACACCTAGTTCTACTCGTCCAGAAATTCCAGCAGTTGTCACCGAAGTACACCATCAAATCTCTCCATCAAGCCTAGACATTAGGTCTCATAATAACTAACAAAACGAGCCCAAACCCGGCACACCTAGTTCTTCTTGTCGAGGAGTTCCAGTAGTAGTCACCAAAGTACACCATCAGGTCTCCCATCAAGCCTGGATGTTAGGTCTCATAATAACTAACAAAACGAGCCCAAACTCGGCACACCTAATTTTACTGTCCAGGAATTCCAGCAGTAGTCATCGAAGTACACCATCAAGTCTCTCCATCAAGCCTGGACGTAAGGTCTCATAATTACTAACAAAAGAAGTACTAATCTGTATGTGGTATGTGGCAATCTCAATGGAGGTGCTAGTTTAGGAAAAATGAAATTATGTTTAAAAGAAGAGGAAAAAGTCATTGTAAAAATAAATGTAACTACTTTATTTACTTTGAATTCTATAAAATTTCTTCCTCACAATTTAGATTTGATCTGCAAGCGGCAAAACGTTGGAGGAAAATTGAGTTTTAAGTTGCTTTTAATTGGAAAATAAATATTTATTCGGACAGTAAAATCGTTTTCAATATCAACGTCCAAACCAAGGAATATACATCTGACGCACTCTGACAAGAGATCTGATCGTATTTACCGATCGAACTCTTCACGCATACATCGATTGCTAAACTTACTCTCAAACACTTTTAAGCGTATCACTTTGCCGCTGTTTAAATATTATTTTAAATAAAATTCAATTTCATTCATAAACTAAAAAGCCGTGACTGCTTTTTGGAAGTTATGTGATTTTAATTTTTTTTTTTAAATTCTACGCTTGAAAACAGTTAAGTGTTTTTAGCCGTGTTTTAGCTTCTACTACTAGTGTTCACCGCTTTTAAGCATATTATTAAAATATTACCTAGCAAAACTGCTGCTAAGGAATAAAGCAATTACCTACGCTTAACTGTCTCTTAGCTTAGGAAATGTGCTTAAAGGTATTTTTTCTTAGTTTTACAAAATCAAATATTATAGTACTTCAACATAGAAAAATCGTTAAAATCACTTAACGGTTCTGTAACGTAACGATGCATTGTAACTGATTTCTAGCGTATGACAGCAAAGAAAATTATGCACTTAACTTAACCGCCAAATCTCTGGAACTATCAAACGTAAAAATATAATTCCAATATTGGCCGATAGAGAATTTTTTGCTCAGTTTAGTGGTGCTGAAAGCTCAAAATTGGCAAAATGCACTTAGCCGCCTTCTTCCGTATCAAGGCAGATATAGTCTATAGTCTGATGGGACATATCCGGCGAGAGATCATACGCAAGACTAACAGCTTTAGGTGCTTTCTAAAGCTCGAGTGTGAATCAACGTTAAGTTCCTGATTCCGAGCTGTTTCTGAGATTTATTTGACAGAAAAACCCAATAACTGATTTCAACCCTACCTGGGATTCGGACCTTGATGCAACTGCTGATCATATGGTCCGGTACTAGATCATATGATCAGCAGTTGCATCAAGACTAACAAGGTAGTTATTTTTCTTATATTTTCGAATAATACACCATTTATAACTAGTATTCTAAGATATTTAAATGCGATAAGATTCGTAAGAAAAACAAGTTTTATTTAAGACTATGTGATAGCTTCCAATTTACAATTAAGGTAGCTTACTGAACTTAAAAAACTTTATTTACTATTTACATATTAAGATAAATAAAAATACAGTTTTTCTACAGTTTTCTCGTTTAAACTTATTCCTTAACAAATAACTTATCGCTAGGTAGACAGTAACGGAAACGATGAAAAGACCGCCGCAGATTTCCCAAGCGTAATGTACTTCAAACTGCGATGCCTGTGTGACATTAAAGAGCAAACGAAAAATTACATTTCAGCTCTTGCAACGTTATTATGTAAGGAAAGAGGAACTACATTTTTTGACATTAGACCGATAGAATCTTAGGAAGCGCAGGAAATTCTTAGTAGTTTAGAAAATATAAAAAAAAATGTATTTTAATTTCGACTATAGTAGTTTTGTTTTAAAGTAAGAAATTAATAGATTTCTTTAGTTCATTAATGTATGTAGTAACTGTACAATTACAGTGTTTACGTAATTAGCCTCACTCTGCTCCAATATCGGCCAATCAACGAATTGGAGCCACGTACGTGTGTAATAATCAACGTTATGGTGTCATCTTCTGATTTTTATTAGAAGTAAATATTCGCAATACTATTGACATTATGTACCATTCAAGTTACCCGAAATTAAAAAAAAAAACTAAGAAAGGCCAAACAATTTAATGCAAAGATTTTATTTTTTTAGATTCAATACTGGATATTTCTGACTGATCAATTTAAATTATTGAAACATTTTAAATTTTGATAATGATTACAAATATCTGATGGGGGAGTTTTTACCTATATAAATGGACAAACATTCAAACTCAGGACAAATATTTGTGGGCCATACAAGTTATTGTTCAAAATATTTTCAACAGTGGACTTGTGAAGGGCTGTCCCTTCACAAGTCCACTGTTGAAAATAGGCCAAGGAATGCTACAAAGTACGGCCCAGAGCCACCTGCATTCATCGACTTCTTTCAATACTACGGATGTATAGCATAATAAAATACTAGGTGATGGGATTCATTTTCTGCTTAAGAATCCATGTAGCTAGGTACCATACCCTTACCTGTTTCTGCCATCAAATAGCAGAGTTTGCTATGCTGTGTTGCGGTCTGAAGAGTATAGAAAGCCTGTATAATTACTGGCTGGACGCGCCAGTAACGTGGGCTTCGTCGATAAAGATTTGTGGACTGTATAGGTATATACAAGCAGAGCAAGGAAAATGGATGAGAGTGGAATGAATGCACTAACCTTGTGAGGGACTGCCTCGCCTTCCTCCCAGAGTATCAGCTAACACAGCAGGTCCGCCACGTGGATCGGCGCACGCACTTTTAGATCAGTTCTGGCATGTCACACACTCCTTAACTCTTGACTTATTGTAATCGCGGAAGGCGCGTCACTACAACAATGTCCGGTGATAATTAATATTAAAGAGGAGATCGAAGGACGCAATGAATGCAAAAGTTTCAATGTCCTTCGTGCGGTTGCGGTTATTAATCGATTTCAAGGAATTACCACTGCGTGGCGCTTCCGTCGCCTTCAACGGCTGTACTTTTTTTTTATAGGAGAGGAGGCAAACGAGCATGTGGCTCACCTGATGGTATGTGACTACCGCCGCCCATGAACAACTGCAACACCAGGGGAACCAGAGGAATTGCAGATGCATTGCCGGCCTTTTAAAAAGGAGTAGGCTCTTTTCTTGAAGGTCCCTAAGTCGTATCGGTCCGGAAAAATCGCTGGTGGTAAACTATTCCACAAAGATGTTGTGCGAGGAAGAAAACATCTTCTAAATCGCACAGTGGTGGACCGCCAATCATCCAGATGGTGTGGATGGTATCGGGAGTTCTGCCGCGATGTGCGTTCGTGAAATTTGGCGCCTGGGATTGATCCGAAATATTCCTCGGAACACTCCCCGTGGTAAATGCGAAAGAAAATGCAAAGAGATGCAACATCTCTTCGCAGCGCCAATGAATCGAGCCGATCGGAAAGGACTCGGTCGTCGACGATTCGAGCCGCTCTGCGCTGGATGCGTTCAAGTGGAAGGAGCTGGCACTGGGGTGCCCCAGCCCAGAGATGGGAACAGTATTCCATGTGAGGCCGAACCTGCGCCTTGTAAAGTTGCAGGCGTTGTGCCGGCATGAAATACTGTCCCGCTCTGCTGAGCACGCCATGCTTTTTGAGGCCAATTTGGCCTTCTCTTCCAAGTGACCGCGAAACTGCACGTCACTCAATATGTCGACGCCGAGGATTCCGATACTGGCTGAGGCAACAAGGGGAGTGCCTTGAAACTGAGGAGATACGACAAAAGGTTTCTTTTTAGCGGTAAACGCGCAAACTTGTGTCTTCTGAGGATTAAACTGGACTAGATTTAGTCGCCCCCAATCAGAGACTTTGTTCAGCAAAGACTCGACTTCAGACACAAATTACTTCCGATACTCGGCGACGTTTTCCCGAGAAATATTGGCACAGCCGGTGTATAGAGCAGCACCAGTGCTGTCGTCTGCATAGCAATGAATGCTACTGGTTTGCAACATATCATTGATATGCAGAAGAAACAGCGTTGGTGATAGCACGCAGCCTTGTGGAACACCAGCGTTAATAGGCTTGTAGTCGGAGCATGCACCGTCTACAACAACCTTGATGCTCCGATCTGCAAGAAAGCACAAACAATTGCACAATTTCTCGGGAAGCCCATAGGAAGGGAGCTTTGTGCCAAACCCTATCGAAAGCCTTCGCAATGTCCAAACTAACGGCTAATGCCTCCCCCTTGGACTCTACTGCCTCCGCCCATCTATGAGTCAGGTAGACCAGAAGATCAACAGCTGATCGACCCCGACGAAAACCGTATTGGCGGTCACTAATCAGCTGGTGATCCTCAAGGTACCGCATGAGCTGGCAATTTATAACGGACTCCATTATTTTGAAGAACAAGGGGGTGATGGCGATAGGCCTGTAGTTGGACGGGTCTGAGCGGTCGCCTTTTTTAGGGATCGGTTGGACAAAAGCTGTCTTCCATGATTTCGGGACTACGCCTAGGGGGTAGGAGTACCGGAAAAGACGCGTTAGAACCAGTGCCATCTCCGGAGCACACGTCCTCAGCACAATTGGGGGGATTCCATCAGGCCCACTCGACTTGTGGATGTCCAGGGAGAGGAGTGCTTTGCGAACCGAGCGCTGTAAGAACCGCACATCCGGCATGGAGCACTTACACCGCGGGATGGTGGGCGGTGTGTTCCCCCGTCATCAAGGGTCGAGTTGGACGCAAAAAGGGAGCCTAAAAGGTCGGCTTTCTCTTTTGCGGCGTGGGCCAGTGAGTCGTCCTCCCTGTGCAGAGATGGTAGTGATGGCTTACGGAAATTCCCTTGGACATCCTTGGCGACAGACTAGAATGCACGGGTTCCCGAAGGAAGGTGAACTAGTTTCTCGCCAATTCTGCCTATGTGCTCTGACTTTGCCTTGACAATAATTCTTTTCAAGGACCTGGAGGCGAAGTTATACTTCTTTTTATGCATGCTGGTGTTTACATCCCGAGCCGCCGAAGCCTCAGCCCAGGCCTGATAGCACTCCTGCTTACTGCGTAATGCAGTCTTACAGGAGCGACCAAACCAAGGCTGAGATCTGCCTCCGAAGGGTACCACAGATGTTGGAATAAATAGTTCCATTCCTTGTAGCATCACATCAGTGACAGAGTCAGCAACAGCGCTGGGATCATCCGGCGAGAAGCAAACCCGCCCCCAAATAATTAGTTATATAATTGCTAAAAATACTCAGCTAAAAGGTGATATGGTTAAGTTGCATAAAGAATATACTTTTGTTTTAAAAGAAAAGCATCAACTTCAGAGAACAGTCGATGAGTTTGACCAATGCAGCAAGGAATATGAGGAATCCCTCAGATTAATTGCTGCATTGCAGTTACAGTTAAGTGAGGCTAATGAGCAGATTGTGCAATTAAAACAATACATAGATAACTTGAAAGCGTCCCAAGCTCAAAGTCTGTTCAATGAGCTCATAGAATGTGAATCTTCTAAAGCATTGCAACCCTCCACAACAATCGATTTGACTGGTGATGATTATGTCACATCAAGAACAGCAGCAAGGATTACCTGCAGTAGAAGAAAATTAAAGAAATACATAAAAATTAATAAATATATTAGGAAAGTACAAAAGTTAATTAAAACTAAATTATATAAATGTATGTAAAGAAAAGCAAGAATTAATTAATAAACTTAAATTATATTCAATTGAGGTGGAAAATATGAATAACTGTTATGAGACTGATATAGAGTGTCTAAGTTTAACAATTTTATCACTTAAAAACTCCCTACAAATTATATCAAATAAATATGAATAGGCTCAGGATGAGATAAAAGAACACATATTGGCCATGAATGATCTGGTAAACTCATGTAAGTATATTGAGGAGCGCTTGGACTCCTTAATTAAACATCAGAGTGAGTATCAGCGCTCCATACCAGGTTCATCGGGGACAATATGTGTAAAAAATAATGATAACAGTAAGGACTCATTATTTTCACCTACACTCTATGACAGTACCATAACAAGGAATATTAACTTAAAAAGTAATTTAAATATTAATAAAAATAAAGTTATTATGCATTGTGATGACATAGGCAAAAATTTGGGCACTATGTTAAATAACTGTTTAAAAGGACATCAGGTTAGTAATTGTTGTATGCCTGGAGCATCCTTTAGTCATATAATGAATAAAGTTTTAACTAGTAAGTTTTGCCCTAATAGCACATTAATAATTCTTGTTGGGAGAAGAGGCAATGTAAACAAACCTCAATTATTAAAATATATTGATCATCTAAATACTTTAAATGTACATAAAATTATCTTGTTTACATTACCTTACATACAGGGTTGGCCACAGGGAAATAAAATAATTTACAATTTAAATTTATTAATGAATAAATTTTCATTTAATAACAATATAAACTTGACATCTAATTGTTATAATTATAATAATATAATAAATTTAATAGACATAAATAATTTAATTAATATATTTTTGACTAGAGATAGGTATTACCTATCCAAATATAATTTAAGACAGATAGCAAATGTGCTATCTTATTGTTTATATATTAACTCAGCCAAGGACTTGGCTACACCGACATCTGCTTCTTTTGAGCAGTGTAATGACTTAATATGTAATTCGGAATCAGTTCCAAGTAATTTAAATCAGAAAATGATATAATAGAGGTAATCTCTAGCAGTTATAATAATTTAAATAATTTAGAATGTAGCTTACAAAACCTTCATTGTATGACTCCACAGAGTGATAATAAAAATTGTTTACACCTTGTGCATCAGAATATACAAGGCATGATAGGCAAAGAGCTAGAAATTGAATTGTTCTTAAATAGCAACAATATTCATATTTTATGTATTACTGAACATTGGTTAAAAGCTTATAACATAATGTTTAATTTCAGTAATCACCATGTGGTCAGTTCGTTCAATAGAGAAACGGTTTTAAGAGGTGGCTCGTAAATATTAGCTAGTAAATTATTATCATGTAAGGAACGTAAAGTTATTGTGAGCCTCTCTGTTGAGCAAACTGTAGAAATGGCATGTGTTGAGTTTGAGCACCTCATTGTTGTGAGCGTCTACAGACCCCCATGTTCTATATACAATACTTTTGAAAAAATTATGGAGGAAGTTTTTGTTAAGCTTAATAAACAGAATAAATCTGTTGTAATATGTGGAGACTTTAATATCAATCTCCTAGGAGCTTCCTCCACCAATATTAAATTTAGATCATTGTTTAAATCATATGGTCTTTTAAATTTATTTTTAGAGTCAACGCGTATTACATTTGATGATAACATTTTTACAAATGTTAAGCCGTTGCATAAAAGTATAATTCAAAAATTGAGTTCTGATCACTGTGGACAGTTAGTTTCGTTACCTTGTGTTCACAAAAAGCAAGTAGATGAGAAAATTGTGTTTTTTCCTGTAAATGCACGTCGCTTGGAGAAGTTAAGAAGTAAAATAGTGAAGAAACTTCCATCACTTTCATACCAAAATGATCCTAATTTTTTGTATGGAACAGTGCTTAAACTTATTTGCAATTAATTTGATTTTTACTTCTCAAACGTTCTCCTTGAACAGTCAGAAGGCTTTCAATGAATGGGCAACAGTAGGAGTCCATAAGAGCAGACAAAGGTTATATGAACTTTACCATGAAAGGTCATATAACCCTAGCGTCGAAATTAGGGAATATGTAAAAAACTATTCAAAAATATTTAAAGGAATGTGCTCCAAAGCCAAGTCTTTGCATTTGAGCAACAAAGTTAAGACAGCTTCTAATAAAATTAAAATGACGTGTAGTATAATTAATAGTGAAACTGGTAAGGCCAACTCTCGCAATTCAAACTTTTGAGGTTGAGATTTAACAATAAATTAACGGAATCAGATCAGGATGTTGCAATGGTTTATGAGAAGTATTTTACGGATATTCCGATCTTAACCACTATGTCACTGAATTCTTCTCCTGCCGTCGCCGAATCATTGCTTAAACAAAACGTAAATGCGTGTACAAAGAATTTTACATTTCATAAAATATCATCAAAAGATATTGTAAAATATTTTAAAACTATTGATGTTAAGAAAACTGTGGATCTGTGGGGCATTTCCGTCAAAGTTATTGCGTTTATAATCGATATAATCGCGCCTCAACTAGCTATTATTTTTAATACTAGTATCGAATATGGTGTGTTTCCTGATTTGATGAAGCATAGTAAAGTAATATCTTTATTTAAATCTGGTAGTACATTAGACCCCCCCAATTTTAGACCCATTTCTGTACTGCCAACACTAAGTAAAATTTTTGAAAAAATTATTCTTGATCAAATGTTAATTTTTTTTAATGTTAATAATTTACTTCATAAAAATCAATTCGGTTTCACAAGGGGTCGCTCGATAACTGATGCTGGTGTTGAGCTGATTAAATATATTTTCAATGCATGGGAGAATTCACAGGATGCTTTGGGTATATTCTGTGACCTATCCAAAGCCTTCGATTGTGTTCACCATGAAACATTATTCAGGAAACTACAACACTACGGTGTAAGAAGTAATGCTCTTAAATTAATTGTTTCATATTTAAGTAACAGAACTCAAAAAGTTGTCATTAATAGTATGAGCTCTTCCGGGTCGATAGTAAAAATGGGCGTGCCTCAAGGCTCAATTCTCGGCCCCTTTCTGTTTCTTTTATATATTAATGACTTACCTTACATAGTAGGGGATAACCATAATACAGTATTACTTGCTGATGACACTTCATTAATTTTCAAATTAAAACGACAATTATTAAAATATGACGAAGTAAATAATGCTATATCTCAATTAGTAAATTGGTTTAATGTTAATAACTTGCATTTAAATAGTACTAAAACGAAATGTATGAAGTTCATGACTCGAAATGTCAGACAATTAAATACTAATGTAATTTTAAATGGGGAGGAACTGAGTCTTGTCGATACCACCATTTTTCTTGGAATAACACTAGACGCGAAGTTTCAATGGGGCCCCCATATATCAAAGTTAGCAAGCAGACTTAGTTCTGCAGCATATGCTGAGAATCATATGCTAAAAAAGAGCAATCTATGATTTAAAACCTAAAGAGTCGCTCAGACAAAAATTTAAGGAAATTAATATATTAACTTTGGCCTCTCAATACATTTATGAAAATGTAATGTACGTATACAAAAATAAAAGTAGTTATACAAAAATAAGTGATATTCATTCTGTAAATACTAGGAACAAATACAAGCTAGTAGTACCAGTTACTCGACTCCACCGAGTCAGTAATTCAATCTTGGGGCGATGATATATACAAAATCCCAGAAAATATGCAAAATTCGACCTGCTCAAAATTCAAAAACTTTATTAAACATAGTTTGTATAAAAAGGGTTATTATAATATTATGGAATTTATGGATGATAATAACCCCTGGGAATGAGGTGTTCGGTACTAAGCTATTTCTAATTTGTTTTGTGTGGTTAATTGTGTAACATACATGATTGTAAGCTGTTTTTTAAAAAAAAAAGTCCCGCTGGGTTTCTTGCTGGTTCTTCCCAGGACAGAGGTTTTTTTTCGAACCAGTTGTTATTAAACAAAAGAGTGACTTTCAATAAGTATTATTTATAATATTGAATAAAAAAGTTTCTGTTTCCCATGGGTAGGATGCAAAGAAAGACCGCATTCCTTCCCAATCCGCCGACCTGTAATGCCAAACACGGCGGCAACCTGCAGAACGCAACCGCGAAAACTACTATTTTTGCATTCATAATTTTCTCATTGTACAGATAATATCAAGAAAACAGAACTAAATAAAAAGGTAACAAAACGTTTTCTTTCTGACTTTAATTTAATGGTTTCAGTTTGTTTTGTCATATTTTGTTTTGTTTATGTTAGCATAGAAGTGAAGTATAAGTACTTGATCTAATATCATTATCATCAAGCACACGTAACGTAATTGCTTCATATCACTCTCAGATGTGGGAGGTGTCCGTCTAACGTATTCCATAATTATACTTTAACTTATGAACTAAAGAAACTACACCAGCACACAAGGATTTAATTAATAATTTCGTAGATTGACGAAACTTCTTTAATTTAGCATAAAAGTTACAACGGGCTCATCATTAAAGACTCAGTAAGCAGTGGAAGGCGGCCTTGATTTACGCTACCTCTATTTACAGCAAGGGGCCGACCGCGACGGGCCTTGATATAGTGTTATTGGTGTTCTGGACCGTAAAACAAATGAATGTACCCCAGATACAGTATGAAGAATGACCGCTACATTTAGTAAATTAACCATTTCACTGTCCCATGAGTCATATATGAACATTTCAATTGTTTAACTATTGTGTCTATTTCTCGGACAGGGAAGTTGTTAAATCTGGTATCTGTCGTAAACATACCTGGTAACGATGAATTGTGCTATCGTTAAATGTAGATGTTGTATAAAATTATAAATAATGTAAGACATATATTAAAAAAGGAGATCGATATTTGCTATATATATCTTTCTAGTCATAGATAAAACTGTTAAGGGTGAAATCGTTTGTCAATTAACCACGCTGCAGCTATATGATGGTTGTAGCACGAACAGGTTGTCTCGACCAGGGTAGGACCAAGTTCTCACAGAATGCCAGCGTAAAATAGCAGTGTAGAAAACCGGAGAACCTTTTTACTGGAAATGAGGTATTCCATCTTAGTCGTCAGGGGTGACAACACATCTGCATTTTGAATCTTAACCGAGGATAAATGTAGATGTTTAAGAGCCTCAGCGTTCACTTACCGTCAGATGGACTGTGTGCTCGATGTCACATATATTTTACAAAAAAAAAAGAAACGAAAGGTCCGCCGCGTTGCACCAATGTATTAATTAAATTCATCCCTATCTAATTTCACTGCTGAACATGGAGAGGTCTCCTTAGATTTCCTCACTAGGGGATATTAGCCACAGTTGCCACAACGTAATATATATCTCGTTTGTGTTTATAATACTAGATTAATCAGTTAGATTTTATTAAAATACAAATAACTTTCTTATGAATTATTCATCGAAACGAATTGTGCCATAATAATTTAAGGTAAGGTTTGTATTCAAACACATATATTTATTTAATGCTCGTATTTCATATCGAAATATAATTTCCAAATAAAGCCAGAAACACAACATTTTTACTGGATTTGCATATACGTACGCAACGTTTTAACCTGAAACATAGTCATTGCGGTTAACCTACTAGCCATATTTGTTACGGTTAAGTTTAACGCGGTCGGTTTCCCAGAACAAATTGTTACTAGCCTACAATATGCGCCTGTGTTGTATTTCTGACAAAAGTGAAATCCTTTTTTTGAACGCAATGTTTTTTGACACAATGCAAATTTAGTCGGTGTAACTCACAACTATGATTCCGAATAGGTTTTTCACAAGGACATTCCTTGTGGTAATCTATGTGCTTTACGTAGACTAATCGGATTTTAATGGTCTTAAAAATAATACTCAAAGTAATCGATTCAAATATGATACTTTAAAAGTACAAAGCTTGTGAGCCGATATTTAGCTATCTATCCATCCATCCAGATATATAAAAGTCCATTGTTGAACTATGGTCTCTCCCATAGATTGCCTCATCGAGAGGATTTTGTCACAGTTGCCACGCTTGGCAGGCGGGTTATCGACCGCAGTTTTTTATTATTTTTATCTGTTATCATTAGAAAGATGCTGCTGTAGTGTTTTATATGTAACTATACCAAAATGTAATAAACTGTCGTAACAGAATTAAGTATATAAAATGTCGTGTTTCGTCTAGCGATCTAATATCACGAGCCCGTCCCATTGGTCGGATCCATGATACCTACTCGACTGCAATTAAATTGTCTTCCGATGCCCGAGGCTATCGACAAATCACTTTTTACTCGTCCTAGCGAACACGGCTTACTGGTCACAGTGTAAAAACATCCCCCGGAAAAGCCATTAAGAAAGTCACAGTAGAGAAAAACCATTACTGACAATTACTTTTACTAGGCAGTTAGGATAGGGTGGCTTAATTTTGAACATCAAAACCTATATAGAGTAATAGCCATAAAATTACGTATAAGGGGCTTCGCCCGGACAGTTATTGAATCACTTCGGAATGCATAGGATATTTTACGCTTCTATGAAAATCGCTTGACTGAATCAATTTGCTGCCAATTGCTTAGGGAGACCGGTACGGTCGTTTCTTTACAGTTTATTGTTGATACGTTCATTAATTTAATTGTATGAAAAACAATTTTATTGAAATTTGACATTATAATGTAAAATAATATAAAAATAAGAATAAAAACAACCTCTGAGAATGAGGTAATCGCTTACAAGCTGTCTTTTTTATTTTATGCAAGCAGCTATGCCGTTCTAGAGGGACCAGTATCACTGCGACCTGTTAGATTTATTGTAATCGCTGCTATGGCTATAGTAGTTCACCGCTAAGCCCTATGTCTTTAATGAATGGAAGGATTTACTTAGCTGTGAGCAATTTCACTTCTTCTGGGCTTAGTACATAGTTTCTCAGATAAGTGTTACGTTTGCGCATTAAGGATCCACAATCAGTTAGGACGTTCCTTTAATGACAAGTACACATTTATAACTTTTGTTTGTGTTGAAAAATGTTAGTACTAATAACGAAAAACGAATTTCCGCTTTTAGTTTTCTTTACTTTAACGTATCTATTTAAATAGGACACATGATAGTTATCATGTGTCCTATCTAAATAGATACGTTAAAGTGTGATTTAAGTCGGTATTAAAACCAATTCTAATTTAATATTAGTAATCCTACTTACTTTCTAGTGTAAACATGCTAAGCCTACCTTTTGGCTTTTCAAGTGGTTAAATCAATTGGGTATTATGTGTTGTGTTAATTGGATTACTTACTACTTACAACTTAAGTAACTTTAAGAGAATGTACAATAACTAAGCTGAGGTAGGACTCCTCTAGGTGGTCCGTCTGAGCAGGTAATAATAATACACTAGGTACCACCCTCTTATTTATTTTTGGCGCAAAATAAAAGTACCTGCATCGCGGTGTTCCGGTCGGTAGGGTATATAGAGCCAGTATACTCGTAATTACAGGCAGTGAGGCATTCCATCTTAGTCCTCAGGGGTGCAAATGCATCTGTAGCTTTCTTTGTATGAATTTGACTGCGTGTGTCCATGGACTGCAGCAGCCACTTCCCATCAGTTGGACAGTAAGGTTATCACTTCAATTTTATAAAAAAAATATTATAATAATATGTTTATAGGTAATATAGTTACAAATGACGATTCCAATTCTACTGGGCAGCGTTCGAGAGAGTACGACACACCTTCTCGTCACATATTCTGTGTAAATTTTACAACCAATCCGTGTTGCCAGTGATGACTTATGGACCTGAGACGTGGTCCTTTACTGCTGGCCGTATGAGGAAGCTCAAGGTTGCTCAGCGAGCTATGGAAAGGTCTATGCTCAGGGTTTTTTTTGCTTGATAAACTTAGAAATTAGGTTATCCGCAGTAAAACCAGAGTAACCGATATATCCCAAGGGATTAGTAAGCTGATGTGGCAATGGGCTGGCCATATAGCTCAAAGAACCGACAACTGATAAGGAAGCAAGGTTTTGCGAGTGACAGCCTCGTACTGGTAGGCAAAGTGTGGAGCGG
Source organism: Parnassius orleans (assembly GCA_029286625.1). Classification (NCBI taxonomy): domain Eukaryota; kingdom Metazoa; phylum Arthropoda; class Insecta; order Lepidoptera; family Papilionidae; genus Parnassius; species Parnassius orleans. The sequence continues at coordinate 305,540 of JAGSMP010000286.1, forward strand.
TACCTCACTAGATGAAGTGACGACCTGGTAAAACATGTAGGAAGCCGATGGATGCAGGTGGCTCAGAGCCGTGCTTATTGGCATAATTTGGGGGAGGCCTATGTTAAGCAGTGGACTTGTGAAGGGCTGTAATGGTGATGATGATGATTATGACAGTAGAATCTGTGTAAGCGGTATAGCCCAATGGATCAAAATGCCGAAGTGGCCATGGGTAGACCATATAGCTCAAAGTATGGAAAGAAACGATGGAAATAAATGTTTTCGAGTGGCAGCCTCGTGCCGGTAAGCAAGGTGGTCGATAGACATCGACATATAATATATTCGATTAAAAATCAAAATATAGATGTATTGTCACCCCTGAGGACTTAAATGGAATATTTCATTTCCGGTTAAAAGGGTCTCCGCTTCTCTGCATTCATACGTAACTCAGCAGCTGTGTAAAATAGCAAACTATTCTGTGAGATCATGGTTATTTCCCGTTCGAGCCGACCTCGTGACCTATTCGTGCTACATCTGTAACATAGCTGCAGCGTGGTTTTATTACGTATGACCTTATTACTTTACTTTTAAAGTAACTCGTTAAAAACGCAATGAATACATAATATAAACTAAATAAGCCCGCAGTTGGAATCTACGGAAGCACCATTTTACATTTAAGGAACATACTGTATTTACATCGTTTTTCTTTTACATACACTCAGTTATGAAAGAAAATATATTCTTTGTTTGAGTCAACGAATAAATTTATTCAGGGATGAAATAATTATGAAAATCTCTTTTCTTCTTAGACTCAAATTCCTTTTATTCAGTTTCCGGACCTAATTTTACTTGCAAATTTAACAACCTCTATAAATATACCTGAACAATGAGGTAAAGGATGAGTTAAGAGGTAAGAAATATGTCAATTGGAAATAAAAAAGGTCAAGTGTGTCTAGCTCGTTATTTAATTGTTGTATTTGCAATACAATAGGTTTTAAAAGTATGAAAATAGCAAGGATGTGCGATATAATTAACTCAAATAGCAATCAATTGTTCACTGCAGCACTCAATCTCAGTAAGAAGAAACACGAAATATCTACATGTCACAATATAGAAATTAAATTCATAAAGTTAATCTATTCGTTACGCTTTAGAATTTTGTAGGCTATACAAACACTGGTTCCATCCGTTACCGTTACAGCCTATTAAAGTCCACTACTGAACATAGGAGATTGGCTCTTAGGGAGAATACTTGCCATAGTTGCCACGCTTGTTTTAGTTGTATAGTTGGCTGTAGCAAGAATGGGTCAGCTCGACCGGGGTAGCACCACGCTCTTAGAATACCAGCGTAAAACAGCAGCTTAATGCTGCTGTGTTTCGTATGGTGAATTTAAAGAACCAGAGACACTTTTTACTGGAAATAGAAACAGAAACAGAAACTTTTTTATTCAATATAGATTATAAATAATACTTATTGAAAGTCATTCTTTTGTTTAATTACCACTAGTTCGAAACAAAACCTCTGTCCAGGGAAGAACCAGCAAGAAACCCAGCGGGACATTTTTTTAAATAACAGCTTACAATCATGTATGTTACACAATAAACCACATTCATCATCATCATCATTACAGCCCTTCACAAGTCCACTGCTGAACATAGGCCTCCCCCAAGGAATGCCACAAGGCACGGTCCTGAGCCAACTGCATCCATCGACTTCCTGCATGTCTTACCAGGTCGTCACTCCATCTAGTGAAGGGACGCCCTACACTTCGTCCGCCGGTACGAGGTCGAGAACCTTTTTTCCCCATCGTTTGTCGGTTCTTCGAGCTATATGGCCGGCCCATTGCCACTTCAGCTTATTAATCCGTTGGGCTATGTCGGTCACTCTGGTTCTACTGCGGATATCCTCATTTCTAAGTTTATCACGCAGAGAAACTCCGAGCATAGCCCTCTCCATAGCTCGCTGAGCAACCTTGAGCTTCCTCATCCGGCCAGCAGTGAAGAACAATTAACCACACAAAACAAATTAGAAATAGCTTGGTAGCGAACACCTCATTTCCAGGGGTTATTATCATCCATAAATTCTTTAATATTATAATAACCCTTTTAATACAAACTATGTTTAATAAAGTTTTTGAATTTTTAGCAGGTCCAATTTTGTATATTTTCTGGGATTTTGTTGTAAAAGCGTATACATCGCCCCAAGAATGAATTACTGACTCGGTGGAGTCGAGTAACTGGTACTAATAGCTTGTGTTTGTTCCTAGTATTTACAGAATGAATATCACTTATTTTTCTATAACTACTTTTATTTTTGTGTACGTATATTACATTTTCATAAATGTATTGAGAGACCAAAGTTAATATATTAATTTCCTTAAATTTTTGCCGGAGCAACTCTTAAGGTTTTAAATCATAGATTGCTCTTATGGCCCTTTTCTGTAAAACAAATATAATTTCAGTGTCAGTCACGTGTCCCCATAGCAAAATACCATACAACATTATGCTATGGAAATAGCTAAAGTAAACAAGTCTAGCTGTTTCCACACTGGTAAGATTTCTAATCTTTTTTACAGCATATGCTGCAGAACTAAGTCTGCTTGCTAACTTTGATATATGGGAGTTCCATTGAAGCTTCGCGTCTAGTGTTATTCCAAGAAAAATGGTGGTATCGACAAGACTCAGTTCCTCCCCATTTAAAATTACATTAGTATTTAATTGTCTGACATTTCGAGTCATGAACTTCATACATTTCGTTTTAGTACTATTTAAATGCAAGTTATTAACATTAAACCAATTTACTAATTGAGATATAGCATTATTTACTTCGTCATATTTTAATAATTGTCGTTTTAATTTGAAAATTAATGAAGTGTCATCAGCAAATAATACGATATTACGGTTATCCCCTACTATGTAAGGTAAGTCATTAATAATACAAAAAACAGAAAGGGGCCGAGAATTGAGCCTTGAGGCACGCCCATTTGTACTATCGACCCGGAAGAGCTCATACTATTAATGAAAACTTTTTGCGTTCTGTTACTTAAATATAAAACAATTAATTTAAGAGTATTACTTCTTACGCCGTAGTGTTGTAGCTTCCTGATTAATGTTTCTTGGTGAACACAATCGAAGGCTTTGGATAGGTCACAGAATATACCCAAAGCATCCTGTGAAGTCTCCCATGCATTGAAAATATATTTAATCACCTCAACACCAGCATCAGTTGTCGAGCGACCCCTTGTGAAACCGAATTGATTTTTATGAAGTAAATTATTAACATTAAAAAAAATTAACATTTGATCAAGAATAATTTTTTAAAATTTTACTTAGTGTTGGCAGTACAGAAATGGGTCTAAAATTGGCGGTGTCGAATGTACTACCAGATTTAAATAAAGGTATTACTTTTCTATGCTTCATCAAATCAGGAAACACACCATATTCGATACTAGTATTAAAAATAATAGCTAGTTGAGGCGCGATTATATCGATTATAGATCCGCTGTTTTCTTAATATTAATAGTTTTACAATAGTTTACAATATCTTTTGATGATTTTTCATGAAATGTAAAATTCTTTGTACACGCATTTACATTTTGTTTAAGTAATGATTCGGGGACGGCGGGAGAAGAATTCAGTGACTTAGTGGTTAAGATCGGAATATCCATAAAATATTTCTCAAAAACCATTGCAATATCCTGATCTGATTCCGTTAATTTGTTGTCAAAACTTAACCGGTAGTTTGAATTGCGAGAGTTGACGTTACCAGTTTCACTATTAATTATACTCCAAGTCATTTTAATTTTATTAGAAGCCGTCTTAATTTTGTTGCTCAAATGCAAAGACTTGGCTTTGGAGCACACTCCTTTAAATATTTTTGAATAGTTTTTAACATATTCCCTAAATTCGACGCTAGGGTTATATGACCTTTCATGGTAAAGTTCATATAACCTTTGTCTGCTCTTATGGACTCCTACTGTCGCCCATTCATTGAAAGCCTTCTGACTGTTCAAGGAGAACGTTTTAGAAGTAAAAATATTATCAAATTAATTGCAAATAAGTTTAAGCACTGTTCCATACAAAAAATTAGGATCATTTTGGTAGAAAGTTATGGAAGTTTCTTCACTATGTTACTTCTAAACTTCTCCAAGCGACGTGCATTTACAGGAACAAACACAATTTTCTCATCTACTTGCTTTTTGTGAACATAAGGTAACGAAACTAACTGTCCACAGTGATCAGAACTCAATTTTTGAATTATACATTTATGCAACGGCTTAATATTTGTAAAAATGTTATCTATACATGTTGCACTAGATTGAGCAATACGCGTTGGCTCTAAAAATAAATTTAAAAGACCATATGATTTAAACAATGATCTAAATTTAATATTGGTGGAGGAAGCTTCTAGGAGATTGATATTAAAGTCTCCACATATTACAACAGATTTATTCTGTTTATTAAGCTTAACAAAAACTTCCTCCATATTTTTTTCAAAAGTATTGTATATAGAACATGGGGTCTGTAGACGCTCACAACAATGAGGTGCTCAAACTCAACACATGCCATTTCTACAGTTCGCTCAACAGAGAGGCTCATAATATCTTTACGTTCTTTACATGATAATAATTTACTCGCTAATATTAACGAGCCACCTCTTAAAACCGTTTCTCTATTGAACGAACTGACCACCTGGTGATTACTGAAATTAAACATTATGTAATAAGCTTTTAACCAATGTTCAGTAATACATAAAATATGAATATCGTTGCTACTCGTATTTAAGAACAATTCAATTTCTAACTCTTTGCCTATCATGCCTTGTATATTCTGATGCACCAGGTGTAAACAACTTTTATTATCACTCTGTGGAGTCATACAATTAGGGTTTTGTAAGCTACATTCTAAATTATTTAAATTATTGTAACTACTAGAGATTACCTTTATTGTCTCATTTTCTAATTTAAATCACTTGGAACTGATTCCAAATTACATATTAAGTCATTACACTGCTCAAAAGAAGCAGATGTCGGTGTAGCCAAGTCCTTGGCTGAGTTAATATATAAACAATAAGATAGCACCTTTGGTATCTGTCTTAAATTATATTTGGATAGGTAATACCTATCTCTAGTCAAAAATTTCTTAATGAAATTATTTATGTTTATTAAATTAATTATATTATTATAATTATAACAATTAGATATCAAGTTTAAATTGTTATTAAATGAAAAGTTATTCATTATTAATTAAAATTGTATATTATTTTATTTTCCTGTGGCCAACCCTGTATGTAAGGCAATGTAAACAAGATAATTTTATGTACATTTAAAGTATTTAGATGATCAATATATTTTAATAATTGAGGTTTGTTTACATTGCCTCTTCTCCCAACAAGAATTATTAATGTGCTATTAGGGCAAAACTTACTAGTTAAAACTTTATTCATTATATGACTAAAGGATGTTATGAGGCATACAAAAATTACTAATATGATGTCCATTTAAAAAGTTATTTAACATCGTGCCCAAATTTTTGCCTATGTCATCACAATACATAATTACTTTATTTTTATTAATATTTAAATTACTTTTTAAGTTAATATTCTTTGTTATGGTACTGTTATAGAGTGTAGGTGAAAATAATGAGTCCTTACTGTTATCATTATTATTTACACATATTGTCCCCGATGAACCTGGTATGGAACACTGATACTCACTCTGATGTTTAATTAAGGAGTCAAAGCGCTCCTCATTATACTTACATGACTTTACCAGATCATTCATGGCCAATATGTGTTCTTTTATCTCATCCTGAGGAGTAAGATAGAAACGAGGCATTCTATCTTACTCCTCAGGCGTGCATTCTGCATCCTAATCGAGGATGGGTGTAGATGTTTATGGGCCACAGCATCCACTAACCATCAGGTGGACTGTGTGATCGTTTGTCACACTTACTCTATAAAATAAACTCTTGGCAAGTGGGTTGGCACCCGCAGATTTTTTATTTTTAATCGTTATTAGAAAGACGCTGCTGCCCATCTCCCGATTTGTTTTTTCTCTGTCGGCTCTTACCGACACCCACGGTTTGATATGGGATAGTGGATATTCTTACACCACTACACGGTTCCATAAGTGACTCGAAATGGCAACCCCGCAGCATCGCATCCAAACTCTCAACCACTGTTCTACCAACCCTTTAATTTAATTAGTTATTTAAGTAAGGGCTTTATTAATTTTAAGATTGGTAATAGGGATTCGAATTGGCAACCCGGCAGCATCACATCTAAACGCTCAACCACTGTTCTACAGATCCTGTGCGTTAATCAGTTATTTAAATAAGGGCTTCATCAATTTTAAAATTGTTAATTATCAAATGAAATTTAGTTTAGTTACATGAAAACTTAAGATTTATACAATACAAAAGATCGACAGCACGAGACTTTTTACAGCATTGTAAAATCGAGTAGCAATTAAATATTTGGGCAATACTCAAATAGTTTGCACTTAAATAGAGTTGTGACATTTTTACATCATAGGCTGTTGAATAATTGAACGTCTCTATACGTTATTATTTTTGTTCCGTAATTATTCCTTGTTTTCGATATTTTTAGATGGCGACCTCGACGAGTTTTACATTTGTATGTTTGTCCTTGAGTGGTTAAAGTAATTTCAGATTGTATTTTCTTAGTTAGTATTTTGTAGATGTGCAAACATCTTGATGTATAAATAATTCTTCTGTACGTGTGTTTGTCAATATTTAAATTCTGACAAACACACGTACGGAAGTACTTGTGTTTGTCAGAATTCAAGGTATCAAGTCGGAAAGTCAAGGTATTTCAAGTAATTTTCTCTTCTAAAGGTATATAATTTATTTTAGAGGTAGATACAAACATAATCCATAAACACTCACGCCTGTCACCCAGAGGGGTAGGCAGAGACTATGGACTTCCATTTTGCACGATCCTGACACACTTCTCTCGCCTCCTTTACATCCATATATCTACGCATACACGCTCGTCGGTTAAGGGTACTCCTAATCTGGCCCATTTTCAATATATCGCCAATTTGGTAATAAGCCTTTGTCTAGGGCGTCCCTTCCAGACTCTTCCGTTCACTTCTGCAACATAAATTTGCTTTGTCACTCTTTCCTCGTTCATTCTTTCTACATGACCAAACCACCGAAGCATTCCTTTCTTAATCCTGGTCACAATGTCATCTTGCAAACCACACTTTTCTCTTATAACACCATTTCTCACCCTGTCATTCAGATTCAGCCCTAGCATACTCCTTAATGACCGCATTTCTACAGCATTTATTCTACCCTCATGCTTCTTCTGCCAGACCCAACTTTCACTACCATACATTAAAGTCCTTACTTTAATGTATGGTCGTGAAAGTTAACTAACACAGCAAAAAAAACTAACACAGCATTATGAATTGCCACACGTGCTTTTTTTGTCACTTTCTGACTCTTCACAATAGCGTGTAGAGCCCCATTTACTCTATTTCCTGCGTTCACTCATCGTTCTATATCCTTATCATATCTAACATCCCTGCTAAATATACATCCCAAATATACAAACTCATCTATTCTTATATTCTTCTATCTATTCTTCTATTCTTATTTCACATAACGTTTTACTTACTTCTCTTTCAAAAACCATCACTTTCGTCTTACTTGCGTTCCCTTTTATACAACTTTTGACAACTTTTTGAGTGCCAAACCAGTACGAGTAGACCCCATTGATCCTGATACAAGCGCAAGAGTCCCTATAAAGAGACCTTAATGCCTGTATCAAACCAGCGCTCAAACCAAATGAGTTAAGTGTTTGCCATAACACATTCCTGTCCACTCTATCATAAGCCTTTTCCAAGTCACAAAAAACTTTCTGGTTTCTGGCCAAAAACTTCCGCAATCATACGCATGGAAAAGACTTGATCCGTACACCCCATTCCCTTTCTAAATCCAGCTTGTACATCCTAAAATTTTCCATCAGTTTCTTCCATAACTCTTTAAATTAACACTTTAGCATACAGTTTACCCACAATGCTAAGCAAGCTAATGCCACGGTAGTAGTTGCAGTCCTGCTGTGACCCTTTTCCCTTATATATTGGGACTATAACGGCTTTGCATCAGTCTTCCGGTACCCACTTCAGTTCCCAACATAAATAAAATAAGGTGTACAGCAGGTCTGCCACCACCTCTCCAGCCCTTAGCATTTCGAGTGATACTCTATCATATCCGGCTGCCTAACCTGCTTTCATGCTTTTCATTGCTTTCATTATTTCATCTACACTTATCTCCCTACATCTCTCCACTTCCTTCGGAGTTTCTATTTCACTTAATTCAGACGACTCTTCACTCATAAACACGCTTTGAAAGTATTCCTTTCATCTCTTTAAATTAGAAACTTCATCATTCAGCATACAGCCATTCTCGTCTCGCATAGCATTTATTCCAGGCTGTTTTGAATTTCCCCTGGCAGTTCTTACGAGTTTCCAGAACATTTTTATATTTGCCTGGAAGTCATCAGATATCCTTCTATCATTCTTATCCATTCTTTCTTGCTTTTTCCTTTCAACACCTTCTTTTACTCTTTTATTTATACGTCTGAAGTCTGCCTTTTTACTTTCAATCTCATCAATTATACCGCTAGAATTACCAGCTTTGGTTGCTAGTAAATCTAGCCATGCTCTCTTCTTTGCTTCAACTTCTATCCGTACCTCATCATCCCACCACAACGTATTATTTTTCCTTTCATTCGTTCTCTTACTTACACCACATTCTTCGGTGGCTGCATCCACCAAACCTTTCTTGACATTATACCACACAGTCTCCAAGTCTAAATCATTCATACATTATTCATCCATACCACTTATATTTTCTCTCAGTCTACATTTGAACTTCTCTTTCACACCTTCATCTTGTAACCTCTGTATTGTTATACGCTGTATCGCAGTGCTAGACACAGATGTCCGATGCCGCCAACGTCTGAATAGACCATTTATTCGGCATAAGACCAAATAATGACCCGTCCCTACGTTGGACCCCTGGTAAACCCTTGTATCTACCACTGCGCTCCTCATTCTTTCATCCACAATTATGAAATCTATCATGCTTCTATCATCACCTCTTTCCCATGTATACATGTGAATCCTCTTATGGCGAAAGAAAGTGTTCGTCACAAAAAGATTCTTTTCCACACATACGGTGAGGAGGTCTTCACCATTCTCATTTATATTTTCATGGCCAAACGTTCCTAATATCCTTTCATAACCTCTTCACCCCAACCCTTCCATTAAAATCTCCTAACATAATGATATTTTCATTTACCTTACATTTCATCAACACCATCCTTACCTATGTCCCAAAACTGCTCGCGGATATAAGTGGGCTTAGACATATCTGGGGCGTACACCCTTAGCACAAACAAATTCTTTAAGCCCACTTTCATTCGTATCTATAGCAGCCTTGGGCTTACACATTCATACTCTTCCACACATTGACCCATTCTTTCTGAAAGGATGACACCGACTCCCTGGCATGCTCGCTCGGTCTCGTTTACACCATACCAGTAAGCGGTAAACATGCCATGTGCAGTGGCATCCTTTCCCTTTCGTTTAGTCTCATTTACACATAACACATCTATTCCTATATCATTCATCATTTCGCATACTTCATCCATCTTATCATTCATTGCTCCACATACATTCAGCGTAGCCAGACGGGCCTCCACAATCCACTTTTCGCCCCCTCCGGGAGACGGAACGTGTGACGAGTGGCGAACCTCGTCACTGGTTTTTCTTCCGGAGATTCTTCGCACCCCTGCCCCATTAAAAGGGCGCCGGGAACTAGGGGCCAATTCTTTTATTTACTGACTCATGGTGCGAACTAAGGGGTGGTAGCTTTTACGCCGCTACCATACGGCGAGGAGCAGAGTCTATTCTTTCGGCTTTTTCGCTCGTTTAGCACCACCCGGAGGACACTTATAGGGTGGGCCTAGGATTAGATGGTCAAAGGCTACGGACGCGAGCGACTCATCATCCCCCAAGAAGTAGATTTAGAGGTAGATAAGATGAAATTTTCTAAGTTTTAGATTTTAAAATGACGTAGACAGTTTTAGATGCGTCGATTGTAAGAAAATTTTACTGAAACCAGGTGTGAAGTGTGTTAAAATCTTCTTGATTATGTTTAATAATGTCATGTATAGGATACCCAAAGTAAAATATGCTTGTGTTGTTCGCATAAAAAGTGAATTGATCATGAAATCCTATTTTATGTACATTTTTAATATAGATGAGAAAAAAAAGAGGACCCAATATAGAGATTTGCGGGATATTTTTTTATAGAATTAGGGCGAAAAGCAAGCACACCATGGTAAGTAAATGCTGTCGGCCATATACACCTACATCTATTTTCGAATAAGAAGCAAAATGAAAATGCGTTGTCACCCCTGAGGACTAAGTTGGAATGCCTCATAAACAGTGAAAAGGTTCTCCGGTTCTCTACACTAAAGATAAGACACACAGCAACATTGAGCTGCTATTTTACGTTGGTATTCTGTGAGAACGTGTTCGAGCCGACCGATTCGCTGCAGCATGGAGCTACCACATAAAATATGATATTAAATTAGTATCCTTACAGTTTGATAGCGATGTATTAAGTAAGACCTAAACATTTTAGTTCAGTAATATCTCAATGATCGCGAAAGTGAAAACTCGTAGTGATCACCGAATAGTTAGAGGCACATAGAACCTAAATGTTAAGTTGGAAAGGTGTCGTCTAACGAATTCAACGCCCCGTCCCCCTCGTACTCTAATCCTAAGTCCGCAAACCTTTCAGCTCGAGTTACAAAACCATTTTCAGTGCCTAGAAAATTGCAATGTAGTGAATTATATGAATGATAATCTCGTGAAAACTGTCTATGTGGTCGGATCTAAGTTTTGCAAGACCCGCTGCAGAGGAACACAAACAGTTTTCGATAACACTCTTAATTTCATGGCTGTTAGACAGGAAATGAAGCTGCAGTCAGCAGATTTGACAGCGTAAAGGCAACTGAATAGATAGATCTCCAAATGCACGCGGTGGGACTTACGCAACTTTAATACTGCTCGTATTGAAGAAGCAATCGAGCGGAACCAGGGCCAGAGATTTGCCTGCCAGAAAGAGCCAACTATCGAAGCTGAAGACCGAATGTGGCAGCATCGTTTCCGGGACACCTGAGATTTTGAGTGAGATTGAGAGGTTCTATGGGCAGCCAGTATATAACATCATCGTTGGATCCACACGCAAGTGTGAGTAATGATCCAAGAGCAAGTCACTAGAGCCGACACTATACTGACGATATTCCGGACGTCAGTCTGAGTGAGATAAGAATGTCTCTCCAGCATCTTAAAAACAGCAAGACCCCAGGCGAGGATGGTATTACAGCGGCGCTTCTGAAAGCAGGTGGAAAACCGCTACTTGAAGTCCTACAGAAGCTCTTTAATTCCGTCCTCCATGGTGGCACTACACCGGAGGCATGGAGCAGAAATGCGATGGTCTTGTTCTTCAAGAAAGGCGACAACGCTCTCTTGAAGAATTACAGACAGATTTCCTTTCTGAGCCGCGTCTACGTGCTGTTTTCGAGAGTCATTAAGAATCGTCTCGCATTCAGACTCGACGACGTCCAGCCTCCCGAACAAGCCGGTTTCCGAAAAGGCTTTAGCACCATAGACCACAAACATACCCTTTAGCAAATTGTACAGAAGTCCGAGGAGTACCGTTTGCCACTATGTCTGGTGTATGTGGACTATGAGAAAGCTTTTGATTCCGTCGAAATTGGGGGGGTGCTACAGTCCCTCCAGCGATGCAAAGTTGACTGTCGTTATATCGAAGTGCTGAAGTGTTTGTACGGTAGGGCTACGATGGCTATGCGAGTACAGAACCAGAGTACGAAACCTATGAACTGCAGGGAGGTGTAAGACAGGGTGACGTTATATCTCCGAAACTCTTCACCACTGCATTGGAAGACGTTTTTCAGCTTCTGGACTGCAAAGCATACTGTATTAACATCAACGGCGAGTACATAACTCACCTTCGATTTGCCGACGATATAGTCCTTATGGCAGAATCGCTGGAGGACCTAAGCACTATGCTCAATGACCTCAATAGTGCCTCCCAACGGAAGGTCTTAAGATGAATATGGAAAAAACAAAGATCATGTATAACCTCCATGTCACACCTATGTCGGTAGTTGTTGGGAGCACTAAGCTCGAAGTTATTGACGAGTATGTATACCTCAAAACTTGAAAACGAGACTGTACAACCAGTGCGCACTGCCAGTGATGCCCTATGGAACAGAGACGTGGTCCTTCACTGCTGGCCAGATGAGGAAGCTCAAGGTCGCTCAGCGAGCTATGGAGAGGGCTATGTTTGGAGTTTCTCTGCGTGATAAACTTAGAAATGAGGGTATCTGCAGTAGAACCAGAGTGATCGACATAGCCCAACGGATTAGTAAGCTGAAGTGGCAATAGACCGGCCATATAGACCGAAGAACCGAAAACAGATGGAGAAAAAAGGTTCTCGAGTGGCGGCCTCGTACCGGTGGACGAAGTTTAGGGCGTCCCCCCACTAGATGGAGTGACGACCTGGTAAGACATGCAGGAAGTCGATGGATGCGGGTGGCTCAGGACCGTGCTTTGTGGCATTCCTTGGGGAGGCCTATGTTCAGCAGTGGACTTGTGAAGGGCTGTAATGATGTAATGATGATATCGAAGTACTGAAGTGTTTGTACAGTAGGGCTACGATGGCTATCCGAGTATAGATCCAGATTTCGAAACCTATCCAACTGCAGACATAAGTAAGACAGGGTAAGACAGGGTGACGTTATATCCCCGAAACTCTTCTCCGCTGCATTGGAAGACGTTTTCTAACTACTGGAATAGAAAGAATACGGTATTCACATTAATGGCGAGCATATCACTAACCTTCGATTTGGCGACGATATAGTGCTTATGGTAGAATCGCTACAGGACCTAAGCACTATGCTCATTGACCTCAATAGTACCTCCCAGAGGATAGGTCTTAAGATGAACATGGACAAAACAAAGATCATGTATAACGTCCATGCCACACCTATGCCGGTAGTTGTTACGAGCACTAAGCTCTAAGTTGTTGACGAGTATGTTTACCTGGGACAAATAGTCCGACTAGTTAATTCCCGACCAGGTAAGTCCAACTTCGACCGAGAGGTCAATCGACGGATTCAACTCGGCTGGGCAGCGTTTGGGAAACTACGACACATCTTCTCGTTAGGTATACCTCAAAACTTGAAAACGAGACTGTACAACCAGTGCGTGGTACTTTTGATGACTTATGGAACTGAGATGTGGTCCTTCACTGCAGGCCGTATGAAGAAGCTCAAGGTTGCTCAGCGGGCTATGCTCGGGGTTTCTCTACGTGATAAACTTAGAAATGAGGATATCCACCAGAGTTACCGACATATCCCAACGGATTAGTAAGCTGAAGTGACAATGGGTCGGCCATATAGCTCGAAGAACCAACAACTGTTGGACAAAAGGTTCTCGTGTGGCAGCCTCGTACCGGTAGGCGAAGTGTAGGGCGACCCCACTAGATGGAGTAACCACCCGGTAAGACATGCAGGAAGTTGATGGATGCAGGTGGCTCACCTGCTTTCTGGCATTCCTTGGGGGAGGTCTATGTCCAGCAGTGGCTGTAATAATGATGATGATGACATATTTTAATGTTATTCTAGCTGTAAGTCCTCATATTAATACTACGTAAGATACGATACTGTGGAAGTAAACAAAGTATACCAATATTGGTGTTGTGTCATTAGTCATATTTCTAATCCTTCTAATAACGACAATTGCAGAACTTTATTTCGAATCTTGTTAATCAATTTGTACTTATCATAAATTAAACAGTAAATTCCGAGAAAACGGTCCAACTTTTAAAATATAAATAATTTTCCTAAAAATTATTAACAGCGTTCTGTGGTGAATGAGACAGCGCTAACTTGAATTTTTTTTTCTGCATTTAAAATATTGATCAAATATACTAAGACATCATCTTTATGCGATATTGGTGTAGATCTTCAATGCAGCTGTATTATGGTTGTAACAGAAATAGGTCGGCTGGACCGGCAAGACGATACTCTCACAGATTACTAACGTGAAATAGCAATTTAATGCTGCTGAGTTTCGTATAGCAAGTGTAGTAAACCGAAATTATTTATTACTGGATACTAGGCACTTTATCTAAGTCCTCAGGAGTGTCAACGCATCTGCATTTTCATTCTTAATCGATGATAAATGTAAACGTCTATGGGCCACAACATCAACTTACCATCAGGTGGACTGTGTGCTCATTTTTCACCATTATTCTATAAAAAATGCTCTTTCGTACAAATGTACATACTCTTATATAAATATTGATATATTTTTGTCTTGTATTCGTAGTAAGTTCACAAAGGAAAAGATACAACTGTCGTTAATTTAATTGCAAATACGATATATTTCCTCGGACAGGTAAAAGTATTATCGGGTAAGAAATATTAGATACGTGAGCCAAATCTACTGTGAACTGACTTACGACGTCCGTCTTGACTATAACAGGATATTGCGCTAGTGCACGTACGATGGCCCACGAAATAGACTTTGGACTGACAAGTTATCCTATGTTCTATGTGTGTATATTAATTTATATAACACAAACATACATTAACACGCACGCATTTTACAAACCACACTTTACACCACTAACACAACACCATCTTACCAGTTAGCCAACGTCTCGTAGGTTTGATCCATGTTTGATTGATACCGGTAGGAGCATCGATAACTTACCACAAAAGGTAATCTTGCAAGCGCAGCGCTCCGTTGAACCTTGATCAGTCGTTTACGTAATGCAATGGGGAGAGATTTTCACTTTGGCTTACGGAAGCTTTTTATTTAAATATTTACGTGAGTGTCAAATAAATTTACAAAATAATACGAGAAAAATTGTGTTTTTATTTTTTTCATATCTTAAAAATTGGCTGAGATATTAACGATCAAAGTGCGTGTTTCCGAACGAAGATTTTTAAAAACGCGGGTGGGCGCTCACTAGCCGATGCCGTCGCACCCCCGCTCATACAAAAATCGCGCTCTCATCTGCACGCCGCTGCGCAGTAAAAACCAGAATTTTAAAGTTCTCTGTGGTAAAAACTGAAAAAAAAAAACTGTAGTGTGCCTCAGTGCTTCAAGGCAACAGTTAAGACGCCTGATAAACTCTTAATTTATGTGCCTGAGGACCCAAAAATGAGGAAAATGTGGATGAAAGCCGTAAAAAGAATCGATTCAATAGGCTCTAAAACTAAAGCGCACTGCTGTGAAAACCATTTCGATGTAAGTATTTTTGTAAGTAATATGCTTATCCTTCTTCTCTACCTATCCTTGCCCTACTAAACATACCTACTTGTCTACTTTGATTATTTAGATAGATAGGTATCTTGCCAAAGTTGCCAACTACCTAGCACCTAGTAGCAGCGCAGTGCAGTGCTCCTAAGCCGACTGTATTAGCGGGCCGCAAAATACACATAAGGCAAAATATACAAAATATACATAAATATGTTTTTCTTCCTACTACAAAATCAAACTCGCCGCCCGATGTCAGAAGTATCAAACTCGCGGCCCGCATTTGTCCTTAGTTTTCGTTGTATTTTTAACGATAGCAACGTACATATATTAAACACGGTTTTTATTTATGTTTTGAATTTGTTTCTGAAATGTAATATTTTTTTTTATGTGAAAAATGATATGGAAAGCTACGTTAAGTATAAACTAGTCGGAGGCAAACTTAAATCCAAGAAAGGGGTTGTGCCACATAGGTTTGCTTGTCAAAAACAATCAGTTGAAAAACCTGAGCGCTCTGTTGTAAAAAAACTTAAAATTGCAAAACTGACAACTTATTCAAGTGAATGTATTCCGTCTACTTCACATGACGTTGAAGAAGTATATATTGTGGATTCCATTCCTTTAGTTCAAGATATGGCGAATGACCCTTTAAAAGATGTGACAAAAAATGAAAATCTAAGTAGTACCACAGAAAATATTTTAAAAACGAAACACAAAAAAAATCAAGTAAATGGGATCAATGTTTATCATAAAAGTACTGAAAACGATACTAAATATTTTTATTTGACATATATGGATAAAAATCAAAACAAAATCAAGAAACAAAATCCGCTTGTAAATAAATCAACGACTTCCAGTTTTGAAGAATCTTTGATATCAACAAATGGATTACGAGTAGGTACCTAGTATTTTTATCGCCACCCATATTAGGTAGGTATAAAATGAAACACATAAACTTTCAGTTAGGTTTACGTTTGTATAAATACCTACATAGGTATTTGTTCAAACTTAAACCTAATAATGATTTCTTATATTTACGCGAACACTACACATTTAAATAAAACTATTTTTACGGATTTTATCGCGTATATTAACTTATTTATATTCCCGACGTTTCGAGTACTTTACAGCACCCATGGTCACGGGGGGGACTGAGGTATTTGACGTCCCAATGTCATAGTTAACCACGGTTACCTCCAGATTAAAAATTATTAATTTTTGTTCCGATCTACGCAGTATGAACTTACAGTATCTTGAAGTCTTGCAGTTGTATGCTTGGGTTGGGATTTAATTTTATTAATTATAGGATCCCAAGCAGATGGTACACCAACCATCTTCTCTATTGAAATTAGGATGTTTTTGATTTCAATAGCCTCATGAATCATCCTTGGAAGGAATCGGTGTTCTTTAGCGAGGATTTGTGGTCTATCAAATCTAATGTAGTGACGGGGGCGATCCTGTACATGTTCACAGACTGCAGACTTCCCGGAGCGTCGATTCTTCACATCAGCTATTTTTTCTTTAACGCTTTCGTGACCATGGGTGCTGTAAAGTACTCGAAACGTCGGGAATATAAATAAGTTAATATACGCGATAAAATCCGTAAAAATAGTTTTATTTAAATGTGTAGTGTTCGCGTAAATATAAGAAATCATTATGTAAACCAGTACGGACTGGTAATTGCAAATAAAATTCGCCGATTAGAAGATCTCATGACCAAGCGCGCAAGATATCTAACAGCCTTAAATTTCTTGAAGAGATGCCGAGACCATAATCTCATTCCTACGTGTGTCAAAATATCCACTAAAAGGACATTCGAGGAAGCGCTAAGATCTTAAATCAGGCAAGTAAAAGTTGTTACGAACGGTAATCCAACAAAACGCTCCGATCTACATGACATAAACAAATCCATAGACACATCATTCAGTGAGTTAAAGGCAGTCTTAACGACATTTGATTATAATGTTTGCATCGAAACGTTAAATAAACGAGAAATTAATAAATATAACGAATGCAAAACAAACATATAGTAAAATATCAAAATTAACGACCAAATTAAATGTCAAACATCTGTGTCAACGTGAGAACGAAGCACAACCGTTGACCACAAACACGGATCATAGACCAAACGCGGTCTATAATCTGTCAAAACAAACTCTGGATGATGCAACAATTAGAGTATTATCAAAGGCCTTAATTTCGCCATAACACCTAAAAATTACCGTACGAGAAATTATCTGCAGTGTCGAGGACTGTTTATTTAAAACAATATGCAAAGGAAGATTTGGAAGCGATACGTCAAGACATATCGTCTATGTTACGTCGAAGTTCAGCGCCGAAACCGAATCTACCTAAGGACGAATATAAAGCGTTGAATAACCTACGCAATAAACCAGAACTCACGATTCTCCGCGCAGATAAGGAAATGCCACGGTAGTCATGGATACGTCAGATTATAATTTTAAAATACAAGAACTTCTGTCGGATTCAAGCACTTATAAAAGGTTTAAAAACGACCCAACAAATAACACACTTAAAACAACTAGTGATCTCATAAAGAAACACTCCGAAAAATTAAATCTGGACGTAAAATCGATAATACCTACGTGTGCCAAACCACCGAAGTTGTATGGGTTACCAAAAATACACAAGCCCAATACTCCACTACGTCCATAGTTAGCCAAATCGATTCACCAACTTACAGATTGGCTCAACACTTAGCAATACTTACACCGCTCAGGGACATTCAAGAGCACACACAAGGATTCCTACCATTTTGTCAGCGAGATTAAAGACCTACATCTGGCAGACAATGAAACTATGGTCGTTTTGATGTGCAGTCTCTGTTCACATGCTTACCTGTTGAAGACTGCATCTCGATTGTAACTAGAAGGCTGGAGGAAAACAACATGCCCATAGAATATGCAGCATTACTTAGACAATGCCTTACATCTGGCTACCTATTGTGGAAGGAGGAGTTCTACAAGCAAGTAGATGGAGTGGCGATGGGCTCACCTGTATCTCCATTGTCGCCGATATATTCATGGAAGACTTTGAGGAAAGCCCTACTTACTTCTCCCGTAAATCCAAGATTCTACAAGCGGTACGTAGACGACACTTTCACAATTCTACCTTTAGATAAAGTAACTGCATTTTAGACCATCTTAACTCCATAAATTCTAAAATTCAGTTCACAATGGAGTTAGAGGCAAACAACTCTTTAGCTTTTCTAGATGTGTTAGTAATTCGGAATCCTGATAACACCTTGAGCCACACTGTGTATAGAAAAAAGACCCATACAGATAGATATTTCAACGGTGACTCTCATCACCATCCTTCACAGTTAGCTACCGTGGGTAAATCTTTGTTTCAGAGAGCATGAGCGATCTGTGACAGTAAGCACCTGGCCGCCGAGCTCCAACACATCAAGCAAGTTTTGCACGACAATAAGCTTCGGGTCCCGCGCCTACGTCACAGTAAACGAGTGAAGCCGGCCACAGTCGAGCGAGTGCCTGCTGTACTGCCATATGTCAGAGGTGTCACTGACAAGATTGGCTACATCCTGAAGCGTGCTTCTATTAAAACATACTTCAAGCCGCCGAAGAAGATTAGTCAGTTTTTACCATCAGTTAATGTAATATCCTCTGCAAGATGCAGGAGTGTACAAGCTTGATTGTGAATGTGGTCTCTCTTATATAGGACAAACTAAAAGATCAATAAAACCCGCGTTAAAGAACACATAGCTGATGTGAAGAATCGACGCTCCGGAAGTCTGCAGTCTGTGAACATGTACAGGATCGCCCCGTCACTACATTAGATTTGATAGACCACAAATCCTCGCTAAAGAACACCGATTCCTTCAAGGATGATTCGCGAGGCTATTGAAATCAAAAACATCCTAATTTCAATAGAGAAGATGGTTGGGTGCTACCATCTGCTTAGGATCCTATAATTAATAAAATTAAATCCCAACCCAAGCATACAACTGCAAGACTTCAAGATACTGTAAGTTCATACTGCGTAGATCGGAACAAAAATTAATAATTTTTAATCTGGAGGTAACCGTGGTTAACTATGACATTGGGACGTCAAATACCTCAGTCCCCCCCGTGACCATGGGTGCTGTAAAGTACTCGAAACGTCGGGAATATAAATAAGTTGATATACGCGATAAAATCCGTAAAAATAGTTTTATTTAAACCTAATACTTACCGAGGAGAGTAGGTACCTAATGCTTACTGAGAACATAGGTACGTACCTTTTCATCTTTATTCCACGAATTTCAGCAGCCGTAAAATCCTGATTCTTCATGAAATATTGTGCCACCATCAAACTATCCACTCTTGGCAGATTGTCCGACTGTCCTTTTATAAAACCTTCTTCCATTCTTGCACCACACGTTTCACTTTAGTGTAATCGGATTTAGAGGATAATATTATTTCTTTGAAAAACAAGCACAAACACTATAAGTAATAGGAATACAAAGACGATCGAAAGAAAATGAAACGAGACCCGCGTAATTTGGTCAAACCGCACCGGACCAAGCGCCGCGTTTGTGTCGCGGTCGCGGTCTACGGGGGCGTGACGTCATAGTGTGAGCGCGCATAGTCTCTGAAATTCAAAAAAGGGCTTAAACTTCTCGTCGTTATAACTTCGGAAATACTACATGTATTGAAGTGAAATAAAAACTAATGTAATGTACATGATCTTTGCTACGATTTTAATAGTATTTGGTAGTAATATTTTGAACCTTTTGTGTTCCCCATTCTGTCACTCTTCGTAAGCTTAACCTTTCTTAATATCCTTATACTTGTTTCTTCTCATTAAGTGTTGCATTCTCCTTCTGAATGTATATTTTGGTGTGGCTTTGTATTTGTGTACAATAAATGTGCTAGTGTAATAAGTATAGGACTATTATTTTTTACTATTATAGTACTATTATTTTTATCTGTACGCCTTAAACTGTACACAAAACAGCAGATATTTCACACCCACTTCATAACTATACACATTCTCACGTATCATCCACTACAAAATTAAAAATAATTCTGCCCAAAAACAAGATACAATAGTGAAACAATTGAAATTTTTAGCTTTAGCGTGTTACATAATTTCCAGTGTGTTGCTTACGATTTTGTGTGTTATTCTTTATAGAGCGTTATGGTACAAATTTTATGAGCCCCACCTAGATATCTCTCACATTTGATGCTGCTGCCCAACAATAGTTTTTTTTTATAGAATAAGGGTGACAAACGAGCACACAGTCCACCTGATGGTAAGTGGTTGCTGTGGCCCATAGACATCTACATCTATCTTCGTTTGCGCATTTAAATGCAGATGCGTTGTCAGCCATGAGGATTAAGATAGAATGCCTCTTTTCCAGTAAAAGGGTCTCCAGTTCTCTACACTCACCATACGAAACACAGCAGCATTAAGCTGCTATTTTACGCTGGTATTCTGTGAGAGCGTGGTCCTTCCCCGGTCGAGCCGACCCATTCGTGCTACAACCGTTAATATTAACCGTTTGTTTACTGTCCCATTAAGTAAAGAAAAATATTTAAAAGAGCTTAACGTAATTTGCTTATCAAATTGCGGTCTCTAATGGTTTTTCAAAAATCTCATTAACAATTTAATTAAATACAAAAAAAAGCATGCCGTTCGCAATTCTCTGTACGCGGTTCAACCTCAAAGTGTTCGTCGATATGTGAGCAGTTTGACCTACTTAGGCTCCATATCTGAAAAAATAGCTAATACTCTTCGACAGAGCGGCGTGTACGTTGCGTTCAAAACAAACAATTCTCTTAGGAATGTCTGTAATAATAAAGATAAGTTAGATATTCGTCAAAAGTCGGGTGTTTATAATCTTGTTTGTGACGAATGCCACGCCGTTTACGTGGGTCAGACTAGTCGCAACTTCGAGATACATTACAAAGAGCATTTAGCTGCGTACAGTAATTGCAATCCCGATAAATCCCATTTCGCTAAACATCTCTTGGACACTGGACACAACCTAACCAGCGACCACTCCTTTAAAGTTTTACAAACTTGTAATAAAGGGCTGCGACTGTGTGTGCTGGAGCAGTTAGAGATATTAAAAAATAAAAATAGTAATGTTGCACTGCTGAATGAACAAACAAATGTTTCTAACTCACCTCTCTTAAACATCTTTACACCTGCTCTCTAATAACGGACAGCCTCGCGATATAGTCGTTCGTCACCTTCACGGTGATCAGCGATTGGTTGCGTGGTTGGAGGATAGGCGGGCGTTTTGCAGCGGTTTGTTATTAATTTAATAGCAGGCGGCTGCGAACGTTAGGTAGTGATTGGTCGCATGTTTTATCGCATGATGCGGTCGCTCGCTACTTAAGTGGGGAGCGGTTGCGTTGGCAAGTCTTATAAATAGCAGCTGTTTTTGGCTCGACGCTCACTTAGCGGTCAGCAGTAGAGTCTACTACACCTGAAGATGCCTCGTGTAGAGGCGAAACACGTGTCGTATTGTCGTCGGTGGTGTGTCTTTCCTAGTGTAGTGGTGGTGGTAGTAGTGGTGCTGGGATTAGTGGTGACGGGGGATAGTGCACGCAATTGAGGGAGGGCGGGAGGTGTTCTTCATTCTAGGTAAGACACATCATTTTATTTTATTGAGCGGATATTGGCAAAGTAAATTTTTCCAACTTTAATTTAAGGGAATATATTATAACTTTCACCTGTTTTAGGTATGTATGATTGACACGTAGCTCACTCCAATCACTTACGAGACCTCCTTAATTAGCAACTTAACAATTTGGGAAACTCCCCTCACCTAATTTTAATAATTTAGATAGGATTAAAATATGTATTACATACGAGATTTTAGGTATTACATACATTATTATATACGAGAATTTGACGTAGGTGTAGCAATCTGTACTAATATGATAAAGCGGAAGAGTTTTTTTTTGTTTTTTGGTTTGTTTAAACACGCTTATCTCTAGAACTACTAGTCAGATTTGAAAAACTCTTTTTGTTTATTATAGCCAGATTCATGAAAAATTGTATAGGCTCTATTATATTATAAGTCTTTACCTCTCAGCTGGCCTTAAATATTTATTTTTGTTAAGCAAGTCAGAAGAAAAAGCGTTCCCGAAATGATTTATCCGCGTGCGCTGGTGTTATAGTTAGTGATACGTAAATACAATGTTCTATAAAAATATATATCTATACTCCATCTTAAAAAACAGTCCGCGATATTCCCTATTATATATTATATATCCGCCTATTTCTTATAAATAAGCCACAATTACGTATTTTGTGAAAAAAATATTGAAAATTTAAAAGTGATTTGAGTGTTATTATTAGGCATTCAATATTAATCCTTACGAACGAAAGTACTTCATCATCAAGACAATTTTATGAAGATAAAGTTTGCTCTTTATAGTATGTTATTTGGACGCATAGTTTAAGAGATAACGTAAAATGAAAATAATTCAACACTTAGCTTGGCGCGTGAACGATGAGCGTAGTTTGTTCAATCATTATAGCTAAAAATTGTCAAAAGAGTTTAGACAGTAATGTGCGAAAAAATTGCCTACACAACAATTTACCTACACATTTTTCATGTACAGTTTTCTTCAAAACTGAAAAAACCGTACTTCGGGACACTTTCTGGGGCGCGGGGGGTGACGCTCACCCGGCAGGGGAAGGGAGAGTGGATAAAATTTAACTTCGCTCTTCAACGTACCTACCCACATATGCCGATAGATAAAAGTACTACATTAATTTTGCCAATATTTCCATACATTGCTATTTAAAATGCTTGAATTAGGTGTCATGTCATGTCGCGCCTCAGACACACGTGTATATACGCGGGTGAAACCGCGGGGCACGGCTAGTATGTAACAAAATTAAAGCCTCGTTCAACTGCATTATTATAAGATGTTTTAAAACTTTACACTATCGCAAAAACAGGGTTTTAAAAGGATGTTAAAAGGGTGGGATCGAACCACGTTTATAAAACCTCGCAAGATCTTTAAGCAAAGCTTTACTTATTCGAATGGGCTGGTGGTATGCTTGTGGCATTTCAACGTTCTCCAAATGTATGGGTACGCTTCTTTGGTCTTCTTTGTCTTACATTCATCGACAGTGGACCTTTTTATTTAATTTCTCCAATTTTAAATCTTCAAAAATATAACTCAAAAGAGTGTATATTCTTGTAAACGTGAAACACTGAATTAAAGGAGGGCAATGGTCTGGAGTACAATAGTGCTACGTGATAAATCACTGGCCTCAAAAGACGGTCTTCCTCCGTGGCCTCTAAATCCACCAGCTCAGCTAGGGTTTTAGGGTTCGAATAGTTTGCGATTTTCCCTGCATGAAACAAGTTTAAAATTTCCTTAATAAAATTTAGTTTAGACCAGGACCACAAACACATTCGCTACAAAGTCGTTATTAGATATTTAAAAATAACTACTGGTAGTCTAGTGGTCGAAATTCGACTGTAATTCATAAAAAAAATAAGTTTGTTTATTTAGCAAGTTATAATTCACTTTCAACTGCACATTAAAATACAGATATCTAATATAATAAATATTAAATAAATGTTTTTTTTCATGACATACACACCACTGACTATTGAAAAATGAACATTGTCACAAAATTAAGTAGTAGTTATTTGTTGATAACATTTTTAACAGTGTGGTGGCGGTGTAAGAATATTCACTATCCCATATCGTCCCGAGGGTGTCGTAAGAGGCAACAGAGGGAAAATGAAACAGGAGATGGGCAGCATGACAACTCAAAATCATAAAAAACTGCAGTTGCCACCCCGCTTGCCAATCGTGGCAGCTATGGCAAAATCTCCCCATGAGGTAGTCTACGAGGGAGGCCTATGTTCAGCAGTGGACTTTTACAGGCTGTAATGGATGGATGGATGGAACATTTTAAAATTCTTTGGCGACATTTTCTACTATTTGCGACTGTTTGATCACAGACTATTAATATATCTCCATACAAACTTTAAATATACCGAATCCCACACTCCTCCGTGCGTGCAATATGCTTAAAAGGAGTACACAGTTTCATATTTGAGCACACAGTTATATATATACTCTACCCAACCCATACAGCTATAGTCGCTTAGAAGGACATTACCATTTCTGATTTAGTAATATTTAAGGGGCTTCTACTGTTCCTATGGCGCTATGATTTGGAGGCAGATTCGCATAGATCTTGACAAGATACGCCGAAAAGTAAGAAACATTTTTTCAATATCTCGCTTAGTTTCAGACATATCGATACTCAAAAATCAAATACTAAAACCGAATCAGCACGACTCCACGTAGTCTTGTCTGCCCTACCCCTAGAGTGTTTTTGTAAAGCCGTAGGCACGGAGAGGGAGCAGCGCAACCTCTGCAGCTTTAGCTTATTGGTCGACTTTGGCGACCAGCCTCATCTTCTACAGCTCGCACAGGTGCCAGCTATTTGCTGCGCAAGGGCGAAGGAGCTGCACTTCGCACAGCGCAGAAGCCGTTGCAGAAGTAACTTTGAGTCAATATTCCTGTGTAAAAAAGTTATTTTTTATTATTGTATCGATATCTCGGAATGTAAGCGAGATAT
Organism: Parnassius orleans; assembly: GCA_029286625.1. Lineage (NCBI taxonomy): Eukaryota > Metazoa > Arthropoda > Insecta > Lepidoptera > Papilionidae > Parnassius > Parnassius orleans. The sequence continues at coordinate 330,508 of JAGSMP010000286.1, forward strand.
CGAAAAATTTTACTCTTACTTTTCGGCATATCTCACCAAGATCTATGCTAATCTGCCTTCGAATCATGGCACTGTAACAACCGTAGTCGTGCCATATTTAACGAAAAAACATTAAAATAAAACTAAAAGAAATGCATATTTAGAAACTTAATCCAAGCAATCAGAAATTTGCACGCTATATCCGTAACAGGATTATCAAGAGCGACCTGTGAATGGCAGACTCAATATATGCAAATTCAATGTTTGCTAACTCCGTTCTCGCCGAACATCCGAAATTTTAAAACAAACGTAGTCGTTGTAATGTTCAAAATTTATTTGTTTACACTTTTCATGATTTCTTATATTAATAAACGCGAATACTACACAATTACTATAGGATAGATTTCAATTAGGTTTTCTAAGTTTTATTTCTTAGACACTTGGCCTTAGTCTAAAAAAACTTATTACGATATCTTCATTTAATATAAAGCTATTAAAGCTTTAAGAAACAACGATTTTTATAAGCACTACGTGTTCAGTAAACATTATATCCAACGAATAACATTGTTTACAAAGAAATTTTGTAAGCAAAGTATGTTTTTCCTTGCGATCTTTTTCTTCACATATACGAAAACTTCATTAATATATCAAGCAACGCTGACGAAGTCGCGGGTATCAGCTAGTTAATTAATAGAATTAAGCGTTACTTTGCAGAAATTCATTATGTTAAAAATTTAGCTAAGATAGTGGACGTATTTGAGGGAGGGCGGGCTTACTAGGTAAGACACATCAGTTTTATTTCATTTTTACATATTTAATAAATTAATTAGCAATAGTGTTCTGTACATTTCAAATAAGTAATAATCTATTTTACGATTGAAAAGTAAGCAAAGATCCTTTCACACTATTAGTGGATCTGCTCGGTGGAACACACAAAGAAAATTGTCGTGCCAAATTATCGATCCGATCGGTGCGTGCGGCCGGTGGGTTCAAGTTGAATTACCAACGGTTCACACAAAGAAGTCTGACCTGTTGCAATTGAAAGGTGAACATAGTGTGGTTAAGTATTTAATATTCGTTTTAAGTGCAAACGCTTTTATGACCTTCTGTGCTATTTTAACCTGCTTTTTTAGCTTCGTGTGTATTTATCTATCCAAAAAAAAGTGAGATAGCCAGTCCACAAAGTACAGATGCTTGCTTATAGTTTTACAGTTCTTTCGTGGTTTCGGAAGATTTGATTGAAGATTAAATAAATTTATTAGCTTACCATTATAGTTCTTTTTACGATATAGAATTATTAGTTATTTATTAACGTCATGATATAAGATAGCTTTATTCACCACTCACATAATTCAGAAAGTTTGTTTTATCTGTGTAAGTTTTACCAGACACCAATAACCTGAGCCGGTGCCAGCGAGAAATTCTTTCTTTCTTACTAAAAGTTTTTTTAGCAGCAACTTCTATTTATCTATTTCTCCCAGGGTTGATTGATAGAGAATGCCATAAGGCATTAAGTCCGCCCATTGTAACCTTAAGATTAAGGAGATTTATAATAAAGACTAGCTATTACCCGCGGCTTCGCCAGCATGGTCACTGGGAAATGAACTATCCATTGCTTATTGAATTGAAAGAAAACTGAGTTTTATAGATTTGTCAGAGATGCAGCCATTAAAAGGAAACTGAGCAAAATTGATTCGTCAGCCTATTTAAATGTTTTGAAACGCAGCGTATAGGAAAGCATGAAAATAGCCTGTTTATTCCAAATGGAAATGGGATATTTTTTTAATTAAAGGAAACTGAGCATAATTATCCGTCAGGGATGCAGACTTTTGAAAAGAAACTGAGCTAAATTGATTCGTCAGAGATGCAGCCTTTTGAGTTGAAAGGAAACTGAGCTTAATAGGTCCGTCAGAGGTGCATCATTTGGAATTGAAAAGAAACTGAGCTAAATAGGAAATTTTAATTGAAAGGGAAGATCTGTGGGAATTCTGATTAATTAATTGTGGAATTTTGGAAAAAACTAACTGAACACTATTTTAAGACGCTACTGTACACAATGTTGTATGTTTTTCCATTCAGGGAAAGAATGTGGAGATTCTGGGCATTTGACACACGCGAACATGCTACATACAACTGACCATGAGAGAAGCACGGTTTTCTAAGTTGACCCCACTACCTGTAACGCTTGCCCTTGCGCTTTATTAATTGTCATTGCAAAACTGAGCTTAATAGGAACTGCAACCTTTGAATTGAAAAGGAAGATCTGTGGGAATTATAGGGATCCGTGGTATAATAACATTTTCACCTTTTCCTACGCCTGTCAAAATTGTAGCACCGATTATGTTCCGTCCAAGATGTGTCACACGCAGCCTTGTCTCGTTACATAACCGAGGAGCATCTAAATTTCGCATTAGCATTACTGGGACGCCTAATTTTAATTGAAGCTTATGTGAGGGCACACTTGACAACTCTAGAGAATTTAGAAACTCTACGGGATATGAAGTGCTCTGTTCTGTGTCCATAACTGTGTCTACTGACAAATACTCTGTTATTTCTCCTGCTACTTCGCTTAATATATCTGAATTTATTTTGTTAACGCTCTCATTTTTTGGTGCGATAATCGCCTTTTCACATAACCATTTGTCTTCATGCATGTTGTTCGTTAAATCTGAATAAACGCTCGCAATTAATTCGGAATGACTCTGTACTAAATTACAAAAATCTCTTGTCAATTTAACGCAGCCCTCAGCATCCGTTTCCAACCGCCCATCGCCAATTTTTAATAGTGTGTCGGCATAGTTTCCAGCATTGATATCATTATACAAATGCACTCTCATAGTCGTAGTTAAACTGAATTTTGTCACCTTGTTCCATAAAATAGACGACTTGAGGCATGCTTTAATTTCATCTGCAGGTGTGCCCTTTTAAATGACAGGTAAAGTTTGGCGAAAGTCACCAGTCAGTAAAACCACCATTCCTCCCATTACATCGGTATTGTTGCGCAAATCCTGGAGCGTTCGATTTAGTGCTTCTACAGCTTTTTATGCGACATTGTACTTTCGTCCCACACTAAAAGTTTGCATTGTCGTAGCATTATACTTCGTGCACTATTTTTGCTAAAGTTGCAGATCGGCGATTCTTCCTGGGCTAGATTTAGAGGGAGTTTTAAAACAGAATGTGCAGTGCGGTCCCCGCTTAGCAGCGTGGCGGCTATACCGGAGGAAGCTACGGCCACAGCAATGTTTTTATCTTTCCGTACTTGCGCTAATAATAAATTTAACAAAAATGTCTTCCCAGTTCCTCCAGGGGCATCTTAAAAGAAAAGTGCACCATTTCCAGATTCAATTTGTCCTAATACTTTGTCAAAAACTCGTTTTTGTTCGGGAAGCAAGCGGGGTACAAATTCGGCTACTTGCTGCTGCAAAGCTGGTATATCGTAGTTTGTTTCACGTATAATTTCATCACTTAGTTTATTTTCGGTTGTTCGTTGAGGGCTTATCATTCCAAAGTCGCTTAATTTTTTGCCTACCATTACCATTACTTTATCTTCAATTTTTCCAAGTGCTTCATTATAAATGTGTTCATTGTATGTCATGATCGCGTGTGTCTGCTGTAACCTTCGCAAAATATCTTCCGCCATGTACTCTTTATATTTGTCCCACAATTTATGTGCATTAGATAGCCCGCAAGATGATATGAGAGTTGCATAAAGATCCCTAATTTTGGCTGGTGACTGGCACTGCACAGCTTCCTCCATGGTTTCATCCCAGTGATTATCGTTTTCTAAAAGATATAGAGCTTCACATGCTTCTCTATAAGTTGCGCATTCCTGACCGTTGATAGTTTTAAGGTCCTTATATCCTGTAGGACCCCGAACATGGTGCAGCAGCAATCGTAAACAGAAACATTCAAAATTAGTTACATGGACGGTATACACACGACCAAGGGCATCTGATGACTTTACACCGGGCCAATATGCAACAGGCGCGCCTTGAATACGGCGTTTACACTCCTTCCTAGATGTGTTCCAAGTATAATAGCGGGGGACTTCAGAATATAACAACGTTTTTGCAAAGGGGTCGGTTTGACAAAGTTGAAAGAAGGCTGTTAGTGTAGTTTTTGGCGGTGATGCAATTCTTTCTTGGAAATTTCTTTCGGTGAAATATACACGCTCTCCATTTTCTAAGTGCACAGCAAGGTGAGTAACTGTTGGGTACCTTTCGTGAAAAGGGAAGCCAAGGAGACGCCACGCTGCCTCGTTACTGCTGACATAACGCCCTGCTTGAAAGGTCTGTACTTCATTAACGGGATTTGCCTCACCTTCACTCCTGGGATTAAATATTGCTTGGTCGCTTCCTTTATTTGTGTACTTACAGATATAATTGATTGCGCGGACAGAGCTACATGCTTCTACATTAATGTGGGCATTAAACATTTTACATAGAATGGGCGAATACGGGACAATCCAGCTGTTATCTAAGGTTTCGAACGCTCCAGAGCGAGATTTGATTGTAAATTTCCTGCCACCATCTTCGAGAGCTCTGCGTCTGTATAAAGGGTAGCCATTGTCATTGTGCACTGCTTCTTTTAATAGCTGTTTAGGGAATTTCTTTGTACATTTTCCTTCTTTCATACATGGCGATATTGAATTTCGTGCTCCACATGGACCGTGAATCATATTTCGGACGATGGTGTCATACAATTATTTATCTTGCTCAGGATCCGGAATCTCGGCGCTTATTATGTCGTCTATTTAGCTGGGCCGCAACTTCTCTTTAAGCCATATTAGAATGTGGGCATGCGGTAATCCTCTTTTTTGCCATTCAATTGAATACATGAAGCACTGCACCTCTCCGAAAATTTTCCCTTTACATAATTACATACATTAATTTTTGTACTTTTAATCTAAATACTCTAGCAACTAAATCGTGTCTGTCAGTACTTTTTTGGCCCGGCATTAGCTCCTCCATTATTAGTTCTTTCCATGTGGGATTGCAAGTAAAAGTAACAAAAAGATCAGGTCTTCAGTAAGTTCGTACATAGGCGAATGCGTCTTGTGTGCACTCATGTAGGTAGCGGGGACTGTTAACGAATGATGAGGGCAGAATTACTATTTTACCTAAATCTCTGGGGTTTACATTGGCGTCGCTAGAAACTGCATCTTGTAAATGTATAAAATTCTCAACGCGCAGCTTTTTTTGATTTAAAGATATATAACGGAGACGTTCACTTTCTACCTCCACATACATGTCTACCAAAAATTGATGAAATAATTGTCTACACCGGGCTAAGAGGTTAAAATCATTTTCTCGCAACATCATATGATACGCATAAAAATCCATACATGATACTTTTTTGTTCGGAGTAGGCTCCTTTGTGACCGTGTTAATGAATGGAATTTGAAAATGATAACCCTCTTGTCCTTTGCAATAAATCAATGGGTATTGCAGAGCGTCATAAAACTTGTGTGTATCGGCTACCCGTTGCAACGTAACATCACGTGCTCGCAAGACAATGTCTCGTGAAGAAAATTGATCACCACTAATTACAGCTGCTATTTCGTTTATCAAAGGTGCATTGTAGCGCCATTCATGCTCTCCTCGAGGGGTCCCATCTGCGTGAATGACGACCTTATAATCCTCTTCAGGTAGGTTTTCTAAAGCAGTTTTAAATGTTTTGACTAAAATGTTACGTTCATGCAAGAATCTTTGAATTTTGAACACTGTGTCTCTCTCAACTCCCTGGATAAATTGGCAGCGACGGTCTACCTCAATTTCTTCGTCACCCATAAAATATACTTGTAAAAATTTATGCTGTTCGTTTTCAGCTGGAAAAAGTGAACCTATTCTATGATACGTAAATTTGCACTTGCACCGTAAATGTAGGCGAAAATCCCGGCATTTTTATTTCCCGGTCAACTCCGAAGGACGTCATTTGAAAGCATGAGTTATATTTCCGGATCCTGTTTAAAAAGCGCCGTGACTCATTAGCATCATATAAAAAGAGAGTTTTCAAAGGTTCTTCTGGTTCCCCAAGTAACGGAAGAGACACTTTGCCATTGGAACAGCACATGCCTGCGGTCTCATCTTTCCATTTTAAAGTCAGTCAGTCAGTCCGATAACAACTAACCTGTGATTTTTATAATCAATCAACGGATCATAATTGAATGCTGCGTCATTAAAAACCGACCAATTTTTTGTTTGAAAATTTTGTCGACGTTCAGCTTGGAGCTGTGCATTTGCATCTCTTCGCGCCTGTGTCTGTTCTGGTGTTTCAGATGCCCTTATAGTAGATTGACGTTCAGCTTTCTCAATAAGTCTGTGTTGAGTTTCATCAGGTGTTTCCGCGGCTCTTAAGGCGGCCTGACGTTCCGCTTGTTCGAATAGCCTTTGCTGACTTTGAGCAAATGTTTCAGTAGATCTTAAAGTAGATTGACGCTCTGCCTGTTCAAGACGCCTTTGCTGACTTTGATCAGGTGTTTTAGTAGCTCTTAAAGTAGCTTGACGCTCTGCCTGTTCAAGACGCCTTCGCTGACTTTGAGAAGGTGTTTCAGAAGCTCTTAAAGTAGCTTGACGCTCTGCCTGTTCAAGACGCCTTTCCTGACTTTGAGAAGGTATTTCGGAAGCTCTTAAAGCAGCCTGACGCTCTGTCTGTTCAAGATGCCTTTGCTGACGTTGAGAAAGTGTCTCAGATGCTCTAAAAGCAGCCTGACGCTCTGCTTGTTCTTGCCTTCTCAGTTCAGCATCTTCTAAAGATTCTAGCGATCGAGCTAATCTTTTCGCTTGTCTTTGAGAAGATACTCTTGAAAGACTGGACTTACGTTTGCGAGACATTATGAAGTAAAAAACCTATTTATAAAAACGTTAAAAACCTAAAAGGAATTAAATTTCCTTTTAAATATTTTTTAAAGCAAATCAAAATATCTAAAAGGAATAAATATTCCTTTTAAATATTTTAAAATCAAAACAACAAAACCAATTCAAGACACAACACGAATCCGAAAACGATAGCCAAAAAATCGAATCAACTTGAACCAAATCACAAAACAAATCGCAGAAAACCGAAATCGAAAGCAGTAGTCAATATAAATATAACCAACGAAAAAAGAAGTAAGTGTATAGGTACCGTATACTATCTATACTATAATATTCCTTTGAAATATTGTTAAACAACCTAAAACAACGAAAACCAATTCACGATTCTAAATAAACAAAATCCAAAATCAAAGCCAGAGTCTAAATATGTATAAAGGAATACCAACCAAATCAACAAAACCGATCCAAGAAAATACACAAATCCGAAAATGAAAGCCAATATAAATCCATTTAACCTTAACCAAATCACAAACAAACAACCGAAATCGAAAGCAGGTAGTAGAATAAGCTACGAAATAGAAACAATTTAAGCGTATAGGTACCGTATGCAATATAAGTTGACACGGGGCTCAACGGCACTAATGAAATTGTGATTTTTAGTGCTCGGTAGTGAAGTAAAACATCGTGCAAAAACCAGCATATCAGAAGAATAAAATATTCTAAGGGAATGTGAAATCTGTTCACAAACACTGGAGTAGCACGGCGGGCTAATGAGGACTATAAATCTTCCAGAGCGTCACATTTAATCAGTCAGTTTCATAAATCAGTTTCTATAGTAATGATTTCTTATATTTACGCGAAAACTATACATTGAATAAAACTACTTTTACGGATTATATCGCGTTTAATTAACTTATTTTTAATAATTCCCGACCATGGGTGCTGTAAAGCACCCGAAACGTCGGGAATTAATAAAAATAAGTTAATTAAACGCGATATAATCCGTAAAAGTAGTTTTATTCAATCAGTTTCTAGAGTATTATGTTAATACATAAAACAATATCTCAGATGTGTGAACTTTAGTTTTTGGAACGAAGTTCCTTATCGCACGGTACGAATTTTGCGGATGGCGGCTAGGCGAGAAAAAGTGTAAGATTATTCCGTCACGACCTCTTCTATAGTGCGAGCGAGATGGAATAATATCCATCTTCTTCACACTTTTTCTTATCTTGCCATGAAAGAAATATTATTTTAAATGTCTCTAATACGTTTATCAATAATAATATACTACGAAAGGAACTTTGTTCCAACCGTGTGTTCCACGACACTCACGCATGTTTTTTTTTAATTTTTCTATTTTTAGTTATACCCGTAGATTAGTTTATTCATTTCTAATCTAATTAATATAAAATAATAGGTCTCTACCTATAAAATTGCCGTTCTGCAGTACTGGCCATTTCAAATTAAAATAAATAATAATTTAAAAAACTTAAAAAAAACACACTTTTGAAGATAACCGAACTAAAAAGTAAAAAATAATTTTCAATAATTTTAAAATGAGAAAATAGTGACTAACATAAAAAAAATCATTTTATTGTAAAAAGCGTGGGGTGCTTTTTCAGATATTTTTATGATGACGATAATTTTACCAATAGCCACAAAAATATTTAGAACAAATGACATCAAGCACCCCACGCTTTTTTACAATGAAATGATTTTTTAAGTTAATGACCATTTTCTTATTTTAAACTTATTGAAAATTATTTTCTACTTTTTAGTTCGGTTATCTACAAAAACGTGTTCTTTCAGTTTGTTTAACTATTATTTATTTTCTATTTTTAGTGCGGCTAACTAAAAAAGCGTGTTTTTTTGGAATGAAGTTCTTTTACGCGGCTTACAGTAGATTGAACTGGCAGAAATCGTAGTTATTTTATGAATAATCCTGAAGGAGTATAATCCTGAGGATTCTGGCAAGGATAATGGGACAAACTATTTTAGTTATTGCATTGTCATCGGTCCTTGATAAGTGTGCGAAGTTTCAAATCAATCTGAAGTTTTGAAGGGGATGAAAATCACATTCAAAAATTCCGTTAGATAGATACATACCAAGCTAATTAAAGCGAGTTAATAATTTTTGTTTGACTAAAAATTCTAATTTCAAATTAATTTTATTTTAAAAACATGGAATTGTTCCTTCAAAATTTTTGATTTGTTTATAGATTAGCATTATGTTTTCATCGCATTTGATACTTTTCGTCATCATGGATACGTTTAAAATTCGAGTAATGATGGAATATGAGTACCGTCGTGGCAGCAGCGCGGCACAAGCAGCACGTAACATCAACGACGTTTACGGAGTGAATACTACAAACGAACGCACCACCTGTTATTGGTTTGCCCCCTTCCTTTCTGGATTTTTTTAACCTGATAAATGAACCCCGTGGTCGTACGAAAACTTTGGTCGATAATAACGAATTAAAGGCGATTGAAGAAGCTGATGATACTCAATCTACGGCTGAACTAGCAGCAGCTTTCGACTTTAGCATCAATACAATATTGGTCCAATTGTGTCAAATTGGCAAGGTAAAAAAGCTTGAAAAATGGGTGCCCCACGAACTTAATGATCGCCAGCGCGAAATACGCGTCGAGAAGTGCCTTGCACTGATAAAATACTGAATTTTCTTAGGCACGACTTTCACTGTTAACTAATTGGTAGCACCTGAGAAGTTATAACTACACTTCTTTTATAATTTATGAAGTCTTAAAGACATAACTTCCTAAGTTTCAAACTTTATAATTCAATATACAAACAGTTTAAAAGTAAATATTTTCAACGCTAAGTTTTGTCCTTTTAAGAGTTTTATTATTAATGTGAAACATTACACAACAATCTCTAAGACGTACAGTTAAAACTTCAACAGGCTTAGCCACGTTGACTTTCTACAGTCGGTAACGCTAATAGAAAACTTTAAAAAGGAATAGGAAGGATATTTAATACGTCAACGCTGCCAACGAGCGCTGCAGCTACATTATGGCTATAGTACGAATGGGTATGTACTGTGACCCATATACATCTAAATCTATCTTCGATTTAGAATCAAAATGCAGATACATGGTTTCACCCCTGAGGACTAAGATGGAATGCCTCGTTTCCAGTAAAAAGGGTCTCCGGACCTCTATACTCACCATACGAAAAATACCAGCAATAAGCTGCTATTTTACGCCGGTATTATCTGAGAGCGTGGTCATTCCCCGAGCAGACCCATACGTGCTACAACCAAAAGCTGTAGCATGGTTTTACCACGCATAAAATATTGAAAAAAATACTTTTTTGTACCAAATGTAATTATATTATATTCTATCGCAGACGCGACCACATGGCCTAATGGTCTGGGGCCTCTATTTAGGAAAATTCAATTCGAAACAGTTCTTGTGAAAAGCACAATCGTTGGATTTCGGTTCTGGTTATGTTGTGATTCTCTCTCGTGATTCCTGTCTCGTAGTTTCTGTCTCGTAATTATCGTGAATGTTTTAGTGTGTCACCACGAGCACACGATGGTAAGTGGATACTGTAGCCCATAGACATCTACATTTATACTCGATTAAGAATCAAAATGCAGATGCGTGGTCTACTAGTTGAGGACTACGATAAAATGTCTCGTTTTTAGTAAAAAGGGACTCCGGTTCTCTACACTCACCATCAGAAACACAGCAACATTAAGCTGTTGGTATTCTGTAAGAGTTCTGTCCTACCCCGGTCTAACCGATCCATTAGTGCTACAACCATGATACTCGTATAGCTGCAGCGTGGCTCTACATTTCATGGGGAAAGCCTAAGTATACTCGCCTCAAGGGGCAAGTACGGGCCATGATGGATCCGCAACGACCCTGAAACTTTCACCTAATATATCGCATAGGCTGAGGCTCGGACCTTATATCCTTGAACTGGAATACTATTCTTCATCACCATTTGTGGGATTTGGTTGTCGCATATTTGCATGGACTTTCGGCCATTATTCGGTCCGTTACCGCTACTATTACAGACTATCAGAAGTCCAATGCTGAACATAGACCTCCCCATCGATTGCCTCATAGGAAGGATATTTGCCATATTTGCCACGATGGCAGTTGGGTCGCCAGCCGCAGTTTTTATTATTAGTTGTTATTAGGAAGACGCTCTTGCCGCGCATCTCCTGGTTTGTTTGTGTCGCTTTTTACGACACCCACGGGACGATATGGGATGGTGGATATTCTTACACGGCCAATACACACGGTTTGTTTGTTAGGCTTAAATTCCGTAACTATTTTCTACTTTAATTGCCGAAACTATTTTAAGTGTCGACTTCAGACACTTAAAAAAAATAGTTTCGGCTATTAAAGTAGAACAGTAAAATAACAATATAATTTGTTTTCTTTGACGCCGTGTACGTACAACTTTATATTTTATCTATACATATAAATAATATGTATGTCTGTAATATACAAATAACCGCTTTTTAATGAGCTGAAGGTGTTATTTGCATGCTATTAACATGATTAACCATTTTTAAAAGTTTTGTCTGTCTTTCTGTCTCTCCGGGCTAATCTTTATGGCTGAACCGATTGTAATGAAATTTTACGAACAGATAGACAACAATTCCAGGAGTGATTTAGGTTATATTTTATCCGTAATACTTAGAGTTTTTTTTTATTAATAATATAGTCTTTGATGATAATCTTTAATCTAAATAACGCTACATTAATAGATCCCGGCGAAGCCGTTGCGGCTAGTCTTTATATTTTAGTACCAGATATTATTATTAGTCTTTATATTTAGTACCAGATATTGTTATTAAAGAGTGTGAAACGATAAACTGTTGCGTTGCCGACAAACTGACTTACACTCTTTCTAAGAATAAATTAAAAAAAAATTACAATTCTTCAGTCCGTGTGTATGTGACTGAACTTCTTCTAAACGGCTGGACCGATTTTGATAAATTATTTGTGTGTATGATTAAGTTGATTAGAGAATGGTTTAGATTCACAATTGGACCCTGTAGGTGGCGCTGTTGTCGAGATCCAGAAATCACCCGTGTGAAGCCGGGGCGGATCGCTGGTAATATTCTTATATAAAATATTTTTAGCGTTACGACTTTGTGTGTTCAATTTTTATGCTTATTTCTAATTTTTAAAAGTGCATTTGATGCTGTTATCTATATCAACCAGAAGAACGGAAAATTATGTTTCTGTAAAAGCATATACATATAGCGTCACGCCTGTAATCCTTGTGGGGGAAGGCAGAATCAATAGAGCATCGAGCTACATGGAACAGGTTTAGTCAAAAGAAAATTGTATATTATAACTGGTTTATTTCATTTTTTGATTTTAATGATTTCTTTCTTATATTTACGCGAACAGTACACATTGAATAAAACTATGTTTACGGATTTTATCGCGTTTAATTTACTTATTTTGAATTCTCGACTTTTCGGGTGCTTTATAGCAACCCATGTTCATCGGGAATTAAAAACAAGTAAATTAAACGCAATAAAATCTGTAAACATGGTTTTGTTTTTTATTCTAATTTTAGTCATGTCATAAAGCATGATGTTATTAAATTAAACCAGACGGCAGTAATTTAACCTGTAAAGAAAATTGATTAAATTATGTTCCAATTTTTACCAACACTATGTCAAAATGTTGCCGGCCACCGGCACCAATGATTTTAAGTTACAAGTACTAATTTACTATTTAATTAATACGAAAATCATATTAAAGTGTAATTATTGCATTGATCGAAGTATACTGCTTGCATCTTGGACCTGACCAAATTAGGTGAAGACCTGATTAAAATAGGTCAGCATTCGCAGATTTTATTTTACCTGATGATGCTTCGTTTAGCGGCAAAACATGCTTAATGCTGCTGTTTTTCGTATGGTAAGTATAAAGAACCGGAGACCCTTTTTACTGGAAACAAGGCATTCCATCGTAGTCCTCGGGGGTGACAACACATCTGCATTTTGATACTTAATCGAGGATAAATGTAGATGTCTATGAACCACGGCATTCACTTAACATTAGGCGGACTGTGTGCTAGTTTGTCACTGTTATTATATATATATTTTTTTTATCGACGGTAGGGTGTCTTTCCTTGTGTAGTGATTTTGTTTGTTGGTTGTATGGTTGAGATTTTTGGTGACGCGAGTGTACGCAATTAAAGGAGGACGAAAGGTGTTCTTTGAACTACGTAAGGCACATCATTTTAATTAGGGTTCTATACTTAAACAAAAAGGGACCCCTTATAGTTGTCCGTCCGTCAACGGTTTTACTCAGAGACCTAGGTGCTACAAAGCTGTAATTTGGCATAGCTAGATATTAATCACGCCTATAAAACCGTGAAATAAAATCTTGAAAAATATTTTTATTTGGGTACCTCCCAACCTCACATACAGGTAAAAAGAGGATGATTTTTTTTTTACCTGTCTATTCCATCGTGTGGGGTGTCGTTGGATGGGTCTTTCAAAAATATTGCGGATATGGAGCACATTTTTTCGATTCAGGGCTCCGTTTCCGAAATATTTAGCTTTAAAGTGGTATTTTTTATTAGAATCATATCTCCCCCCCCTTCTACCAACGGAACGCCCACCAGGACGTCACCAAATAAAAATAAGGTGTAATATTAGTTATATTTTATATAAATTAGATGAAAAATATATAAACCAAACCACAAATATTCATAAAGGAAAAATTTTAAAAAAATAGTTAAAAATGTGCAAAACATTAAATGGCTACCACTGAGGCATTGTTTTGTGTATTAATATAATACTCTAGAAACTTTTATTTTAAACTAACTTCGCAATTAAAAGACATTGTGTAACAAAAAACTTCACCTTAGTGTCAACTAGTGATATCTGGTGAGCGGAAAGATTAACGCCTAACGCCCTCATTAACGCCCGATTCTATTATCATAAAAAGGACTTTCCAACAAAGGGGACTTAAACCCTAAATTTGTGAACGTATAATGTAAGGTCGCCTTTATTGATATTACTGCACCCGTCCCTAGTATGAACAAAAGCTTGTCATCACCTTTGAAGCCTTGTAATTTTATTAATTTTTTTTGGTCAAACTGGCTGACATTTTTCATTCGTTAATAACCTGAGCGGTTAAATTTCATTAGCATTTACAATTTCGTCTTATTTAGTACATCTTCTAGCAATTAATATTAATAACTAATTGTTCTTATACTTAAAAAACATAACCACGGGAAATGCTCGAAGGAATTGTTCGCATTATCTTTACGTCAAAATCCTCCATCGCTTATCGCGACAAAATATGATACGATACTATCCACACCATCTGGATGCTTTGCGGTCCACTACTTTAAGATTTACCAAAAGATTTCTTTCTCGAATTCTTCGATTTTTCCGTACTAATTTGACTTAGAAACTTTAAAGAAAAGATCCTGCTCGTTTTTAAAGGCCGGCAACGTACCTGTTATTCTTCTGTGTGACAGTTGTTCATGAGCGGCGGTAGTCATCAATATCAGGATGTCTCTTCTTCTATAAAAATATAAAAGATTGAAAAGGGAAAAGTCTTAAAAAATTCTACTCATTGACGATATGAGCACCCAGGATTATTATGAAATAAAAATATTTTAGTCATTCACATGCCAAGTCCGTAAAAATTGGTCATAATTTTCCGGCAGTGCAACCCTAAGATATACATGACCATAACGAACCTTTCCGTAAACCACCACAGCCTAAACTATCCTAAAGGTTTTATTATTAACTAAAAAAGCGAGTGGTATGTCAGAATTGGTCTCTTGGCGATAGATTCTCTCTGCCTCTCACGCAAAGAAAACAAAGCTGTAGTAGTAATACATAATTCATTTTCTTAAAAAATATATTTTTGCAGTTTTCAATAACATTACAAAGTTATAATGTAGCAAGTTTGAATTGGGTAAGTATAAATACCAATTTTTAATACATTGGAATACACAAAATATTCAAAGAATCTTGGAATGGTCCATGAAGTAACATGTTTATTTGAAAGTTCAGGGAAACGACGGTCAGCGTTGAACTTGCAACTGTTTATTGAGCTATTTAAAAGAAAGATTTATTTAGTGGGATAACATTTCTACGCACACATATGACAACAAAGAAATCCCATTAAACGGTCTTATCTAAACACACCATGCCATTACTAGCATAAGAGAAGCCACTACTCTAAATCATGCTGTGGGTGTCTTACGAGGTGATAGATGAAACATAAAACAGCAGCGACATCTTCCTGATAACAATTATAAATAATTTAAAAAAAAACTGCGGCTGTCAACACGCTTGTCAAGCTTGGCAACAATGGCAAATATCCTCATAGAGGCAATCTATAGGGGATGCCTATGTTCAGATATAACGATGGTGATGATGGTACATAAACAAGAATTTATTTTTTATGACAAAACAAATCAATATTCAACTAATGGTCATAGGCACCGCATCGCATCCCACGTATATTGTGCACCTACAGAACTGATATTCGAAGCAAATAAAGCCACATGTATGCTTTATCAAAGAGCACTAAAATTAGAGAGAATGCATCATAATTTGTTGCCATTGGCTTTTTTACCCATAAACACAGTATGGACTACTAGTTTACAGCAACTATGTATATGAGGCTATATATATATATATATATATATATATGAGGCTGATATCCACCCAGATAAATTCTCGATGCAGAAAAAGCCCTACAATCTGATAGTATTTATTTATAATAGTCATAACTGCCGCTACCGACCGCCAAACATGTAGTAGCGGTGTAACAATATCCACTACACAATATCGTCCCGTGTGTATCGGGAGAGGCGACAGAGGGAAAATAAACCAGGAGATGGGCAGCAGCGTATTCCTAATATACTAAAAAATAAAAAAATGCGTTTACAAACCCACCCGCCAAGCATTGCAACTATGACAAATATTAATCCCCGTTAATATAAATAAATCTATGTGGGAGGTATATATTTAGCAGTGGATTTGTATAGGCTGTACCGTAAACGTAACAGCTATTACCGTTAATTTTCGGTTTTAGGACTAAACACAGGCATTTCTCCGTTACAATAATTGTTACGTTTTGAAAAAAATGAATGGTAAAAAATGAAATGAAAAACTTATTTATTAAAACCCTTTGAAAGTATTGATTACAAATATCCGAAGTGCAAAAAACGATTAAATCGCGTAAACAATTTGTAGACGTGAGATATGGGATGCAAATTAAGGCCAATAAGTATTAATGAACACACCAACTTCAGAAATTTATTAAGTTCGGGGTAATTTTTGTACAGTGTGCACGCAGTATGTATATATTTTTACACAAATTATTAACTTTGGGATGTTTTCTTCTAAAATATAATAACACTAAATAAATTTAGAAGATCAAAGACTTTAAAAATTAATTAGCTAAGATCCGCGCAACAAAAAATCACGTCTTGTCTAGTTTGAAGAGCAATTGAAGGAGAACGGAAGGTGCTCTTGAAACTAGGTAAGACAAATTTTATTTTATTTTTCAAGCGGATCTCTTAGCTAATAATCTTTTAACACCTTTAATACAATGAATTTCCGCAACGTAACGCCCGATTCTATTAATTGAATTTAGACGTTTTTTGAGCCACCTGCTTGGGTCCTTTTCATACAACATAATTTTAGTCGTCTAGGATAGGATAAATAGAAGAAGAGAACGTTTGGACGTCGAAGAGTCACGCTACGACTATATTATGGTTGTGTCTGCTCAACCGGGGAATTGCCACGCTATCGCAGAATACCAGCGTAAAATAGCAACTTTATGCTGCTGAAGAATGCTTCGAATAGTGTATGTAGAGAGTTGAATACCTATTTTACTGGTAACTAGGTATTCTACCTTAGTCTTTAGTGGGACAATGTGACTGCATTTTGATATATAGCATCAGAAGGACAGTGTGCTCATTTGAAAGCTCAGAATGAGTACAGAGAATGTTAGGGCTATATTATATTATTATGATTGATTGTTTTTTTAATTTTTATAGATAAATAAATGTGATTGGTTTCTCGGAAATTGTTCTAACGACTATGAATTTGGATGGAATTTTAAATTAAGATAATGTTTTAGGTTCACAAATTTATCTAAATAAGTGTCATCCCCCCCTGAGAAGAAAATTTCTAACGCCGAGCAAAGCTGGTACTTATTTATATTATACTTCATAAAGAAATTAATTTCACAATATAGAGATTTCTTATCTATTTCTTCCGCTAAGCAGCAGTGCACTTTGAAGTGTTCCGCTTTGAAACATAAGAGCCAGTATAATAGCTAGAGTCGTGGTAGCTTAGGGACCAAGTAAAAAAGAAGTTAAAGTTACAGCCTATATACGTCCCACTGCTGGGCACAGGCCTCTGAATGTCTGAGAGGGTTTTAGGGCAAGGAATTGTCCGTCGCGCTGCCGCAATGCGTGTTGGCGAACTTCACATGTCTTCGAACATGAATTCTCAAAATTCTCAAAAGATGTTACTCTTATTATAATTTACTCTGACGGTTAATTGTTAAAAATAATAAAAGTGTGAGAGCCGATGTTCAACTTGCTCTCTTGCTTACGCAATTAATCATTATCAGGAATAAGACAGCGTACAGCACTACACATTCAGTATAGAGCAAATACAGTTCGACCAACCGTAATATGTACCCAGCCACAATCACACATTGGTGTAACGTGAAGGACATAATTACATGATAACACCAAAGTATGCAAAGTAACAGCAACACTAGTCATCTCAATATAACACAGGCCATCCTCTCAGCAACACCATCTTCCTTGCTTACACTAAAAGAACTACTTTACGAACAGAACCACATCACTTTTCTTATTTAGGCAGAATCTCCGTGTGGAGGTAATGTTTTAGCCCAACGGGCATAATAACGATATAAGACTCGTAGAATTACAGACTGATCCCTCTTAGTCGACTGCGCGATACTTTATACTGCTAAAACAAGTGGGAGATTATAGTTCCACCTTCAATTCTTCTTATTTTCTTTTATTATTTTACCCTCGTTCCTAATAATATCTTTTGCATGATTATAGTCTATATTTTGTAATTTAAAAAAAATATAGGTTTAGTATTTTGACGAACAAGTCATCATTGATTTTATTTATTTATAATGTGAGACAAGCAACAGATGTCAGGTATGCAATGCATTAAGTATAACTCGGTACTTCCGAAACGGAAAAGGAAATGGAACTCAGAGAGAGCACACGTAGAAATAGAATAGAAATAGTATAACTCTAAAATTTTATATAGTAAAACATTGCACAAATTATCAAGCAGTTGAGCTTTTTAATATGTTACCCACCGACTTAAAAGAATTGACTTACAACACAAATTTATTTAAAGCAAGACTCAAAGTTTTCTTGTTAGAAAAAGATTTATGTGTATTCGGTGCCTTAGTTGGTGTTAAATGGGAATAAATAGATATAATCTAAGGATATAATTAATTATTTTAGACATAAGATAACGCCCTGACTTTGTATCCCTAAAACTTACTTTTATGACCTACATAATATTAATTACTTTTATTGACATATTGAACTGAATTTAATCGTTATTTATTGTTTTATCATTTTTTAATTTGAAATATATTATTGTACTACGACAACTATTAATAATGAGTTGTGTTATAATTGAAAATTAGAAATAAATTATTTTATGAATTGAGTTCGGTTTTAACGCAATTTTTAAATAGTTATATAATCAATATTTATATGTATATTTATCATGTGCATTATATAAATTCAAACACAATGCAAATTGTTATATAAATAAAAAAAAATAAAGTATGAGTGCGTAGTGTTTTCAATCCAGCCTTACAATCAATTATAAGTGTACTTCAACATTTAAATCGAGTATTCTAGTTTGCAGACTAATCTATACATTTTGATCAACAATATCACACATTAATCACCGTTATTTAATCCGCCGATTTTTCCGAACCAATACGACTTAGGGATCTTCAAGATAAGAGCTTACTCCTTTCTAACAGCCGGCACGAGCCGGCAACGCACCTTCAATTCCCCTGGTATTGCAGTTGTTCATGGGCGGCGGTAGTCACTTACCATCAGGTGAGCCGTATGATCGTTTTACCCCTCTCCTATAAAAAAATCTACGCGAGGTACTGAAGATTAATATATAAAAAATAATGTTTGTTTATTCGTATTTTATGCGCTGCCATACCGTTCATTGGATTACAGTAAAACTTTGTCAACTTATTGTTTGCACTTGGCGAAGATTATAGGCATAGTACAATTAACTTACAATAGGTGGCGCGCGTATCGTACTGACAAATTTATTTGAAAGTTATATATCATTCAAT
The DNA here is from genome assembly GCA_029286625.1 of Parnassius orleans. NCBI lineage: Eukaryota > Metazoa > Arthropoda > Insecta > Lepidoptera > Papilionidae > Parnassius > Parnassius orleans. The sequence goes on from JAGSMP010000286.1 coordinate 349,671, forward strand.
TTCAATGAATGCATTATCATTCTTAATTAAACAATATCAGCATCCCAAATTTAAAATGAAATTTCCACAATTACCTATTTCTTCTGCTGCAGCAACGCGCAGGATACCAGCTAGTCTATACATCTATATCTATACAAATAAATAAAATTGAAATGTCTGTTTGTAATGTCAAAATAACAGCCTTTTACTAAATACATATGAAAATATATTCGGTACTTATAACAAAAACACAATTTTTAATTTTTTTTTGTCTGTCTGTCTGTTTGTTCCGGCTACTCTCCGAAACGGTTGCACCGATTTTGACGGGACTTTCACTGGCAGATAGCTGATGTTATACGGAGTAACCTACCCTAATTTAAGTTTGGAAAAATAGTTAGGGTTCCGCGCAAAAACATTAAAACCCATGAAATCCAATTTTAATAAATTACAAGCGGGCGGAGTCGCGGGGAACAGCTTGTACACGATAAAATTATAACTAGTGTATGTCCGAAGCCACATTTGTCAATGTACTTTCAAAATCAATATTTGGAAGTCGTCTGGTTATATTATCTATGAATTAATGTGTAAGGATTTAGGCCAATAAATATTAATGGAAGCGTCCCGACCCCGACACTAATTTAAATTTGGGCCCTCGTTTACGTAGTGTATAAAATTTAACTCACGGGCCTCCTGCGGCACAAGTTTATCTTATTAATCACCCTCAAATTGAGAAACTACTTTACTCTAGTATTGAAATCAAGAAATCTTTTTTTTTTTGTAAAAACATAAAACTACCGTTTATTAAATGTTACCAGAGCAGCTGCAGCTATATTATGGTTGTAGCACGAATGCGTCGACTCGACCGGGGAAGTATAACACAAAATACCATATTTGAAATGCTGCTATGCTGTATTTCATATAGTGAGTGTAAAGAATCGGAGAGCATTTTTACTGGAAATGAGGCATTTTATCTTAGTTCTTAGCATTTTGATACTTAATCGAGGATGTAGTCACCACCCTTGGCCTTCGCCTTGGCGGCTATAAGGAAGCGAGATGGAATAATATCCATCTCCTAATATCCATTTCTTATCTTGCCATGAAAGAAATATTATTTTATTTTAAATTACGCTTCATTTTAATAGACGCTAGTAATATATTTATTAGTATTTGTTAGTGAATAATTTAATACGTTTATCAATAATAATATACTACGAAAGGAACTTCGTTCGAACCGAGTGTTCCACGACACTCACGCATGTGTTTATTGAGATGGGCTTAAAAAAACTGCAGTTGCTTACGCACTTTCCAAGCGTGGCAAACTATGGTAAATACCCCCTATTATGGTATCTATGGGGTAGGCTTATGATCAGCAGTACACTTTTATAGGCTGTAACGGTAACGGTATGGCTGTATGTCAAATGTGCTCAAAGAGTCTATATAGATAAAAGTATATAATTTTGTGTAGTTTTCAGTTATGTGCAACTTTCTTGTTTGTTTTGCTTAAGTGCCTCTCGATACTAGTAGTAAACAATAAACATACAGGAAATAAGATTATGTTGCCTGAAAGCTTGCGGTGAAGGGTTATTATCGGGTTTCACTGTGTTCGTGTAAAGAAAACAAAGTAGCTACGGTTCTGAGGTGTCGATGCGGTTTAGACGTTAATCCATATGCCGTACTGTATAGATTTAAATTGTAATCTTCTTCTCTTGGAAAATTAAAAAAAATCTACACAATCAAATGCGTACTAGGTGTTAGGTTCTATTTTGAAGTGAAACTTCTTTATCGACGTATGGAAGAAAAAAAAGTCACACTTTTTATTCGCGCTCGACCGTCACGCGCCAATGATGTACCGATTCGATTATTTATCTAAACGATTAAACGATAATGCGAACTAAGGTTCTCGATTATTAATCGATTTTTAATCGATTATGTTCGATTATTATTTCGAAATTAAAATAGTTGAAAATTGTATTATCTACAGATTATAAAAATGAAACAATAATAACACAATTATAACATTTATTTATTAAAAAAATAATCTTGGCCTGTGTATGGATAACACAATGAACTGGTGTACGCATGTCACTGAAATTAGCCGCGAAGTCTTTGCCACCTTACGATCCCTCTATCGTTTGAAGAATTTTCTTCCAACCAAGACTAAGCTAACACTTGCGCAAACACTTATAATGCCCATTATTGATTATGCAGATGTGTGCTACCCAGATTTGAACCAAAATCTTCTTAACAAGCTAGAGCGTCTTCTCAATAACTGTATTAGATATATATTTGGTCTCCGAAAATATGATCACACCTCTCATTATCGTGAACGCCTGAAATGGCTTACTATCCGACAAAGATGAAACTCTAGAATTCTGCTTGTTCTTTTCTCAATTTTGAATAATGTAACTTCTCCAACATATCTCAAGGACAAATTCTAATATCTCTTTTCAACTCATGATAAGATTCTTCGCTCCTCATCTAATTATAAGATCAGTATTCCATCTCATTTCACTGGTTTCACCAACAATTCCTTTACTATTCAGGCAACACTACTCTGGAACTCCTTGCCCGAAAACATAAGAGCGCCAAGTAAGGACCGTTTTAAAAGTTGGTACATGCCTTTTTTTTTAAACGAAGCGATGTTGAATGTTAAGAATGATGATGATATATTTAGATGTTTTATTATTTGCAATTTCAACATATGTATTTCATTATTATATGTAACCTATATATTATATCTATGTATGATACATATTTTGTTCATATAGTTACATATATGAACAAATATATATATATTTGCTCCTGCCACAAAATCTCATCACTTACGGGTTGACTGGCAGAGAATGCCGTTAGGCATTAAGTCTGCCCTTTGTTACCTTGTTATTAAGGTGTCAACAAACAAGATTAAATAATATATATAATAATATATATAATTATATATATATTATTTAAATTTAACATCAAACAGTTATCAATGTCCAATCAGTGTCAAAAAAATTATGTAAAATAAATGCTTTTGCAGCATGCGATTACTTCTTAAATTTGTCAACTTTTTGACTTGCTTTGGAAAAAATTCTCTGAACGGAATTGGATATACTAATATTTTTAATGTAATTTGTACAGATGCGGGTTTGTATACGTCTTGCTATTTGTATATGTCTGAGATCGTGTACTACTCATGTACTTATGAACCTAACTAAATAAAACCGTAAAACAATGCCAAGAACATTATTCGGGATTTCCCTTATAAGACCCGCCACATATATATTACTTGATTAGTGAATATAGATCCCAAACAACATGACCGTAATTAAAGAAATATGATTAAAGCCAAGATAATGTAAGGAATAATATGTCCATTTATAATATTACCTAGACACGCTCTAATAAACATAACTGCTCGGTATACTCAGTATTCATATAACATTTTAAAAATCAAAATAAAAATGTGCTATTGTAATTGTTATGAAAACCTTTTTGTTGTACTTATCAAAAAATATGATAAAACTTCATTGAATAAAACTACTTAGTTCCTGGCATTTGAAGTGATCTTTTTGATAACAACTTAGTAATATTAATAATAAACTGTGGTTGCCAACCTGAATAGGAATATGATCTCTTTTTAATAATAAAATGCAGTAATGTGCTCAATCGATCTTTACTTGATCTCTAATTTTTACGACAAAAAAAGTACAATATTTTTTAAACATACCGATACAGCTTACGAACTAATATTGGCATGAGAACTGCTAACATAATTTGACAGGCGCTTCAACATGCCACGCGTTGAAAGTCTACCTTTCAACCAGATTCTTCACGTTCAGGAAGCGGACAAATTTTGCCAAATGATTGGCGAACTTTACCAGTCGATGTTTTAATATCCGCCACCTTTGATACGCCGTCCAAGCCTGGATGGACTGCGACGATGCGACCCATCTTCCACTTTAGTGGCGGTGAATTCTCTTCCTTTAGGAGTACCAGTGAATCTAACTTCGATGGGCCTTTACAGGAACGCCATTTCATCCGCAGTTGAAGCTCTGATTGATGAAGCAATTTCTGAAATTTGTCCATATTATCAGTCTCGTTGATGTTTTTGGGAGTTCATTAAAAATTTTAGGAGCCATACCCAGGAAACTTTTTGAATATAGGGCTGTTTTGTGTGGTTTTATACGCAGTGTATTCCTATGACGTTTACTAATAGTGGTTTCAAATATGCTAAAATGTTTCCTAAGGCCTGAATTCCTCCTACGCTGACGTCGGTCGCGTACGTCGGTCGCGCGTACTAATGTGCATTATGTTCTATATAGCCCTACACTACGGACGCGCCGCGTACCGCGCGCGTCGGTCTCGCTCGTCAGCGTCGTGTACGTCAGTCGACTGACGAGCGTGGAATAGCACGAGCGCCCTCACTCTATTACCGACGATCCACGCGTGCACGTACAGTTGCAATGAATATCGATACAGAACGTCTTATTTATCTAATGATTTGTACAAAGATGCGAGAGCAAAATACTGGGTAGAAGTTTTCGAGGCTTTATTTCCGGCTTACAATAATGAGGACGATAGTAAAATAATGGAAATCGTTAAGTAAAAGACAATGTTAATAATCATAATTATTAACATTGTATTTTACTTACCGATCACCTTTCCGAAATCCACTTAGCAGACGACTGTACCGTATAGAGCTCGGTATCGCAGTATGGTATTTTATTTCTTGCTGATGTACGCGACCGACCAATCGCAACCGACGTCAGCGTAGGAGGAGTTCAGGCCTAACAAACATGGCTACTTCGAATATACAGGGTATTTTTGAAACGCTCCCGAAAACGAAGACAGACGACAGTACTAACTATATCATTGATGATGGGTTTTAAAAAAAAACATGAAAATACTGAAACAGCAGTGGAATTACTGAAATACAATCAGCTGACTAGGGGTCAATGTACGTGCGAACGCCAAATTCGCGCGGCCCGCAACTGGCGATGGTACCATAATAACTAATAATTTACAACACATGTCTAAATATCTAACTTATCTACTTAACCTACTATTTTGCCACTGCTTGTCTCCACGTAGCCACTTTAATTCGAATTCACAGGTTAAATAAACCAAATAACTGGTTCGCTTCCCCGCTAATGAAAAAAATAGTTAAATGAAATGTTAACAAGGTTAGAGTCATGCGTTTTTTTAATCGTGTAGGTATGTTTATTATTCTGATGTATTCAGTTATGTATCTATTCAGATCCGTTCAGTACTAAGTTATTTAAAAAAAATTAGGTATGAAACAGCTTACCGCTCTAAATCCTCCGTGGTCTTATGAGATGTGGCTTGAATTGTACTCCATTCATTTCGAGGCAGATTTGGGTTCGGTGTTGCGTCTCCTCATGTAGGCGGGGCATCATCGTGTGGTCTTCGACACAGTCCGCACGTAGTTTGTCGAAAACATCCACGATCCTTTGGCGCATTTCGTCAGCACTATCTCACTCACGATTAAAAACCCTTTCTTTCACATACCCCCATGGAAAGAAGTCTAACGGGGTCAGATCTGGTGAGCGAGGTGGCCAAGCGTGTGGTCCTAGTCTGCCGATCCAGCGATCATCAGATAACTCGCTGAGGCGCTCACGGGCAAACCTCATGACATGTGGAGGGGCACCATCATGCTGGAACCATGTGCGGCAATATTCAGCCAACGATAGGTCGTTTAAAATGTCAACCGACTGTTCATTTATAAAGTTTAGGTATCGCTGTCCGTTAAGTCGCTGTGGCAGAAACATTGGTCCCAGTATGCGATCCTTAAATAAACCTGCCCATACGTTTACCGACCATCGGATTTGGTGCCCAGTTTGTCGAACAGCGCGCGAGTTAACCTCTGAATACACGTGTGTATTTCTTCGGTTCCACAGGCCGTTTCTGGTAAATGTCGACTCGTCCGTCCAGATAACATGCTCAATGGAACCAGGCACACGTTGTTGTTGGTCTAATAACTTAACGGCAGAAAACACGTCGGCGGTCGTGATGGCCGGGAACTAAAGCTTGCACTTTGTGCACTTTGTATGGCCGCATTCGGTTACGCTTTAAGACTTTGTGAACTGCACAGTATGACACACTTGTTCCATCCCGACCTCTTAACAATTTAGCGATACTTCGTGTACCTAGGTTCGGATACCGACGAACGACATCTAAAATGCGCTCCTCGGAGCGAACAGTCACTTGACTTCCACCTTCTGCCGCTACCGCTGTTATCAGACGAGAGTCAGCTGGGTGTCGAGCGGTCGGAAATTTCTCTTGGTAAATTCGTAATGCACGCGAAGCATTCCCGCAAGCTTCTCCAAGGCACATTAACATGTTGCCGTATTCACGAGCACAATAAACGTACGCGTTAGGCATTATTAAAACAAAAAAGAAACACAAAACGTAATAACAAGAATAACACGTAATAACAAGTAGGTAATACCAAGTAATAACAATAAGAATTTAATAAAAAAAACAATTGAACTGTCGCTCGCGCATGCGTGTCCAAAGTCAACACGGAACTGTCTCAAAACTAAAATTAATAATTAATCCCTTAAAACTGAAGCCTACTGCGTCCTATCGTCCTTGCGGTAAACACTTTGAACATTCCCACAGACCGTCAAATGTTATGACATTGCCAACTTTTATTTTATAAGTTTAGTTTCCATATGATCCCTACGACTAGTCTTTCATATGGAATTTAGAAGTTATAGTTGTAATTTTTTAAATACAATTAGACAATCAATTGTACCCTGACGAAACAAGCAGTTCGTTACTACAAAAATGATATTGAAATTAATAAACGTACTTACTTGGGTACTCACTTACACAATTATAAACACTATTTCATCGTCATCTTTGATTTTGTAGAAGAAAATGGAAATGAAATGATATTAAATAATTTAATAGTTAAAATCAGTTGCAATTATGATCGACAGTTAATTAATCTAAAAAATAATTATTTTACTTTATTTTAATTGACTTTCCGTTTTTAATCCGTCCAATACTTTGATTTGAAAAGAGGTACGTCAAAACTATTAAAAATTACAAATTTTATTGTAATTGCCGCCTCTAATTCTTATGTCGCTTGCAATCATATCTTAGTAGGTAAATTTCGGTGCAACATGGCAGCGTTGTCAACACCAATTTGTCAAATTCTCCGAAAATCCATGTCTAATTCCCCAATATAAGGTTAAAACAACTTCATCAGATTCCCCTCAATTTTATTTTAAGAAATTAAGCAGTTTTCAACTAATTTTATACGATTCATTTTAAACTAACATTTTTTTTTACCGAATTTTTTTTCACACTTTCCATATTTTTGTAACAAGCATTTTGCTCCATGGAGTATTTTTAATTCCTTCCCTTGTTGCCATTAAAAAGAACCACAATATCTGCATTTATATGCATGCGGTTCTCTGCTTTAATATTAAAAAAATAAGAAATCAAAAGCATTAAACTATACACAAAAGTTGCCGAAATAAATTTTAAATGTGGTGCAATGAAGATATTTAAAAAAAGGGAGTGATTCGATATTCATAAGCAACCTGACAAAAATGTTAAAATAAGTATATCGATTTTAAAAATCCCCTCATTTTCCCCGCATAATATCAATCCCCATTATTTAAATTCCCCGCAATTTGGGGAATTCCCATATGTTGGCAACGCTGACGCGAGGTGATAAAATTACAAATAATCTGTCAAAAATACCCTGTATGTAAAGATGGTTGGGTTAGTATGTTAAACTCAATGAAATGCAGTTTGCAACTATCGGTAAACTGCAACTAGCATACTGCTCGTAAACATTTCTTTTGCGCTTTAAAGACTAATTCACGTCCTGGGGAGTTTCCCCGAAATATTATACCATATTTCAATGTTGAAGAGACGTATGCATGGTAAGCGGTTATGACTGTTTCACGATTTGTAATTTTAAAAAGGTTATGTAGTGCATAGTGGTATTGATTTATCTTTTTTATCGTGTGTTCAATATGTTTACTCCATGTCATTTTTTCGTCCAGTCAAAGTCCCAGAAATTTTGTATGTTCTTTTTCGTTTATAATTTTAGTTTTATAGTTAATATTAAGTTTATGTTGTTTTGACCTTTGTTTGAATGACATAATATGCATTTCATCTAAATTAATTTGAAGATTGTTGTCATTTAGCCAGCTTATTATCCTGCATAAATTTTGATTTATGTCCATTTCAAATGAGACTTTGTCTCGTCCAGTGAATAAGACTGTGCTGTCATCAGCAAATAAGGTCATAGGGTGCTGACTCACTTCCGGCAAATCATTTATATATACTAGGAATAGTAAAGGACCGAGTACTCTTCCTTGCGGCACACCGTAGGTTGTTTACTTTTGTTGCGAAAAGTATGTTAGTTCAATATTAGTCCGCGGACAGATCTTTTTTATTTTATTAATTTGTTTCATTCAGGTATGACGCAATAAGTTTTAACACATTACTTCGGACTCCATATTTTTCCAGTTTAAGCGTTAGAATATTTAAATCAACATAATCAAACGCCTTAGTCATGTCCATGAATAAAGCGGTTATCGGTATATGATTATCTATACCAGTGATAACTTTTTCCATAAAACCATACATGGCCATATTTATGTTTTTACATTTCCTAAAACCATATTGTTCCTTCGCTAATATGTTATTACTAATCGATGCCATTTTATTTATTTATTTAAGCTTTCATGCACAAAGTTGTACATATGGCGGATTTAATGCCATAGGGCATTCTCTCCCAGTCAACCATTAGGCTAAACAGAGATAGACAAACAAGAGGCGATGCAGCAATAATCAAAATAGATAGGGCTAAAAAAATTGTATATACATATATACATATAAATATATATACACACATACAAACACATATACATGCGTACAGTATATATATATATATATATATATATATATATATACAGGGTATTTTGAAACGCCCTGAAAACGAAGACAGACGACAGTACTAACTATATCTTAGATGATGGGTGAAATATAAAATCGATCCTGATGAAAAAAAAAATCATCTTTTCACAAAGTTTTATTAGCTTTATTCACGCTTCATCGTGTTAGTATAATTAAATAAAACGTTAATTTCATTAAAATAAAACATGAAAATACTTAAACATAAAACCAGCAGTGGAATTACTGAATTACAATCGGCTGACTAGGGGTCAATGTACGCGCGAACGCTGAATTCGCGCGGCCCGTAACTAGCGATGGTACCACAATACCTAATAATTTACAACACTTGTCTAAATACCTAACTTATCTACATAACCTACTATTTTGCCACTGTGCTTGTCTCTACGTAGCCACTTTAATTCAAATTCACAGGTTAAATAAACCAAATAACTGATTCGATTCCCCGCTAATGAAAAAATACTTAAATGAAATGTTAACAAGGTTAGAGTTATGCGTTTTATTCATCGTGTAGGTATGTTTATTATTCTGATGTATTCAGTTATGTACCTATTCAGATCAGTTCAGTACCGTTATTTAAAAAAATAGGTATGAAACAGTTTACCGCTCTAAATCCTCCGTGGTCTTATGAGATGCGGCTCAAATTGTGCTCCATTCATTTCGAGGCAGATGTGGGCTCGATGTTGCGTCTCCTCATGCAGGCGGGGCATCATCGTGTGGTCTTCGACACAGTCCGCACGTATTTTATCGAAAACATCCATGATCCTTTGGCGCATTTCGTCAGCACTATCACATTCACGATTAAAATCCCTTTCTTTCACATACCCCCACAGAAAGAAGTCTAACGGGGTCAGATCTGGTGAGCGAGGTGGGCAAGCGTGTGGTCCTAGTCTGCCAATCCAGTGATCATCAAATAATTCGGTAAGACGCTCACGGACGAACCTCACGACAAGTGGAGGTGCACCATCATGCTGGAACCATGTGCGGCGATATTCATCCAACGATAGGTTGTCTAAAATGTCAACCAACTGTTCATTTATAAAGTTTAGGTATCGCTGTCCGTTAAGTCGCTGTGGCAGAAACGCTGTTCCCAGTATGCGATCCTTAAATAAACCTGCCCATACGTTAACCGACCATCGGGTTTGGTGCCCGGTTTGTCGAACAGCGTACGGGTTAACCTCTGAGTACACGTGTGTATTTCTTCGGTTCCACAGGCCGTTTCTGGTAAATGTCGACTCGTCCGTCCAGATAACGTGCTCAATGGAAGCAGGCACACGTTGTTGTTGGTCTAATAACCAACGGCAGAAAACTCGTCGGCGGTCGTGATCGCCGGGAACTAAAGCTTGCACTTTGTGCACTTGTATGGCCGTATTCGGTTACGCTTTAACACTTTGTGAACTGAACAGTATGACACACTTGTTCCATCCCGACGTCTTAACAATTTAGCGATACTTCGTGTACCTAGGTTCGGATACCGGCCAACGACATCTAAAATGCGCTTCTCGGAGTGAACAGTCATTTGACTTCCACCTCCTGCCGCTACCGGAGCAATGGGCCGATTTTCCAACACTCGCTGAAATGCTGCTGTTATCAGACGAGAGTCAGCTGGGTGTCGAGCGGTCGGGAATTTCTCTTGGTAAATTCGTAATGCACGCGAAGCATTCCCGCAAGCTTCTCCAAGGCACATTAACATGTTGCCGTATTCACGAGCACAATAAACGTACGCGTTAGGCATTATTAAAACAAAAAAAAACACAAAACGTAATAACAAGAATAACACGTAATAACAAGTAGGTAATACCAAGTAATAACAATAAGAATTTAATAAAAAAAACAATTGAACTGTCGCTCGCGCATGCGTGTCCAAAGTCAACACGGAACTGTCTCAAAAACTAAAATTAATAATTAATCCCGCCAAAACTGAAGCCTACTGCGTCCTAGCGTCCTTGCGGCTAACACTTTGAACATTCCCACAGACCGTCAAATGTTATGACATTGCCAACTTTTATTTTATAAGTTTAGTTTCCATATGATCCCTACGACTAGTCTTTCATATGGAATTTAGAAGTTATAGTTGTAATTTTTTAAATACAATTAGACAATCAATTGTACTCTGACGAAACAAGCAGTTCGTTACTACAAAAATGATATTGAAATTAATAAACATACTTATTTGGGTTTGGTTATCTTTGATTTTGTAGAAGAAAATAGAAATGAAATGATATTGAATAATTTAATAGTTAAAATCAATTGCAATTATGATCGACAGTTAATTAATCTAAAAAATAATTATTTTACTTTACTTTTATTTCTTCCCGTTTTTAATCCATCCAATACTTTGATTTGAAAAGAGGTACGTCAAAACTATTAAAAATTACTTGCAAGTTTTATTGTAATTGCCGCCTCTAATTCTTATGTCGCTTGCAAACAAATCTTAGTAGGTAAATTTGGGGGAATTCCCCATATGTTGGCGCTGACGCGAGGTGACACACAGTCGGCCGGGCGGCGGCAGCGCGTGGTACGAAGGGGGCGCGACGGGGGAATGCTCGCCAGTATTACTGTGTGCGCACGCTATTGGTTCCTCATTCTTCCCGCGCTTTGAAAAAGCGATGTTTCCCTAATGTACAGTCGCACACACAGCTTTCTTTGCACGACGCGCGACGATGGTTTTAAAAAGGAAGGAAAGAAAAATTATTTATATCTATTGTTTTATGACTGAACTAGTGAACGAAAAGGTAAATACATAGAAGGTGAATGGAGAAAATTGTGCAGTAAAGTTAAATGTATTGAGGAAGAATACCGAAAAAATTACCATGTGGTCAACCTGATGACGGAAACATTTATCATTCGCATTGATGATGATGATTCTGATGAGTGATGATGAAGTAGCATCCAGTAACACCAATACACCATCGACATCTGGCTTCCATGTTCCATGTTCCAACGGTATAATGGACGGCGTGTCCACCCTTAGCTTAAGTTTTCTTGTTACAAACTACTTTATTTTACGATAGAAATAAAAAATAATGCTCAAGCAAACATTATCCATTTTTAATTTCAACCTCTTCCAATTTTCTAAGTAGCTAGTAAAGTACCTATTATGATTCTACAATAAAACCATTAATTACTATTATAATATTATAAAACAACAGCCTAGTACCATGTAGTACTTTAGAACGCGACTGTACCCATGCGCAGACACACCCCCTCCACTATCGCTCAGCGTTCTTTTTACGTAACGGGACCTGTACCGAGCTAGATAAAAGAGTTTGGCTTCGACGCGGATATTGACCCTAGTCAGCTGATTTTATGTTTTATTTATTTTAAATTCCACTGCTGGTTTAATGTTTAAGTATTTTCATGTTTTATTTTAATGAAATTAACGTTTTATTTAACTAAACTAACACGATAGAGCATGAATAAAGCTAATAAAACGTTGTGAAAAGATGATTTTTTTTTCATCAGGATCGATTTTATATTTCACCCATCATCTAAGATATAATTAGTACTGTCGTCTGTCTTCGTTTTCGGGAGCGTTTCAAAAATACCCTGTATATATATATATTATCTATGTCAGAACAAATATCAAATATAAATAATTAAGTAAATAAAAATAAGAGTTGTGTTAGTTCAAACTTGCAACGACTTTTTCACATGCTTTCGGAATTGATTTTTAAAAACAAACTTGTAGGGAGGTTTTTTAATATCAAGAGGTATGTCTTTCCAGAGTCTCACGGCCGTGAGGGCGAAAGAGTGAGATAAATAACCAGTATGGTGTAAAGGAGTGAGCAACTTAAAATTAGCCGAAGAACGGAGAGAACGATTATGAGAATCTCCCAGGTATTGAAATTTGGATTTCAGATACTCGGGAGCACATGGATCGCTCATATTTTGAAAAGGGTGCAGAGTATTCTAACATATCTGCACTGACGGATAGGCAGCCAATTATTTAGCTGAGCATGAAAAAAAGATACATGGTCGTATTTACGAAGACCATAAATGTATCCGATGCAGTTGTTAAGTAGACGATCCAATGTATTAAGGTGATGTTGAGACAGGTCTGAGCAACACACATCGACATAATCAATAATCGGTAGAATAAGTGACTGGACAAGTAAAATCTTAATATTGGTGGGAAGAAAGTTTTTTAATCGATATAGAGATCGCAAAGTTCCAGTTGTTTTGCGACTCACCTCTTGTATTTGTTTGTTCCATGTTAAGCAACCATCAATTTAGAGACCAAGGTTCTTTACTCTATAATGGTATGACATTATTTTTAAACATAATTGATGGTAGGGTGGAAATATCTAGTTTTGATAATAATCGTGGGCTACCTAAGATTATGGTTTGGCATTTAGATGGGTTCACGTTTATGCCATACACAGTGGACCATTCGGAGATATATTTCAAGTCATCATTTAATAATGAGAAAGCATTAGAGATATTTGAGGTTTCCACTAGCACATATAACTGCAGATCATCGGCATACAGATGGTAAGAGCACTTGAGATTTAATGTGATGAGATTGATAAAAATTGAAAACAGAAGAGGAGAGACTATACCGCCTTGAGGGACGCCAGTAGACACATCATACCAGTCAGATAATATATGTCCAGTGCGCATAGCCTGCTGGCACCCTCGAAGATATGATGAGAACCATTCCTGAGCAGAAGACGAGATATTCAAATGAGAAAGAAGAGCTAACAAGATATCATGATCAACAGAATTAAATGCGTTAGAAAAATTAATTAAGATGAGGACGGTCAGTTTGATTTTTCCATCCCCTCTCGGATATCTTCCGTCACCTTGAGAAGAGCAGTAGTTGTAGAATAACCAGGGCGGAAACCCGACTGATAAGGGAAAAGAATATTATTTGAGAAAACAAAAGAAGAAATTGGTCTGAAATTGGATATATTGGGATGGTATGGGGTACCGTGTAGTGGTGGTGTAAGAATATCTACTACCCTCCTTCCTCTTAACTCTATCTAATCCTATATCATTTCATTACTATAAATCTGTCAATTTACATATAAAAACAAGTATTTTAAGAAAGTTGTGTTGAAACCATACAATCATTAAACATCTAATTATTGTATTGTTTCAAGACAATTTTCTTGCCATTGATAGCATTTTCAGAGCCATGTTGCAACTTGAATGGGTCAGTTCAACCATGACAGGACCACGCTCGCGCAGTATAGCAGCGTAAAATAGCAGGATAATTCTTCTATGTTTCGTAGAGTGAGTAATGAGAATACGAGATAACTTTTAGGCATACCATCTTAGTACTTACGTGTGATATTGATCTGCATTTTGATTTTTATTTGGGTAGGTGTGGTCCACAACATCCATTTACCATTAAGTGATCAAAGCACACGTTTATCACCCAACCTAAGAACTCATGGAGCGATATTTGCTCGCGGCCGCAGCGGTAGCAAGACTGTAACACGCGTAGAATTTTAAAAAAGTGCGCACAGTCACGGTCACCTGTACTCTCTCATTATATATTTATAAAACTCATGGGACCACAATTTGTGAGGATTGAGTTATGCATATAATTAAATAGCAGTTCTCTACCACTGCGCACAAGGAAAGTCATCGCTCCACATGAGCGACCACTATTGTTTTAAGTCTGATGCAAACAAAAGAATACGAAATTAGTAGTTTTATTAACCTTTAACTGCGTGTTTAATGGGTCAATCTACATATATCCACGTTATGAGTCGAGATTTACGTGGTAGAGTCATGCTGCTATATTATGGTTGTAGCACGAATGGGTCGGCTAGACCGGAGAAGGACGACGTTCTCACAGAATACTAGCCTAAAATAGCAGCTCAATACTGCTGTTTTTCGTATGGCGAGGAAACAAGGCATTCCATTTTAGTCCTCAGGGGTGGCAACGCATCTGAATTTTGATTCTTAATCGAGAATAGATGAAGATGTATATGGGCCACAGCATGCACTCACCATCAGGTGAACTGTGTGCTTGTTTTCCATCGTTATTCTATAAGAAAAAGGGAGTTATATTTAATACTGGTTGTGGCAGCACAACGGACGATCGGCCCCCTTAAAAATGCGTAGGACAAGTACTTGACACTTTTAGCGATCAATAATATTTTTTTACCGTATGGAGGACATTCTCCTAAGATCTAGATTAACAATAGAATATTCTCCTGTATCGTGGGGACAGTTTACATACATAAATTGCACAAGGAAACACATCCAGACCCTGAACAATTATTTTTAAGACATGCTAATTCTTGTTCTGTGCGGAATCGAATCCGCGGCGCCGACAAAATTGTAATAAAGTAAAATGAGTGACAGAGCCGGCAAGCATTACGGCATAGGACGTACTTCATCTTCAATGTTTGCTGACCGGCATTTATGCGTATGTGAAATAAGTGTGCGAGATGTGTCAGTATCGTGTTAAATGGAGTGTGGTCGTAGTCTCTGCCTACCCCTTAGGATAACAGGCGTGAGAGATGATGTTTATTTTATGTGATATTGGCAGTTTTATATGGCGATTTATTTCCGGTACATAAAACTGCAAATATCACATAACTTGTGCCTGCCTGAGAAATTAAAAAAATTCAAGGATACATGAAGGCGGCCATCGCGCACCGCAGCGCGGGAACTAAATTCTCCATCACCCTCTAAAGATGAGAGACCTGTGCCCAACTGTGGATAGTATTAAGGTTATAGCACGCACCGTTATGCCACTCAAACCGCCAAAAGGCCTGAGTCAAGACCTTTCGCCACTGACGTCCTATCTCGCCAAACGCTCCTAACTAAAGCCTGCTTATTTATCCTAATAATATGATACTTATATATTTGATATAAATTTGACCTAAATTTACTAGAATGGAAAATTTGTTTTAGGAATTCATAAAATCCATTCATTCTTTGTCATGCAATACTGTTGTCGACAAAGATTTTATCCGAACAATATCAACGAAGTGTTGTGTTGACTGCGGGATCACGCAATTCCTACAAATAAATTTCAAAATTAGCCATTACATAATCACGGGTCATTTGGCGCACGCATCAGCAATTATATTTCTCAGATATATTATTTTGCCTTATTTTAGAATATATACTACTGTTTTATCCTTATATGTGAAAAGTGTGGAAATTACTAAATTAACACTGGAAAACTGATTTTTCCTAACCTACAAAACTTTAAACTTAAATGCTGCTCGAACAAGATCTGTGACATAATGTTTTTTTAGTGTCAAAAGAAGCACCTTAGCAGGCTTCAACCTTAGCCGTCGCTGGATTTTTCCGACTCCTACGCGTGGAAATATTGTCATTAAAATAAAACTGCGTGGACAC
Source organism: Parnassius orleans (assembly GCA_029286625.1). Classification (NCBI taxonomy): domain Eukaryota; kingdom Metazoa; phylum Arthropoda; class Insecta; order Lepidoptera; family Papilionidae; genus Parnassius; species Parnassius orleans. Next base: position 365,925 of record JAGSMP010000286.1, read on the forward strand.
GTGTTTCCAGATTGACGGGTCTGTGGATATTTTTGGCGACGTCATTACGATGAGTACATCATAGCAAAATATTTGACACATCGAACTCAAAAATCCGACAAAAAACGGAGGGGAAATCGAGTTCTAAAGGTACAGTTCTTCAACAGGAAATTTAAAAGTTGAAAATCTCAAAAGTTTCAGCAAAAACCTGTATATTTTTAGACACTATATGAAGGAAGACCTCAAGACCTACAATTCCACTAAAAAATTTGGGTATTTAGTGTGCAATCATTTTAATAAAGTTACTTTTTATTTTTCTATGTAAACATGTGATAAGCTGAAAACACCCCTGAAAATTCTGGAAAATTTTTGGAAAGAGTATAAAACTTAAAGTAAGTATGTCAAATTTTTTCAAAATTTTTCTAGAATAATTATTTAATTTATACATAGACTAGGTATTTGCGGTTTTTGGTAATTGGTTTTTGATTTTCAAAATTTAGGAACTCAAAAAATGTTCAGGGCATAAATTCCATTTATTATATAATTTAAAAGAACATTTAATTCTTAATATGACATAATATTTTCAGAATTTTGATCCATTACTTTTAGATTCTTATATAAATTTAATTCTAATAGCTGGGAGGTCCTGAAAACTACATTTTAACTGTGTTTTCAGTTTACAGGAGAACGGAGCCTCCTAGCTACTTTTACGAATTATTTCGCGTTTAATCAACTTATTTTTATTAATTCCCGACGTTGCGGGTGCTTTACAGTACCCATCGTCACGGGGGACTGAGGTGATTGACGTCCCGATGTCAGAGTTAATCCGGAGTACCTTCAGCTTTTTTAATTATTAATTTTGGTCCGATCTACGCAGAATGAACTAACTGTGTCTTGAAGTCTTGCAGTGGTATGCTTGGGTTTAGTTTTAATTTTATAAATTATAGGATCCCAAGCAGGTGGTAGTACCCAGCCTCCCTCTCTATTGAAATTAGGATGTTTTTTAATTTCAATAGCCTCAATTTTCCTTGGCAGGAATCGATGTTCTTTCGCGAGAATCTGTGGTTTATCCTATCTAATGTAATGGCGGGGGTCGTCTAGGATATGATCACAAACTGCAGACTTCCCGGAACGTATGGTGCTTCACGTCAGCTATGTGTTCTTTTACGCGGGTTTTGATTGATCGTTTTGTTTGCCCTATATATGAGAGACCACATTCACAATCAAGCTTGTACACTCCTGCATCTTGTAGAGGAATATTGCACTTGACGGATGGTAAGAACTGACTAATCTTCTTCGGCGGCTTGAAGAATGTTCTAATAGAAGCTCGCTTCAAGATGTAGCCAATCTTGTCTGTGACATCTCTGACATATGGTAGTACAGCAGGCACACGCTCGACTGTGGCCGGCTTCACTCGGTCACTGTGACGTAGGCGTGGGACCCGAAGCTTGTTGTCGTGCAGAACCTGCTTGACGTGCTGAAGCTCGGCGGCCAGGTGTTTGCTCTCACAGATCCCTCGTGCTCTCTGTAACAAAAGTTGTTGTATTTTAAAATTGTAATCCAACGTATCCATTACAACCGTAGGTAATGCTACTTACTTACAGATTGGCTCAACTCTTAGCAAAAACACTATCACCACTCAGAGGACACACAAGAGCATTCACTAAGGATTCATACCATTTTGTTAGTGAGATAAAAGACCTACATCTCGCTGACAATGAAACTATGATCAGTTTTGATGTTCAGTCTCTATTTACATGCCTACCTACTATAAAATTAAAACTAAACCCAAGCATACCACTGCAAGATTTCAAGACACAGTTAGTTCATTCTGCGTAGATCGAACTAAAATTAATAAGTGAAAAAGCTGAAGGTACTCCGGATTAACTCTGACATCGGGACGTCAATCACCTCAGTCCCCTGTGACCATGGGTGCTGTAAAGCACCCGAAACGTCGGGAATTAATAAAAATAAGTTGATTAAACGCGATATAATCCGTAAAAGTAGTTTTATTCAATGTGTAGCGTTCGCGTAAATATAAGAAATCATTATGGGAGCCTTCTAGCTCAAATCTGACAAAATTTACGGGGTAACCCCCCTTCCCCCCGCCTTTGACCCCTTTGATCATTTGGACATAGCTTCAACGTTGTAAGTTGACTGATGGACTTAGGGGTAGGGGGTGGAAACTATGTCCAAACTCTCTAGGGGATGAAAATCTTAAATCTGTTATAACGCATCATTGATTGCACTGATCTGAACTGTGTTTTCTTGCTAAATTATTTATATCTGAAGACCATTCAGCCTACTTCGTAATTCGTAGACTCTATATAGAGTAGATCGACTCTATATAGAGTCTACGAATATTCTTGTTTTATAAATTAGACATTAATAATTTAATTATAGACAAATACTATTAGAATAAGAATATTATTAGATAGAGAAGAGACAGAATCGTCAGCGGGGAGAGCGAAGGAAGGAATATCTCAAGTAAGAAAAAGTGTCGGTGAGCTGGAGTCGCGGCTTAACGTGGCTCCTAAACCTAGGATAAACACCCAACCAACCAAACATAAATCTCAAAATAAACTCTCCCCTGCAGCTAGCAGTGAAGAAAATCACGTTGACTCAGAAACGATTACCTATGCGAATAAGGCACAAGAGGCGATAGTGTATCTGGTTAAAATAAAACTTTTTTTAAATAGCTCACGAAATCTAAAGACGGAACTAAAAATCAAAATTATAGAAACTGTTGACAAATTATATAGATTGACGAAAGAAGTGGGAGAAAGAAAGGAAATCAGTATAGTAAATGAATGTATTGCCGCAGCGAAAAAAACAGGCGTAGAACATAAACTAATGAAGAAATTACAAGAACATAGTAAGCTGCTCACAGAGTATAAAATAGAGACCCAACGATTAAGTCAAGAGATTAAATGCCACAGAGAGAAGATAACCACTTATGCGAGTGTGACAGCAAATGACACCAGGAGCCAACATCTGGAACTTGTCCCGCCCAACCTGAAAAACATTCCTGCACCAATGCTTTCACTTATCGTTTCATCGGACAATGAAAACGACACGAGTGGTGAAATAATAAATAAAATAAGAAATGCGGTGGACGCAAAACAGAGTGGGCTGAGAGTCGGAAAAGTGAGAAAGAACGAGACTAGAAAGTGATCGTGGGATGCGGTACTAACGAGGAATTGGAAAAAGTAGCAAACCGAGTGAAAGCAGATCTACAGGGCTTTTAGTCGAAGAAGCTAAGAACAAAGACCCACTGGTAATTTAGAGGGGCGTGCTGTTAATGCCGATGAAGATATAATTACCGCTATTAGGAACCAAAACTAGAACTTATTGAATCCTTAAAAAGCGATGAGGTGCGACTAGTAGTGCGATACCGGAAAAAGACCGGGTCTCTGCATACAAACCACGTGATCCTTCAGGTGTCCCCATCGCTTTAGCAGCGTCTGGTAGAGGCAGGGCGAGTACACGTTGACTTACAGCGAGTAGTGGTGGCTGAGTTAGCACTGAAAAAAAACCCATCTGCTTCATGCAAGTACATCTTCAAATAAAAGAGCTCGCAACCAACGAACTGATGATCGAGGCCAGTTAGAGTGGGATGAGTATCGCTCTAATACAAGAACCATAGGTGAGGGGAGTGGGGTACATGAGGGACTACCGTGGTGCTCGAATATATCAATGCGCCCAAAGAGTATCCAGAGTAGTGAAGACGGCAATTGCCGTTGGAGCGGCACTATCCTTTTGGAATAGTGCTGCCGAGACCCGAACTCTGAAGCTCAAACTGTTGGACCACTATACCGTTTACCAGACAGAACTCCCAAAAAAGACCAATGTGTCTGATCCTACTCGACAAGAAACATTACGAGAGAAATATGACCAGCACCGGAAGAACAAAGAACGAGTATATCAAATAAAAAAAGAAGAAAAAGTATCTGTTAAACTCTACTAGCAATTTTTGACCTAGTGTAGGTGTTGAACATTCCACAATAGTAATAGTAATATAATATTTTATGTATAAGTTTACTGTCTTTGATAGAACACGGCTTAAAAGTTACTTCTTTGTATGGCTCTACGCAATCGCAAAAAGAGGAGCGATAGTAATAGGCAGCTGTTTATGGCAATTTATCTTAGGTGAAGTTGAAAGAGGCATCAAAAATATTTCTTTTTGCTCTGACGGTTGCGGAGGCCAGAATAAAAATAGATTTATATTCCATTTTTATATGTTTGCTGTTCAGAAACTTCAAATCAATATTATACACAGATTTTTTGAAACCGGCCATGGTCAAAGCGAAGGTGACTCCATGCACTCTAATATTGAACGTGAATTAAAGCATAAAGTTGTATACACTCACTAAACAGATGTACGCAATTATTATGGATTCAAAAGTTAATGGTGAGAAGTACAATGTAAATGAAATGGCGCAGAATGAGTTTATAGATATAAAATAATTAATTAAAAACAAGAACTGGGCCAAAAATGAGGAAGGAAAGAAAATAGCATGGTCTAAAGTAATGGAAGTAAGCGTCTTACATTCACAGCCAACAATACTACGTTTTAAATATGACTTTGACGCCAATTATTCTCAATTGAATGTGGTCTCTCTCACATAGGACAAACAAAAAGATCTATAAAAACCCGCGTAAAAATATATAGCTGAGTTAAAGCACCGACATTCTGGGAAGTCTGCAGTTTGTAAACATGTTCAAGATCGTCCCCGCCATTAAATTAGATTTGATAAACCACAAATCCTCGCAAAAGAACACCGATTCCTACCAAGGTTGATTCACGAGGCTATTGAAATTAAAAAACATCCTAATTTCAAAAGAGAAAATGGATGGGTTCTGCCATCTGCTTGGGATCCTGTAATTAATAAAATTAAATCCAAACCCAAGTATACCACTACAAGACTTCAAGATACTGTAAACTTATTCTGCGTAGATCGGACCAAAAATTAATATTCAAAAATTGAAGGTAGCCGGGCTAACTATGACATCGAGTCGTCAAACACCTCAGTCCCCCTCGTGACCATGGGTGCTGTAAAGCACCTGAAACGTCAGAAATTAAAAAGTTAAATTAAACGCGATAAAATCCGTAAAAATTAGTTTCATTTAAAATTTATCAAATTAAGAGAAACAGAAACATTTTAAAATAATAAACATTTTTTTACTTAATATTTTATTCATTTTTTTTTTCATGAATACTTAGAAAAGGCTAGCTATTCAGGCCCTCTCTAGCTCTTCGAACTATTTCCAATCTCCTTGACTCCTGATCAAATTATCAATAAAATCTTGAGAAATTGCATTACATTCTTCATCTAATGTGTTTTTAAGTTCTCCCAAATTAGCAGCGGCAGGATTTATTTTCTTAATTTGCCTTCCAAGCTTTTAGGGCGAGCGCGGTGGCCACCCCATAGCATTGATTTCAACGTCTCGAAATTATTTGACAACTACGGTCACAGTATGAAGACGTGCATTATCATGCATAAAAACAAATCTATCTCCTATAAAAGGGCCAAATGGCAGTAAAATTTATTCCAAAATCTCAGTACACGGACACGTACGGAACCGCTGTTAATGACCCATTTTCAACGATGCGGAGTTCCAAAAGTGCTCCCATACAAATACCTCCCCATACAATAACTGACCCAAATGCCTCTTTTCCAATGATGTTGCACTGAGCATACATCTCTCACGAGCGTCTCCACATGTTATCCTTCCATCATCTGACTTCAGGCAAAAATCTGGACTCATCTGTGATTAGAACTTGACTCCAAGCTTCGTCATTCTAATTTCCGTGATTGCGAGCAAAATAAACTCGAGCTACTCGAGGGCATGTGGTAAGAAAGGGGCCCCTGGCAGGCAATTGTGGATTTATTCCGGCCGATTTCAGTCTTTTTCTCACAGTTATTGAGACTCCTCGAACTTCTTGGAGCCTCGTTCTTACCTTAGAATAAGTTAAAATCCGGTTTTTCAGCACGGTGGTAACAATGAACCTGTCATCTCTGGATACAGTTTTCCGTTTACGACCCCGTCCTGTGAGTCTCATATACTGTCCGGCTTGCCCATACCTTTTGATAACTCGGTGTACCACAGATTTTGATAGCCACATGTTTATAGGTGTGTCCAGTTTCAATTAAAGTAACAGCCCTAGCCACTTGCGTGGCGTTTATATGTGGTATTCTCAGTTTATTTGAAGTAACAATTCACACTTAACACGTTAAACAAAGCAAAAATTTAATCAAAACCTACATTTAAAATCACCTTCAAAAAATTGAATAATTATTCGCAGTATGAAAGAACGCAATATTACACAAAATTACATAAAAACATGAAATTCGGAGGAAAAAACATTCCAAAGCTTTTTTTAATAGCATTTACTAATGTTTGTGGCCGGTATGCACGATAATTACAACAGGAGAAATTAAACCATTTCTTTGAGTTCCTCTAAATTTGTCCATGAGTGTATATTAAAACGTCCTGCTATAGGACACACGCCTCTTTGCATTAGTGAAGTAGATGGAGAGAGAAAAGGCCGCCGCTTTATTTCAGCGAGTTTTATCAAACTGTCTTTATCCTCGTTTTATATTATTCCATATAATTTCACCGTGCTCAGTATTGGTGGCGTAAGCGAATCCACTAGCCCATCTAATCCCACGGGTGTCGTAAGAGGCAACCGAAAGAAACAGAAACAATGCACATAGGCAGTAACGTCTTCCTCCATTAGCTAATCAACTTAAAATAATAAGAAAACTGTGTTTGCCAACCCCCGCGCCAAGCGTGACAACTATGTAATTATATACCATTATTGATAGTCACCAAACATTAGTTATAATAACATTGGTACAAATACCACATTTAGATAAGAAAATTATTTAATGATTTCTTAATATATTATAAATTTCGCGAATACTACACTGAAATAAAAGTAATTTTACGGATTTTATTTCGTTTAACTTTACTACTGCAAGATTTCAAGGTACTGTAAGCTTATTCTGCGTAGTACGGACGAAAAAATTTATAATTAAAAGTTGAAGGTAGCCTTCGTTAACTATGACATCAGGACATCAAACACCTCAGGAAAAATGTTTGGCGTCTGTTCCGTCAAAATGAAGCACCAACACTTTAGCACTGTGACTGAGGTAACAACGTTGATACAGTAGCAACATTCTGATTTAAAGATCTTTTTATTTTCGTAGCCCAATGTATTTATACATATAATACTAGTACATGATCAATTATATTCTACTAGTAATTTACTTTATATTGTCGTGATGACTACAGCATATCTTTCTATTTTTTTAATTTTTTATCAAGATATGAATTAGTGTTTTCTGATAAATGTGTTATACCAATGTAGGGTAGTGGTCTACATGGAGTCTGATCAGATTGAGATTAACAACATGATTTACTAAAATCACGCTGCTTGCTAAATAAGAGCTTATTTCACACACATATTTTACAATAAGCTCGAGTGATATATTAAGTCACCTACAGAGATAATCAATCTACTCCATTAACCACGCTAACCTCTAATCTCGTAAATCATTGTAAATTATCACAACGCTGTGAAGTATATTATTTTGTTTTATTTTAGTTGTCTTTGTTTAGTTTGGGAAATGTAGTTTTTTTTCTTTTTTTGTTTTTAAAAAACGTTACCCCCACACTAGGATTTTCTTATGTATCGTGGAGGCAGTTTACAAACATAAATTGCTATAGGACAAACATCCAGACCCGGAACAATTCTTTGCAGGCCATACAAATACTTGTTCCGTGCGGGATTTGAACCCGCGGCCCCCAGCGCAGCAACTCATTGCTAAGTCACTGCGCCACGGAGCCGTCGACAGTATATAATTTCATTGAAAAGTAAGGCTGTCGTCAAAGTAAGCCGCGTCTACGTGCTGTTTTCGAGAGTCATTTCGATTGGTCTCGCACGCATGCATACTTGACGACTTCCAGCCTCCCGAACAAGCCGGTTTCCGAAAAGGCTTTAGCACCATAGACCGCATGCATACCTTACTAAGTTAGAGAATATTTTTTTGAATATAGTATAAGGGTGACAAGCGAGCACACAGTCCACCTGATGCTAAGTGGATGCTGTGGCCCATAGACATCTACATTTATCCTCAATTAGAAATCAAAGTGCAGATGCGTTGTCAGCCCTGAGGACTGAGATGGAATGCCTCGTATCGGAGACCATTTTCACTGGAAACGAGCATTCCATCTTAGTTCTCAGGGGTGACGACTCAACAGCGTTTTGATTCTTAATCGAGAATAGATGTAGATGTCAATGGCATCCTTTTTATATTTTTATGGTATCCACTTACCATCAGGTGCACTGTGTGATCCTTTGTCATTCTTATTTTATAAAAAACACGCATTTCAGTCATCAAATTATTTATAACCTTGATGAAAAACAGCACCACGTATCATCATTACAGCCCCTGACAGCCACTGTCGAACATAGACCTTCCCCAAGAATTGTCTCAATGAATGCTTGGTTCAACTGAATCCATAAACTCCCCACATCCCACCTGATATTAAGTGGAGGTTGTGACCCATACACATCTAAACCTATCCTCATTTCAGAATCAAAATGCAGGTGCATTGTCACCCCTGAGAACTGAGATGGATTACATCGTTTCCAGTAAAAAGGGTCTCCGGTTCTCCACACTCACCATATGAAACACAGCATCATTAAGCTGCTATTTTACGCTGGTATTCTGTGTGAGCGTGGCCCCACTCCAATCGAGCCGACCCATTCGTGCTACAACCAATAACATGCATTGCTGCAGCGTGGCTCTACCACGTAGAAAATGTGACATTAAAAACGTTTGTACATCTTGATTTCTTATATTTACGCGAACACTACACATTGAATAAAACTATTTTTTCCCGACGTTTCCCGACAGCACCCATGATCACGGGGGGTGCTGTAAAGCACCCGAAACGTCGGGAATCAAAATAAAAAAATTAAACGCGATAAAATCCGTAAAAATAGTTTTATTCAGTTTGTACATCTTCTTATATCGAATACTTATGTTAACTTAGCAATTGTATTCTACTATAGTGATATATTATTGAAAACTAAACATCGATCGCTAGCAATAAATCTAAGTGGTACTCAATTTTCACTAGACTGAAACAGGTCTCTGATGCACATTTGATCGGTGAATAACTTAAAAAACAACTTGTCGAGAGTTATTGAAATAAAAAAATCATAAAAAATTCACGCACTTTTAACTCTAAAAAGCCATAGACCCACTTCAGATTAACTTCAATAGGTAAGCTCTCATGGAATTAACAGAATACGTGCAATCCTACGCAAATTCGTTGACGCGTAGTCAAAGCTTCGGGTATCGCGAGCAAATTGAAACGTGCCTTTGATCTCTGCCTAACACAGACTAGACGATTTAATTACTAAAATGAATTAATTTCCCATTGTTTTACTATTGGCAATGTTGCTTTACTATGGCTTTCACCTCCTTAAATACCTAAAAAAATTTAGGCGTGGTAGAACCAAGCCTACATTATTGCTGCAGCACGAATGAGTTGGCCGGGAAAGTACCACGCTCGCACTGAATACTATTTGCATTATGCTGCTGTATTTCGTATGAAGAATAACAAGAACCAGGGACCTTTTTTTAATAGTAAAAAAACATTCCATCTCAGGAGTGACAACATTACATTAACAGAAAACGCAAACGTCAATTCGCCTGATTTTTTTATTGAGTGTTACCTAAGTTTACTATTTATTATTTTATATTATTTTTTAGGGAATTGTTAAAAATTAAAAAATGAGTATTTTATAAATCGGTGTATAATATCAATTTAACAATAAAATAAAATGATTGCTAATGATATTTGTGATCATCAAGATGATAAGAGTAAACTTCGATATTCAGAATACTATGTGAGTTTATATAAATGATAATAATAGATATTTTTTGACTTCCATTAAAATGTAGGTTATGATAACACCATTTTCTATTTTTGACGTGAAAACTTCTTTATGCACGTTGGACACTTTTGGGATGGGGAAAAAGCACTGAACTCGTGTGACCGTCACGCTCAGATAAATAAAATTGATGAAAAATTTGTTGAAAATCCTACTGATAAAATTTTATAAAATTGATATGTATTTATAAATTTGTTTGTATGTATTATATAGATAATAATCATTCTTTTTGATGTAAAACATCGCAATAAATGAAAATTTTATTACCATATTAGTACATTGATAAAAATAATTTCTAATAAAAAAATACTTCCTAAAAAACATTTCTTAACAACCCAAAAATAATGTTTATAGGTTAAGCTAAGAAGTTTTCACTTCTGACATGCAGTCCTACTACGTTTTTTTTTGACTCTCATCATATCCATTAAATTTAAAAATGTTCTGTACATTCAATTAAAAACGTTTGTTCTACATGTCCTTAAAGTTTAAAAGCTTAAAGACTCGTCTTAAGGTTTACTCTGTATTTTCTATGTTCTCATTTTTTAAATTTATTGTTAAACATGGGCGTTTTCGTAAATTTTCGTAATTGATACGCATCGTTATTTCTCAAAAAACATCCGTTATGTTTTTGGCGACGGTGCCGGGAGTGCCGACATTTAGCTAACGTACAGTGTGTTATGTTGTCACCTTTGTCGTTTTTATAAATGTTACATAAATGTTAAATTTGTTTTAGACAAAAGCTATTGTTAATTTTTATAAAAGAAAAAATTGTAACTTAATATACTTAATGAAAAAATATGTTCGAATTTTATAACAAATATTTAGTTACGTAAAAATGCTGCATTTACGTGCTTATGGGGTGGAAATAATCCATCCATCCATTACATCCATTACAGCCAATAAAAGTGCACTGCTAAACATAGGCCGCCTCCATAGACTGCCTCATAGGGGAGATTTTGGATTTTGCCATAGTTGCCAAGCTTGGCCGGCGAGTTTGAGTTGATCAGGGAGATGCTACTGAACATCGCCTGTTTCAATTTCCCTCATTCGCCTCTTACGACACCCACGGAATTATATTCGATAGTGGACATTACTACAACGCCACTACACGGTACCCTAGGATAATACTATTTATTATTGTCGTTAGTTGTTTTCTTGCTTGCAATTACTAGCCATCGAGTTCAGAAGGTATTAAACTTTTTTACCAAGTCATTATGCGCTGATGTTTGCGCGATTTTGCTTTATTCATAACATTACTGTCGTTGCTCGGCCGATCGGTTTGCGCCTGGTCCCGCACCGATAAGGCGGTGTCGGTATCGGTGATACTCGGTAGTTGAATTCGGGTATTGCTAGCATCCGTTGCTAAACATTTCGGCAACGGACGGCACCCCGGTGCCAACTCCTTCCATTTGATCGCGTCCAGCATAGAATTTCTCGAATCGTCAGGACCGAGTTCTTTCTAATAGGGTCGATTCACTGACGTTATGAGGAGAAGTTGCATCCCTTTGCATTTTCTATCGTATATACCACGGCGAGTACTCAGAGGAATAGAGGAACGCATACAACTTAGGAACTTTCAAGAAACAAGATTAATATTTTTAAAAGGCCTGCAACGCACCTTTAATTACTCTGGTGTTGCAGTTGTTCGTGACACTTTCCATCAGGTGAGCTGAATGCTCGTTTGAACTTACTTCCATAAAAAAGTATGCCAACTTTTTTATAATAAACGGCTATTATTATTTATAATAGATATTGAATTTCATCATAAATGTCTGACACCATTGTGAGAATACCATCTGCCATTTTTCGCTAGGGAGCGACATGAAATTTAAGTAGATAGTCTGAAAATACCTACAAATTGCGACGCCGCCGATCCTATTTTATTATTTTATAAGTAAAAACTTCTTTAGCAACGCTGTGATTTAAAACAAATGAAACAAACAAGTGACACTAAAAAGAGACAAATATATAAATCTATAAGAGAGAATGAGATAGAATCTATTACTTAATATAATAAAAGGAAAGAGTTTTTTGTTTGTTTAAACACGCTAATTTCTGAAATTACAAGTCCTATTTGATAAATTGATAAATTATTTTGTATATGATAGCCATATTTACGAAGAATAGTATCTAATATTAGGCTACACCTCTCAGCTAGCCATTAATATTGATTTTTGTTAAGCAAGTCTGAAAGAAAAGCGCTCCCAAACTACTTACTCCGCGTGCGTTGGCGTAATGGTTAGTGATACGTAAATGCTATGGTCTACAAAAATAAAGATCTTTCCTCCATCAAAAAAACATCCGCAATACGATAGTCCTACTTCTTATACATAAGCTACAATAAGGTATTTTATGACACAAAAAAATATTGAAAATTAAAAAGTGATTTATGAGCGTTATTATTAGGATAGCATATTAATCCTTAAAACGAAAGTTAATTCATCATTAAGACGATTTTATGAAGATAAACTTTGCTCTTTATAGCATGTTATTTGTACGCATAGTTTAAGAGATAATGAAAAATTTAAATTATTCAACACTCAGCTCGGTGCGTGAACGACGCTTAGCCACCCGATGAGAACCGGAAGAGAATAATCGAGGTATCATGTCACACGGCTCAGACTGTGATAATATACATGGGTGATACCGCGGGGAACAGCTAGTTTAGTATGAAGTGTTTTCTATTATCTCAGCCTTCTCTGTGTGCGATGCTTTAAAAATGATTCATATAATTTATATTAAATGTTAAAATTAATAATTAAAAAATTACAAATTTATCACAAATAGATAAAATTAATTAATATATTGAATAAAATTATCATATCCGAACCATTCTTAACAATCCACGATTTCATATCTTACCGATTTATAATAAATTAGTCTATTTTACGGACCACCTTGAGAGTCAGACAATTTTTGTTTCCTTGTTACAAGTGGTAAAATAAAAAAATATTTACAAATGACTTCAATATAAATAACATGAAAACATCATCAATGTAGTTGAATAAAAAAAATCATCAAAATCGGTTCACCTAGAAAAAAGGTAACACACTTAAAAAAATACAGTCGAATTGAGAATCTCCTCCTTTTTTGAAGTCGGTTGAAAATTATTTTACTTAAAGAATCCATTGTATAGGTAAAATCATTTTATCGAACATATATTTATTGGTTTCAGTTGACGTCGCTATTATAAGCTAAAAGTAAGGATTGCAACATTTATATTTGATATAAAATTAAACTTTTATGTTATATTTTATGTCGCACTTGTGGTTGAAAATTATCAAATTAAATAAATCATTTGCTGAGAAATGTTGTTGTTTTATATTTCTTTTCATTTGATGTGAACTGCACACATGACTGAGTTTTTCCAGGCATTTATTAGTAATATAACAAGTTTGTAATCTTTATGCTAGTGAAATGTAATATATTATGAGAAGAATTATCTCTTAGGGGGGATATACGAAAGATTTGAGTTTTTTAAAATAAAATAAGGGTTTTTTATAGAATAAGGGTGACACAAACGAGCACACAATCCACCTGATTGTAAGTGGATACTGTGGCCCATAGACATCCTTTGACCTTTATCCTCGATTAAAAATTAAAATGAAGAAGCGTTATCACCATGCCTCGTTTCCAGTAAAAATGGTCTCCTGTTCTCTACAGTTACCATACAAAACAGCATTAAGCTGCTATTTTACGCTGGTAATCTGTGAGAGCATCCAGCTCGTATTCTGTGGTCCTAACCCTGTCGAGCCAACTCATTCGTGCCACAACCATAATATAGCTTCAGCGTGGCTATACCACGGTTCTGATTTTGTATATGGCTTTGAGTTTGTACACATTATTCAAGAGGGCAGTTCTCTTGGTGGTGTCAGTGAATGTACATTACGTGAAAATTCACTGAACAATTTTAGATACCAAGTGTTAGCGCTCGTTAACCTGGTTTTCATTTTAGATCCAGAATCTGTGTTTGTTGAGCTTGCTTAGGCAACTTAAAGTTCATAAAAAAATTGTTTGTAGAACCCTTCTTTGTATAGTGTTTCACACTTTTTCTGTCGCTTAAAATTTTATTATTTGTTTCCGTAGGCTTTTGATAATGGCGTGTGCAGTTACGTCCATAGCATATAGCAGCTACGTTTTTAAATTAAGTAAGTACCTAAGTTGTCCATTGGACGAATTTTATATTATATTAGAGCAAATAAACCTATAAAACAGTAAGATGATTCTTTACTTCGTAACATAGCTTCCATATCGATATTAAAGCCGTATGTAAAACCGCTTAGAGCAGTATCTTTCTTGGTTTTAAACGGGTTCCATTTTTTATAGAATATGGGTGACAAAGGAGCACACAGTTCACCTGATGGCAAGTGGATGCTGGGACCCATAGTTTTATATTTGTAATTACTTTGCTACGGTCTTATATTTGTTGGCTTGGTCGACTCTATAGAAATATTCTGTCCTGATGTGGATAAATTTTTAAAACACAGCTGCATGATTCGAATAAGTTCTTCAAAAGCCAGTAAGTACCGTACGTTGTCCTTGTATTTGACAAACAACGTTGTCTTGGCCTTACGCCTTTGAGCCAAATAAATTGAACGAGATCCTGCCAACGGAGTCAAATAATTATATGGTAAGAATTTAAACTATTTTAAAATATATTTCACTATTTAAAAATATAAATTGTAAATTGCATATACCAATTTCATCTGTGCCGGCGGAGAAAGAACACAATTTGCTCGCGGCGATATACCTTAGGGGCGATCACGACTCTGTATAATTAAGTAATAAACTTCATTAAAACCATGAATATTGTAGTAATCTTCATTAAAGCCTTTGTCAACATGGTTTTATAGCATTAATTAATAACTAATATTGTTTAATATGTCTACTTCTATTCTTGTCCTGTGTCTGTTTATTACTTTTCAAATGTCCTCATTAATTAATTATTGTTTATTAAGTAATCCTATATTCGTAGTCCTCATAGGCTAATCATTGAAAACTCGATGACTAAGTCCATAAATCGTTAGTTCTACCTTTTCCCTTAGTGCACACTGCTAGATTTATTTAAATTCTAAATTATTAAATTCGATTTACGGAGAAAATGTGGCCAATGTTATTTAGACTATTACATGATAAATAGGATTAATACTCTGATTTCAGAGAACCTATATTATATAAATTAGAACTACTAACACTTTAACACTCTAACACTCAGAAACAATCTAGTAACATTTGATAAATAAAAAAAATCTATCTTAGTTTCATTAATAACTTATTTTACTATAACTTGTTTTGTAATAAGACATTAAATGTATTTATAGTTCAAATGGTTCTGTCGACCATTAAAGTAATTCATCGTGTATTTATATGGTAAAATACAACGAAATAGAATTACAAGTTGTTTTTGGAATACGAAAATGAAAAGAGTAGTGTAAATAAAAAAAAATACGGATCAGGGTCTGCACCACAAAAGTTTTTCATTTTGTTGTTCTTTCTGCATGTTCATGATGAATAACTCGAAGATTCATTTAAGAGTTTGTCACAGCTGCCTGCAATTAATATATAATTTGGTGATATATGTCGTATTCATTAAGGCTAGAAAGTGGATTTCTTACTGTTGGTTTTTAACTTTTTTTAAGTAATGGTGATAAATATAATTATGTAAATATGCTACCAGTTAGGATTTGTATATGTGTACTACGATTTAATTGTTATGAGTAATTAGTACATTGGCATATTTTAATTTTACAATGTAAAAGAGTTTCGAAGAAAGGAAGCGAAAAGTCGTCCCCAGTAATGTTTTTGATTAAAATATTTTTCTGTGGGATTAGAATAATCATTTAGATTTCTATTCAGATTAACTTTTTAAAATATTTGTTTTAATCTTTTAATTTATTTGTCATTGGATCGCACACATCTTTGATAGTAGCCCTGCAAATTATTTTACAATTTCACCATTGTATTTAACTTTGAAAAGCCCCAATATCTTTTTGTTTATTTGCCATATTAATTAACCTTATTTTATGAAAGTTTGTAATAGAGAAAGATCAATAATAACAAATTATAGGACACCAATGACCAATTTTCAAACAGAAACTAAATTATCAAGTTCTCGCTTGAAGAGCATTTATTGATTTATTAATTAAGTTAAGACTAACAGTGATAAGCGCTTTGTAGATTTAAATAACGAAAAATTGATAATTGTGTACAAGTCACAACTCTACAGCATTCAGAGGATCCATATTAAAATATGCGCATATGAGTATAATCCATGATTGAATAGCGCCATCGTTTTCCCATCATTGGGCAATAACACGCACATCAGGTTTTCATTTTTTCTTCGTAATTTGTAGTAAATTGGCATGACAAAGGATTGAAATGATTTTGAAGGTCGGGGGTATAATCGTACCCAAAAACCATTAATTAAACGTCGAAAATGTTGCCTTCAATTGAGATTCGATTCAACAACCCGTGGTCATTGTAGTAATGGTTTAAATTCGAAACATTCTCTACCCAAAGTCTTGGGTAGAGAATGTTTCGAATGTTTTTAAGTCTCAAAAGTTACAAGTGCAAATAACTGTAACAGAATACGTTGGATTAAAATTATCAAGAAATTTAATAACGCCGTCGATAAATCTATCCGACGCTCCCTTGCGGCAGTTAGATAAGAGAAAATAAGTTTAAACGAGAAAAGTTAGCGCGATAGAATCGGCAAACAGACGGAGATGGCATGTAACACTTTTAATTCAGTCGCTGCTAAAATTGCCGCAAAATTATTGTAACGCTCGAATGATTTCATATTTCTACTTAGAAGCTCCTTCCTTCACCTTCAGAGTAGTGGTAGCAGAGAGGCAACGTGTGGCGTATCGCGTATTTTAGGCACTTTACAGCGCCCATGCTCACTAAGTGGCACTAAGGTCCTGATGTCATGGTCAACGAAGGCTACTTTCACCTTCTAAATAATACCAATATAAAAAAATACCGACAGAATTTCAGCGCTTCGGTACTAGTACTACAGCATTAGACTACCCGAATATCTATTTTTCGCTACATGTAATGTGTCCAGATCTGCGCAGATAGTGTACGAGCACTCTCTATTCCTTCACTCTCAGGCAATCTGACACGACCGCAACTTTCCGTCGCATAGGGGTTATTTGTGTGCTCTTTGAGCGGAGCATAGTTAACTATAATTAAGTGATAATGTATTAGTGATATATAAGTTATTCACAAATTAAATTTATATTTCCTTTTCTTTTACTTTTAAGAGCTCAGCGGAACTTGGCGGGAAACATCGCACCTGATTAATATTTGAGAGCAAAAAAAATCGGACACAAGTAAAGTTTTTCAACACGCATTGGAGCATGCGGCGGACTTTTTTTTGCTTATGGCACCTCTCGAAATGCAAGGAGCTGTGGGATTTTTTGTATAAAACTATGTGAAATGACAAATGAACTAACAGTCCATTTGATGGTAAGTGGCTACTGCACCCCATGAACACCTAAGCCAACTTCAAAAAAAGAAGATTACAGATGCGTTGCCACCATTGAGGACTAAGATGGAATGCCTAACAGTCTGTAACTATACTGGCTCTCTATATCATTCATGCCAGAACACAGTGGGCGGCAGAGTAATAAAGAGGGCAAGAAGGTGGTACCTACAGAGACGCCGACCCAGACCCTGGGCAGGAAAGGAATTCTACCAACTAGTAATGACTGACTGACTGATGCTGTTGCTTATCAACAGTAAGGAACAGCATTGTCAATACAGCAGCAATGGATTTGCCCTCACAAACCCTTGCCCAACATGGTATGATCAAATATTTATATATTTATCGGTAGCTCAGGAAATAAGCGCATGCATAAATTAAACTTTTAATTTTAATTAAAAACTAACTTCAAAGAACTAAGAACAATAAAATAGTTGTCATATGATTTAATAGCTTTTTTTCTTCTTTTTTTATAGAAGATGGGGCAAACGAGTATGCGGCTCACCTGATGGTAAGTAACTACCGCCGCCCATGAACAACCGCAACTCCGGGGGATATGCAGATGCATTACCGGCCTTTTAGAAAGGTGTAAGCTTTTTTCTTGAAAGTCCCTAAGTCGTATCGGTCCGAAACAATCGCCGGTGGTAAACAATTCCACAGAGAAGTTGTACGAGGAAGAAAACTCCTAGTAAAACGCACAGCCGTGGACTGCCAAGCATCCAGATGGTGAGGATGGTATCGTGAATTTTGACTCGATGTGCGTTCGAGATATTTGGTGGCTGGAATTAATCCGAACAATTCCTCAGAGCACTCCCCGTGGTAGATTCGATAGAAAATGCAAAGGGATGCAACATCCCTACGCAGCGCCAGTGTATCGAGCCGATCAGAAAGAACTCGGTCGTCGACTATTCGAACCGCTCTGCGCTGGATGCGGTCAAGTGGAAGGAGCTGCCATTGGGGTGCCCCGGCCCAGAGATGAGAACAGTATTACATGTCAGGCCGAACTTGCGCTTTATAAAGTTGCAAGCGATGTGCCGGCATAAAATACTGTCTCGCTCTTCTGAGCACGCCAAGCTTTTTAGAGGCCGATTCGGCCTTCCCTTCCAAGTGACCACGAAACTGCACACTACTCGATATGTCGACGCCGAGGATTCCGATGCTAGCTGAGGCAGCAAGGGGAGTGCCTTGAAACTGAGGAGATACGACAAAGGGGTTCTTTTAAGCGGTAAACGCGCAAACTTCTATTTTCTGGGGATTGAACTGGACTAGATTTAGTCGCCCCCAATCCGAGACTTTGTTCAGCAAAGACTCGACTTCAGACACAAGTTTGTTCCGGTACTCGGCGACGTTTTCCCGAGAAATATTCGCACGGCCGGTGTATAAGGCATCACCAGTGCTGTCGTCTGCATAGCAATGAATGTTACCAGCTTGCAACATATCACTGATAAGCAAAAGAAACAGCGTTGGTGATAGCACACTGCCTTGTGGAACACCAGCGTTTGTAGGCTTGTAATCAGAGCATGCACCGTCTACTACGACCTTGATGCTCCGATCAGCAAGAAAACTGGTGATCCAATTGCAAAATCTCTCGGGAAGCCCATAGGAAGGGAGCTTTGAAAGAAGCGCTTTGTGCCAGACCCGATCGAAGGCCTTCGCTATGTCCAAACTAACGGCCAATGCTTCCCCCTTGGACTCTAATGCCTCCGCCCATCTATGAGTCGATAGACCAGAAAATCACCAGCTGATCGACCTCGACGAAAAGCGTAATGGCGGTCACTAATCAGCTGGTGATCCTCAAGGTACCTCATGAGCTGGCAGTTTATAATAGACTCCATTTGTTTGGAGAACAAGGAGGTGATGGCGTAGGCCTGTATTTGGACGGGTCTAAGCGGTCGCCTTTTTTAGAGATCGGGTGGACCAAAGCTGTCTTCCATGAATTTGGAACTATACCTTGGGTGTAGGAGTACCGGAAAAGACGCAATAAAACCGGTGCCAACACCGTAGCACACGTCTTCAGCACAATGGGAGGGACTCCATCAGGCCCACTCGACTTGCTTACGTCCAGGGAGAGGAGTGCTTTGCGAACCGAGTGCTGCGTAAACCGCACATCCGGCATGGAGCACTCACCCCGCGGGATGGTGGGCGGTGTGTTCCCCCCGTCATCTAGAATCGAGTTGGACGCAAAGAGAGAGCCTAACAGATCGGCTTTCTCCTTTGCGGCATGGGTCAGTGAGTCGTCCTCTCTGTGCAGAGATAGAAGAGATGGCTGACAGAAGTTCACTTGGACAGCCTAGACGAGAGACCAGAATGCACGGGTTCCCGAAGGAAGGTGAACTAGCTTCTCACCAATTCTGCCAATGTGCTCAGACCTTGCCTTGGCAATGACTCTTTTGAAGGACCTGGAGGCGGAATTATACTTCTTTTTAAGAGCGCTGGTGTTTACATCCCGAGACGTTGATGCGTCAGCCCAGGTCCAGTAGCACTCCTGCTTATAGCGTGATGCAATTTTACAGGAGTGACCAAACCATGGCTGAGTTCTGCCTCCGATAGGCACCACAGATGATGGAATAAATAATTCCATTCCCTGAAGCACCACATCAGCGACAGAATCAGCAACAACATCCGACGAGAAGCAAATCCGCCCACAAGGGTAGGATGCAAAAAAAGAACGCATCCTATACCAATCGGCCGACCTGTAGTGCCAAACACGGCGGCAGCATGCAGAATTCAACCGCGACGTTAGTCTGATTGGCACCTTACTCCGGACAAGACAATGTTCTGACGAGCCTAAAGGAGCGGCGACGGAAACCTGATACCCGTCCGCATGAGAGGGCAGCAGAAGGTCCAACAGGGAAGGTGCATGATCCTCCACATCTGGAATCCGCGTAGGTGAAGTAATCAGCTGTGTCAGACCATATTCCAAAGCAAAGTCATAAACAGATCTCCCCCCATTATCGGTTGAATGTGAACCAAGCCATTTGGCGTGGTGGGCGTTAATATCGCCAAGTATCACGATCTCGGCGGATGGGATCTGCTGTAACAAGGAATCTGTAGCCATTTGGACGTGGTCGATGAGTCGGTCTGTTTCGGCATTACCGCTATGGGACCTATAGAGCACCCGTAGACGCGGGGATGGTCGTCGCTGTCTACGCACATTCATAGGAATGACAGGTCCGTACCTTCAAGACTGCTGAGGCGTCGAAAACACATGTCCTCTCTGACGTATACGCAAACTCCAGCCCGGGGCACATAGAAGTGTTCTTATTTGTAATCCGGGTAGGAGAGGTATGAAGCATCAGCCGGAGGGGACACCTGAGTCTCGGTTAAAAAGAGCAAGGCCGGCTTCGTCGTCTGTAGATGAAAGTGGACAGCGTTAAGGTTGGAATGAAGTCCCCTGATGTTGCAATGCTCCGCTTGCCTCGAGCAGTATTAGTCGCGAGAGGAATATTGCCCCATCCCCCTCCCCCCCAGAATACGCGGGGCAGCCTGAGCACCCACACTCAGGAGTGGAGTAGCTTGGTCGTGGATACTCAGCGAGGAAATCTCCAGGGGTACTGGTACCCTCCTGGGGTATATGCAAAGTCTGCCAACACGACAAGCTTGCTAACACAGTACGGATGAACTGATCTTATGGCTACCGATAGATTTTTTTTAAGTTATTATAAGCCAGTGCTTAACCACAATCCCACCTGGTGGTAACTGGTGATGCAGCCTTAGATGTTAAATCGCACTGTCTTAGCGTAGTAAAATCCTATTCACTCTTGCCTTGAAGACGCCGAGATTGTATTCGGACGGAAAGATAGACGCCGGCAAATTATTCCACTCCTTTGCTGTACGCATTACAAAAGATGAAGCAAACCGTTTGATTCTAATGCGTGGAATATCGACAACAAAGGGATGAAAAGCCGCCGACCGCCTGGTAGTCCGATGGTGGAAAGGAGAGGGAGGAATTAAAGCGTGTAATTCCTAATGATTTCTTATTGAACACCACACGTAACATACTTCAAGCCGCTGAAGAAGATTAGTCAATTTTTACCATCCGTCAAGTATCATATCCCTCTACAAGATGCAGGAGTGTACAAGCTGGATTGTGAATGTGGTCTCTCTTACATAGGACAAACAAAAATATATATAAAAACCCGCGTAAAAGAACATATAGCTGACGTGAAGCACCAACGTTCCGGGAAGTTTGCAGTGTGTGAACATGTTCAAGATTGTCCCCGCCACTACATCAGATTTGATAGACCACAAATCCTCGCAAAAGAACACTGATTCCTACCAAGGATGATACGCGATGCTATTGAAATTAAAAAACATCCTAATTACAATAGAGAAGATGGATGTGTGCTGCCATCTGCTTGAGATCCTATAATTAACAAAGTTAAATCCAAACCCAAGCATACCACTGCAAGACTTCAAGATACTGTAAGCTCATTCTGCGTAGATCGGACCTAAAATTAATATTCAAAAAACTGAAGGGCTAACTATGACATTGGGGTGTCAAACACCTCAGTCCCCCTCGTGTCCATGGGTGCTGTAAAGCACCCGAAACGTCGGTAATTAAAATAGTAAATTAAACGCGATAACATCCGTAAAAATGGTTTTATTCAACGTGTAATTCCTGCGCACACTCACCGAAATGCATCCTATAGAATACCGAGAGACTGGCTCCTCTGCGCCTGTGCTTGAGGCTGACAAGATTGCTTTCAACCAAATAAAGGTCACCAATGAACCTCTTAGCACGTCTCTCCACTGAGTCCAACGCTACCAGGTGGCATTTCGTAGCACCAGCCCATATGTGACAGCAGTACTCCATGCACGACCGGACTTGCACTTTATATAAGGTAAGAAGCTGCCCCGGCGTGAAATACCGCCGCACTCTTGCAAGGACATCAAGTTTACTTGCTGCTGCTTTGGCTCTGGACTCAATTAACCGCCCATACTTGAGGTTCGGAGAAAATTCAATCCCTAACAACCGAAGGCGGTCAGTGTACTCCAAGGAAACATTCCGGAAAGTAGGAACCAAGGTGAGTGGGCTCAATTTAGCGGTGAAAAGACACGCTTGTGTTTTGGAGGCGTTAAATCTCACGAGATTGGCATAGCCCCATTCGGAGACTGCCTGTAGTGTGAGAATCATACGCTCAACCCTAGCCTCTCTTTCTGACTGGATTTGATCCCGACTGACTCGGGCTCCTGGTTGGTGTCTCTCCACAACTGTGCTGTCGTCTGTACACCCATAGATACCGGAAATGAGCAGATCATTTATATGCAGCAGGAAGAGAGTTGCAGAGAGAACGGGCCCCTGAGGAACACCGGCGTTAGTCGCCACAGCATCGAATGATCAGCCATCGACGACGACCCGGAGAGACCGTTCACACAGAAAGTCCTTCACCCAAGCAATCAGGCCAGGGGATAAACCGTACGCTGAAAGCTTGCCCAATAAACTAGCGTGCCAAACCCTGTCAAAGGCCTTCGAAACATCGAGGGAAACAGCAAGTGCTTCACCACTGTTCTCGAGGAATTCGCCCCATATGTGAGTGGCATACGCTAGAAGGTCCCCAGTTGATCGATTTCGGCAAAAGCCGTACTGGCGATCACTGAAGAGATCATTTTGCTCTAGGTATTCCATGAGGTGGGCGTTCAATATACGCCCCATAATCTTGCAGAGTATGGAGGTAATTAAAATTGGCCGATAGTTAGCAGGGTAGGTACGGCTACCTTTTTTAGGCACAGGCTGCACATTGGCCAGCTTTCAAGATTTAAGCACTATTCCAGTCCTGAATGAGATGCGGAACAAGGAAATTTTTAATACCAATACCAGTGGCGTGTACGCCTTGTAAGGTACGAGAGGTCTGGTACTGCTGTCGCCAATCCCTCTGCCAAGCGTGGGGATTACGGAAAATCCTCTCTAACGGGAGAGGCCCTTCTCCAGTAGTGGACTTTGACAACATGATGAAGAAGAATATATAATAGTATAATATATATCCATAACGTTAATACTTTGAATCAACCTTTGAGTTTTAATTTAAATGCAAATTAGGGTTGTGGACCTGCATGATATTATATTTAGACGGTCCAAATTTAATATCATGCAGATCCAAAGTGGACGTCAGGGAGGTCATAATTGATCTCATTTACGTGGGTCACACATATGTCAAATATTTCAGGAATAAAAATACTGTGTTTTATCAGGCGTTGCCTTTATTTCACTCACAATCATAAAAAAAAACATACAAAAAACAATTGACACTGTCGAAAAGTTTCATTCCACTCGATAAATAAATTGTTAAACGTCGATAAAAAGTTTAACAATTATTTATCGAGTAGTAGCAGTGTGGAGGCAGCATAAGAAAGCCCCTTTTGTCCCATAAAGTGAATAAGTAATTTTACATTCCCAATTTTAATTTTATGCTACAAACTTTTTAAATATTTACGAATTATTCGCTAAAATAACTCACCTCTATATATATGTAGATAAAAAAACTTCATAAAATAAATGGTCTTTGATTATCTGAAATCTAAATATCACCACATTAATAGATCCTACCCAGGCAAAGTCGAGGTGGATCGCTAATTTTACAATAAGATACTCGTACTTCACAAAAATTCTGTCTCAAATTCTAATACTTCTAGAAAACCGTCGATTTTTCGCCTGTTCGTAGATATTTTGTACAAAATCCCTACAGTCAGTGAATTTCGTAAATCGTTTTTGGATATTTTGCAATTAAGAAAGGTATTCTCTAATCTCATTACAGTTACGAATTTAATCATAAAATTAGACCTGATAAAATTTTATTAAAGCAAATTTATTACATTTTTATTTATAATGTTTTTTTTCTTCTTCTAAATGATAGGAAATTAAATTAGTCTGCAATGGTCCGTTGATGAGTGTGGGAGTAGGTAATGGAAGGACCATTGTTAGAAAGACTGACCACGATCACCTCGCTTGATCGATGGATGACGATGACGCTTCAGACCGCCACCGCCAGTCACATAACTTTAAGTCCTGTATACAACGAAATTGCTAAACTATATTGGTAGATTACGAGAACCCATCGCCCCATACCATATAGTTGTGGGTATTTGTAATATTATTAAAGTTTTAGTTTTGCTAGAAAACAATGTAGTTATTGTCTCGCTAACTACGTGTCTTCCAAGTGATGCCGAAACCATGCCCAACTACTTGACGCGCCCTCATGCACACACCTTTCTTCTTTCTTGCTTTATTGGCCGTAAAAGTCCACTACTGGATGCACACATATGCACATAAAGCCACGTTGTTGAATTATTTTAGATGCATATGTGTGTGTAAGTGCATGTTCTTACAATAAAAAAGCATTGTTTTGGCTTCGTTTCTGCAGATTTTGAATTTTATTAATCTGAGGTTGAAATCATAACACCGTACAATATAATACAATACATTTTATTGTACACCAAGAAAACAAAACATAACAATATATACAAATACTAATGGAAAAAATTCTCATTGCTACGTAGCAAATTATTCCAGATAACCCAAAAAAGAATTAAATAAAAAGAGGAGAAAAATTAACAGGTATGCGCTAAAAAGACAACAGACTTTAGGCGATAGATAAGAGATCATAAATGAACGATGAAAGAGAGAGGGGTTAGAGATACATGGAGATACGTGGAGATCTTTGCGGTCGTCAGCAGCTGGTTAGTTCAAGGGAGCAGTTTTCTGCTTAGGCTGACGTTGAAGCTGGCGTACCGCAAGGCGATATATTATCTCTGATGTTCTTCAGCTATATGTACAATGCAGTACCGATGATACAAATAATGGAATCAGGAAATTAAACACGAACTTAGAGGCCATCCATGTCTGGTCACTTAGATTTGGTGTTTCAGTAAATCTGTCAAAACGTAAAACAATGGTCGTTGGTAGCTACAGAATGTTGAAACAGATTGGGAGTGTGTCGACGAGGGTTGCGTACCTTATACTCAGAATCACCAAACGGTATTCGCTGAAGGTCATACAGGTTTACGCACCAACCTCGTCACACCCCGATGAGCAGGTGGAAGAAATGTATGAGGATATCTCTAGAGCCATGCATTCCTTCAAAACCCACTATACTGAGTTAATGGGAGACTTCAACGCAAAACCAGGCACAAGAGAGAACGGTGAGCTGAAAGCAGGGAAATTTGGAATAGGGCAACGGAACCCAAGGGGCTAGCAGCTGGCTGACATCATGGAAAAAGAAGGACTCTTTATGATGAACTCTTTCTTCCAGAAGCAGCTCCACTGGAAGTGAACCTGGTCGAGCCCCGAGGGTTTGACAAAAAATGAGATTGAATTCATTATGACGACCAGACGACAACTGGTTAGTGATGTCTCAGTGATCGTGAGGGTGAAAACTGGTAGCGATCACCGAATGGTTAGAGGCACACTGAACCTAAACGTAAAGTTGGAGAGGTCTCGTCTATTGAAGTCAATGCTCCGTCCCCCTCGTGCTCTAGTCCAAAGTCCTAAAACCTTTCAGCTCGAGTTACAAAACCGTTTTCAGTGCCTAGGAGACTGCAATGAAGTGGACAATATGAATAATAAGCTCGTGGAAACTGTCCATGCGGTCGGAGCTAAGTTCTGCAAGACCCGCCGCAGAAGAACACAAAAACTCTCCGATCACACTCTTAATCTCATGGCTGTTAGACGGGAAATGAAGCTGCAGTCTTCAACAGATTTGACATCATACAGGCAATTGAACAGACAGATCTCCGCAAATGCATGCGGTGGGACTTACGCAACTTCAATACAGCTTGTATTGAAGAAGCGATCAAGCGGAAACAAGGCTCCAAAGTCTTTGCCAGAGATCTGTCTGCCAGAAAGACCCGATCACACTCTTAATCTCATGGCTGTTAGACGGGATATGAAGCTGCAGTCTTCAGTAGATTTGACAGAATACAGGCAACTGAACAGACATATCTCCAAATGCCTGCGGCGGAACTTACACAACTTTAACACTGCTCGTATTGAAGAAGCGATCGAGCAGAACCAGGGCTCCAAAGTCTTTGCTAGAGATCTGTCTGCCAGAAAGAGCCAACTGTCGAAGCTAAAGACCGAGTGTGGCAGCATCGTTTCCGGGACACCTGAGATTTTGAGTGAGACTGAGAGGTTCTATGGGCAGCTGTACACGTCATTGTTGGAGCCACACGCAAGTGTAAGAAACGATACAAGAGCGAGTCTTATCCGACACTATTTCGAAGATATCCCGGACGTCAGTCTGAGCGAGATTAGAATGGCTCTCCAGCATCTTAAAAACGGCAAGGCCCCAGCTGAGAATGAAATTACAGCGGAGCTTCTGAAAGCGGGTGGAAAACCGGTACTTGAAGTGCTTCAGAAGTTTTTTAATTCCGTCCTCCATGGTGGCACTACTCCGGAGGCATGGAGCAGAAGTACGGTGGTCTTGTTCTTCAAGAACGGCAACAATGCTCTCTTGAAGAACTACAGACCGATTTCCCTTCTGAGCCGCGTCTACGTGCTGTTTTCGAGAATCATTATGAATTATCTCGCACGCAGACTCGACGACTTCCAGCCTCCCGAACAAGCCGGTTTCCGAAAAGGCTTTAGTACCATAGACCACATACACACCTATTATACCAGATACATACACACACCATTCGGCAAATTTTACAGAAGGCAGAAGAGTACAATCTGCCACTTTGCCTTGCGTATGTGGACTATGAGAAAGCCTTTGATTCCGTTGAAATTTGGGCGGTGATACAGTCTCTTCAGCGGTGCCAAGTTGACTGTCGGTATATCGAAGTGCTCAAGTATTTGTACAGTAGGGCTACGATGGCTATCCGAGTACAGAATCAGAGTACGAAACCTATCCATCTGCTGAGTGGTGTAAGACAGGGTGACGTTATATCCCCGAAACTCTTCACCGCTGCATTGGAAGACGTTTTCACGCTACTGGACTGGAAAGGATACGGTATTAACATCAATGGCGAGTACATCACTCACCTTCGATTTGCCGACAATATAGTCCTTATGGCAGAATCGCTGGAGGACCTAAGCAGCACTATGCTCAATGACCTCAATAGTACCTCCCAACAGATAGGTCTTAAGATGAACATGGACAAAACAAAAATCATGTTTAATGTCCATGTCACACCTATGCCGGTAGTTGTTGGGAGCACTAAGCTCGAAGTTGTTGATAATAGGTAATTCCAACTTCGACTGAGAGGTCAATCGACGGATTCAACTCGGTTGGGCAGCGTTCGGGAAATTACGGCACATCTTCTCGTCAGGTATACCTCAAAACTTGAAAACGAAACTTTACAACCAGTGCGTGTTGGCAGTGATGACCTATGGAACTGAGACGTGGTCCTTGGCTGCTGGCCGGATAAGGAAGCTCAAGGTCGCTCAGCGAGCTATGGAGAGGGCTATGCTCGCGATTTCTCCGCGTGATAAACTTAGAAATGAGGATATCCGCAGTAGAACTAGAGTGACTGACGTAGCCCAACGGATTAGTAAGCTGAAGTGGCAATGGGCCGGCCATATAGCTCGAAGAACCGACAACCGATGGGGAAAAAAGGTTCTCGAGTGTCGGCCTCGTACCGGCGGACGAAGTGTAGGACGTCCCCCCCACTAGATGGAGTAACGACCTGGTAAGACATGAAGGAAGTCGATGGATGCAGGTGGCTCAGGACCGTGCTTTGTGGCATTCCTTGGGGAGGCCTATGTTCAGCAGTGGACTTGTGAAGGGCTGTAATTATAAGTCATTTATCTAGAGTCTAGACATTCATATTAAATAGTACCCTTCCTTTATATATTTATTCACATTTATATTTATAATTTAATAGTTAATACTTCATTTATTTATACCTTTATATTTGATTAATCGTTACTTTCATGATCCATACAAATAGGTTATATATTAATACTCTATGACTTATAAAAGTTAAAAGCATATGATTTGATGGTTCATTAAATATAACACCGAAAATATTACATTTCATTTTAAGATAAACAGAACAAAGAACATAATGTAATGCGACGTAATCATGATCATTAACATAAAAACAGATATCAAAATACATTTTGCAATCCCAGCCGCGTAGGCGGTTTGTGACAGACACCTTTGTTATAAAGTCCAAAGCACGTATAAGGAAAGGTTTGCAATTACATCGTATCACACATACATAATATCTAATTCAACATAACTTACAAAATGTTCTATTACGAGTACACTTAACAGTATTTGAAAATTATAGTATTAAACACTTTTTAATTTAAGTAGTTAAGATCGTTACATTGCATTGTTATAATACATTTACATACATTATCGAGTATTTATTATTTAAGTTATTTATAATAGTCGAAAACTCATTACTACTTTTTCTCTTTTTAGGTTTCAATATTTCATAGAAAAATGTTTATCTAATGTGAATACAGAGTTTAAAAGATAAAGTTAAGTTTAATAAAGTTAATTTAGAAGTTATTACAAAATATTTGTTTAACATTTCAAAAGACAATTTTTTTTAAAGTAAATATATATTACGTAAATTTAGGTTTGACTGTCTATATAGAGAAAAAAAATACTATTACATTATCAAACTTATAATAAAAGAATATCGATACGCTTTGGATTT
The DNA here is from genome assembly GCA_029286625.1 of Parnassius orleans. Taxonomy (NCBI): domain Eukaryota; kingdom Metazoa; phylum Arthropoda; class Insecta; order Lepidoptera; family Papilionidae; genus Parnassius; species Parnassius orleans. The sequence goes on from JAGSMP010000286.1 coordinate 394,973, forward strand.
GATTTGAGTAAGCAATATACCAAATTTAGTTTAAAATTGTACAAATTATACATAAACAAAAAAAAAACATAACAAAAGAAATTTAAGGTAGCGAAACTACGCGAAAATGTATTAAAATGTATTAATCAAATTTAATTGTTTTTTTCGTGGATCGATCCTATAGTTACTACATAAGTAGCATTTTGAGCAGCATTGTAGGTATCACCCTAATACAGAAATGCAAAATAACTACATAATATCTCACTTTTTAGATTTCTTCAGGTCGATTTGTTCGGGATCCCCTTATTACCTCATTTTAATTGTTTTCATGTCCTTGCATGTTATATATTTTCGTACTAACACTACGCTCATATCCTTTGTTTTCGATTATCAGGCCTTTTTTATTTATTTTTATTTTTCATATTTCTTGTACGTACTTTCTTTTATTTCTTAATATTTTTGACCTTTAGGTAGCTTTATTTCTTTAAGTATTCTATTCACTTATATATTCATTTATTTATTAGATACCGGGAATCGGAGTATTAATTCACTTATTTGGGCGTTATTGGCCATTTTTATTATACCCATTTCATAATTAATTCATGATATTTATCATGCGGGTACTTTATGAATATGGGCCCCCCATTTATTTGGGTATTATATTACATTTTTACTACATTTATTTCATTTTATTGGTAAATAAACTTTTTTTATCATACTACGAGTATATCAAGGTAATAGCTTACCTTGGGCTGTGCGCACAACCTTGATGTCTACGTTTAAGTCATTTTAAAAGGACTCCAACAATTGTCACGGAGAAACTAAGTTTACACTATGATCCAATGAAGGATACGACCTCAATGTACCATTATTAAGGGTAACAAATTTAAGACTTCTCTGGTCCCCAACAGTACTAATATGAGTAAAATTGTTCACATCTCACTTGTACTGAAGGTATTGTTCCCTAGTACCCGTTACTTCCGATTTTATCATCCAAACATGGAAACATACCTTGCTCGAGGACTATACGCTTTACCAGTGATGGACGTTCCCGTATCTCTCCATTACATATTTATGCAGGTCAACTTTTGTTTTATTTCTATTTATTTCTTTACATTTATAGTATGTATTAATCATTATTTAATTGTACCATAATATACTTTCACGTACATGGCTCGCGTACATAACATGACAAAGAATATGGGCACTATTCCTATACAATTCACAATAAATTATCATTCCTCATTAAAACTCATTACGTCTTTAATCGCATCCGAACAATCTTTTAAAATTAATCGGTTATTAGTTTTTCCAAACTCTCAGCTTTTCAGGCTGATTGTATGTGGATATGCTAACCTCCGATAATTTTTCTTTACCTATGCCACACTTTCTACTTATATTTATATCAATATTTTTCATTCATAATGATAAATTCCGTGACTTATCAATAAAGGACAATGTCCAGAATCGCCCCGTGCAATTAAAGCATCGGACATACACGATAATTAATTGTCTATTTTATTATATTAGTTGCAAATACTTTTATAACACGGACTAGCTGCATGCCAAAATAAACATTAAAAAGTATTATATTCGACTAATAACATTAATCACCGCCATCTTCGCCAAACGTCATGTGGTGTCAAAAAATGATTAGGGATGCCCAATGTTGCATATTTTTTAATCTGAATCACATTTTTAATTTATTTCGAATAAAGTGTAAAATAAAAGCTTGAATAAAAACATTCAATACTTTTCCTTTCTTATTATTCCTTTAAAGTATGATTTAAAAAACCCATACGTAATGAATGAGGTCATGCTCGATTTTAAATTATAGGTAGTTAGAATAATGCTGAAGTGAACAAAACCTACATATTTCATCATGATCATTATTATTCAGGGTTTTCTAATGATCGTTTAGAAAAGTGTGTGGTTTACTTTTAAATAAACGATCACTTACGAATTTACGACAATTAATATAGAGAGGGTGACTTAATATCCCCGAAACTCTTCACCGCTGCATTAGAAGACGTTTTCAAGCTACTGGACTGGAAATGATACGGTATTAACGTCAATGGTGAGTACATCACTCACCTTCGATTTGCCGACGATATAGTCCTTATGGCAGAATCGCTGGAGGACCTAAGCACTATGCTCACTCAATAGTGTGTCCCAACGGATAGGTCTTAACATGAACATTGACAAAACAAAAATAATGTTTAACGTCCATGTCACCTATGCCGGTAGTAGTTGGGAGCACTAAGCTCGAAGTTGTTGACGAATGTGTTTACCTGGGACAAATAGTCCGACTAGGTAAGTCCAACTTTGCTGGGCAGCGTTCGGGAGATTACGACACATCTTCTCGTCAGACACCTCAAAACCTCAAAACTAGATTGTACAACCAGTGCGTGTTGCCAGTGATGACCTATGGATCTGAGACGTGGTCCTTCACTGCTTGCCATATAAGGAAGCTCAAAGTCGCTCAGCGAGCTTGGAGAGGGCTATGCTCGGCGTCTCTTTGCGTGATAGACATAAAAACGAGGAAGTAGAACAATGTGCCGTGGCAATGGGCCGGCCATATAGCTTGAAGAACCGACAACCGATAGAGAAGAAAGGTTCTCGAGTGGCAGCCTCGTACCGGCAGGCGAAGTGTAGGGCGTCCCCCCACTGGATGGTGTGACGACCTGGTAAGACATGCAGGAAGTCAATGGATGCAGGTGGTTCGGGACCTTGCTTTGTGGCATTCCTTGGGGGAGGCCTATGTTCAGCAGTGGACTTGTGAAGGGCTGTAATGATGATGAATATAAAAAAACACGTATTGTTACTTCATGAATTACTAAGGTTTTCTTTAGAAAAAGCAATGTTGCAGACTACATGTTATCATTAATATTGTTACAAGTATAGAAGAAGTAGAGAAGTATCGTGTCATTATAAGTAAAGTATACTTGTTATGGTATCAACATTATCGTATGACAAAAGTTGATATTATACTGTTTGTAACGTATGGCCATAGTAAATATTGATAAATCGTATCGTATTTAGCACCCCTATTTTTGACTTCACTAAATGGTCACTTGTCACTTGTCTGTCTCTCACCTGTGCTCTCACTCTGTCAATTACATTGGCGTCGCTGTCGCTCGCTCTTCGTAATTATATCGGTGTGTTTTGGCGACTTTCGGGACTATCTATTGAATATTACGACTTGGCTATTTTAACGGACTCTGATTGCTTTCAAAAGCGATTTACCTGGCTGTGATTTTCGTAACTGTGTGTACCGCTCAAACGATAACCTGGCACTCAGTCATTAAAAGTAATCAAAATTGAACGATATAATTTTAAAATAATTTAATGTGATAAATATGACTATTAATTATTACTGATTATTATTATTGTAATTGTCTAAAATTTTTTGTTTTTTGTAAATTGGACTAATTATTAATGTAATTATAATTTTAGGACTAAATATTTAATTTATAAATACAATCGGTGCTTCCTTGTGTTTATACTTATATATACAGAGAGAATGCACTGAATCTAAATTCAAAATTTATAATTATATATTCCAATTGTATGTTTTAATTATAGAGGTATGTATAAATAAGAGCCAAATGTTATTGCATGCATTAGATTAAGAGTAGTAGGACTCCCGAACGAAAACCCGGAGTCCTCTACACACTCCACAAAAATTAAGGACAAAGTAAATAAAAACACGAATTCAAAGTCCATGTCAAGCTGACAATGTCTCTGACCTCCATGTCAGAGGGAAACAGCAAAACATACAAAAAAAAAACCTGGCACTCATAAACGGACTTACGCATACGCAATGGAAAATGTATTTTATGTAAATTGTGGCTCTGCTATTGGTTCTATGTTCTTGGAGGATGAACAGATTCGTTCTTTTTCGCACGCTCTTTCTGTAATTACATTTCTACTTTGTCTGCATATTCAGAGTCTCGTGATGTATTTAAAATATGAACAATAAACATGAAATTAAATCTGTGTTTTATTTCTTATTCAAAAATAATAAGTTAATGTAGGTTTAAAAACAACTTACTATCTAATTGGTAAAGCTGGTTTCATAGTCACGCGTTTTAACAGTGCCGTCCAGCCGCACACGCTTGCAAATGCACTAGATAGTAGACGCGACTATATTCTATGCATTTATACGTTACACTTACTTATATTTAGGCTTCAGAACAAAAACTACATACCCAATTATCTAGGTAGGAACTAAAAATAGCTAAATGTTTTGGATAATGTTTTTCAGTTTCTTAAAAATTACTCGGAGCTATGAAAAACCATAATGTTCGTGGTTCGATTATAACCTCAAAATCTGATACTTTTATTGAAATATATCTATTCTGCAGCTAGTCCGCTATAAAAATACGATCACATAGGAATTTACTAATTATCGAAAATGCATCACATAATTTTCCGATGCTCTTGGTTCCAGGGCGAACAATGTATGGGCGCAGAGCAATGTCCTTTACTTACGTCTTTTATAAAGTGGTGGCAGGCCTGCTGTACACCTTTTTTTAATTTATGTTGGGAACTGAAGCGATACCAGAAGACTGGTGCTAAGCCGTTATAGTTCCAATATATAAGGGAAAAGGGTCATAGCAGGACTGTAAAAACTACCGTGGTATCAGCTTGCTTAGTATTGTGGGTAAACTGTATGCTAAGGTGTTATTTGAAAGAGTTATGGAAGAAACTGATGAAAAAATTTGGGATGTGCAAGCTGGATTTAGAAAGGGGATGGGGTGTACGGATCAAGTATTTTCCATGCGCGTGATTGCGGAGAAGTTTTTGGCCAAAAACCAGAAAGTGTTTTGTGCGTTCATGGACTTGGAAAGGCTTATGACAGAGTGGACAGGAATGTGTTATGGCAAACACTGAACTCATTTGGGTTGAACGCTGGTTTGATACAGGCATTAAGGTCTCTTTATAGGGACTCTAGTGCTAGTGTCAGGTTCAACGGGGTCTACTCTGACTGGTTAGGCATCCAAAAAGCTGTCAGACAGGGCTGTGTAGCTTCCCCGTGGCTGTTTAACATATTTATGGACAGTTGTTTGCAAACTTTGAAATTTGAAGAATGTGGGTTGAGAATGGGTGAGTTAAACGTCAAATGCCTTTTGAACACCGATGATCAAGTCATATTTGCATCGTCGGCGGCCGAGTTGCAAATGATTGTCACTTTAATGAACTGGTCATTAAAAGAAAGGGATATGAAAGTGAACGCTAGTAAGACGAAAATGATGGTTTTTGAAAGAGAAGAAAGTAAAACGTTATGTGAAATAAGAATAGAAGGGGAGTTGATTGAGCAAGTGGATGAGTTTGTATATTTGGGATGTTTATTTAGCAGGGATGGTAGATATGATAAGGATATAGAACGACGAGTGTACGCAGGAAAAAGAGTGAATGGGGCTCTACACGCTATTGTGAAGAGTCAGAATGTGTCAAAAAAGGCACGTTTGGCAATTCATAATGCTGTGTTAGTCCCTACTTTAATGTATGGTAGTGAAAGTTGGGTCTGGCAGAAAAAGCATGAGAGTAGAATAAATGCTGTAGAAATGCGGTCATTAAGGCGTATGATAGGGCTGAATCTGAATGACAGGGTGAGAAATAGTGAGATAAGAGAAAAGTGTGGTATGCAAGATGACGTTGTGACCAGGATTAAGAAAGGAATGCTTCGGTGGTTTGGTCATGTAGAAAGAATGAACGAGGAAAGAGTGACAAAGCAAATTTGTGTTGCACAACTGAACGGCAGAGTCGGGAGTAGACGAAGGTTTATCGACCAAATTGGCGTTATATTGAAAAAAGGCCAGATTAGGGGAACCCTTAATCAACGAGCGTATATGCGTAGATATATGGATGTAAAGGAGGCGAGAGAGGTGTGCCAGGATCGTGCGAAATGGAAGTCCGTAGTCTCTGCCTACCCCTCTGGGTGACAAGCGTGAGTGTTTATGTATTATGTATGTATGTATTTAAAGTTATTTTAAAGTTTTCATACCTTTAGAAAAGAAGAAAAATAATTATAACTTTTATTAACAGCGATTTTTTTTAAAACCGTTCAAAATATATACATTTACATAAAAATTACTACAGAAAAAAAATTGGGTTAAATTTAAAAATATATTTGCTTTAATTCGAACCTGGTCATCGTTAAATCTAACTTAATATATTGCATTATTTTTTGAGAAAAGTGTTGAATGTGTAGAATTAGTTTGTTAAATGTTTAAAACCCTTTTCAAAATTGTATACATTTTATATTAAAAGACTACAGAAAAAGAAACTACGAAATGTATCACAGTGTTATTTTAACTATAAATTTGGTGAAATTAAGTAGGTACGTAAAAAATTAATCTTTCATAATATTTCATTATCTTTTTGCAAATCAATTACTGAATAAAAGTGAATATAAAATCGTCTAGTGCCTAAATACAAATGCCACTGGAGCACTTACGTAACTTATTTTATAATATTGTAATATGATTCTTTTTTAAAACAATAATAAAATAATAAACAAATCTTTAATATTAAGTCATCATCATCATCATTACAGCCCTTCACAAGTCCACTGCTGAACATAGGCCTCCCCCAAAAAATGCCACAAAGCACGGTCCTGAGCCACCTGCATCCATCGACTTCCTGCATGTCTTACCAGGTCGTCACTCCATCTAGTGGGGGGACGCCCTACACTTCGTCCGCCGGTACGAGGCCGCCACTCGAGAACCTTTTTTCCCCATCGGTTGTCGGTTCTTAGAGCTATATGGCCGGCCCATTGCCACTTCAGCTTACTAATCCGTTGGGCTATGTCGGTCACGCTGGTTCTACTGCGGATAACCTCATTTCTAAGTTTATCACGCAGTGAAACTCCGAGCATAGCCCTCTCCATAGCTCGCTGAGCGACCTTGAGCTTCCTCATCCGGCCAGCAGTGAAGGACCACGTCTCAGTTCCGTATGTCATCACTGGCAACACGCACTGGTTGTACAGCCTCGTTTTCAAGTTTTGAGGTATACCTGACGAGAAGATGTGCCGTAATTTCCCGAACGCTGCCCAGCCGAGTTGAATCCGTCGATTGACCTCTCGGTCGAAGTTGGACTTACCTAGTCGGACTATTTGTCCCAGGTAAACATACTCGTCAACAACTTCGAGCTTAGTGCTCCCAACAACTACCGGCATAGGTGTGACATGGACATTAAACATGATCTTTGTTTTGTCCATGTTCATCTTAAGACCTATCCGTTGGGAGGCACTATTGAGGTCATTGAGCATAGTGCTTAGGTCCTCCAGCGATTCCGCCATAAGGACTATATCGTCGGCAAATCGAAGGTGAGTGATGTACTCGCCATTGATGTTAATACCGTATCCTTTCCAGTCCAGAAGCTTGAAAACGTCCTCCAATGCAGCGGTGAAGAGTTTCGGGATATAACGTCACCCTGTCTTACACCTCTCTGCAGTTGGATAGGTTTCGTACCCTGTTCTGTACTCGGATAGCCATTCTAGCGCTACTGTACAAGCACTTCAGCACTTCGATATACCGACAGTCAACTTGGCACCGCTGAAGGGACTGCAGCACCGCCAAATTTCAACGGAATCAAAGGCTTTCTCATAGTCCACATACGCCAGACATAGTGGCAAATTGTACCCTCGGACTTCTGTACAATTTGCCGAAGGGTATGTATGTGGTCTATGGTGCTAAAGCCTTTTCGAAACCGGCTTGTTCGGGAGGCTGGAAGTCGTCGAGTCTGCGTGCGAGACGATTCGTAATGACTCGAAAACAGCACGTAGACGCGGCTCAGAAGGAAATCGGTCTGTAGTTCTTCAAGAGAGCGTTGTCGCCTTTCTTGAAGAACAAGACCACCGCACTTCTGCTCCACGCCTCCGGTGTAATGCCACCATGTAGGACGGAATTAAAGAGCTTTGAAGGACTTCAGTACCGGTTTTCCACCGCTTTCAGAAGCTCCGCTGTAATTCCATCCTCGCCTGGGGCCTTGCCGTTTTAAGGTGCTGGAGAGCCATTCTAATCTCGCTCAGACTGACGTCCGGGATATCATCGGAATAGTGTCGGATAAGACTCGCCCTTGATCGTTACCACACTTGCGTGTGGCTCCAACGATGATGTGTACAGCTGCCCATAGAACCTCTCAATCTCACTCAAAATTTCAGGTGTCCCGGAAACGACGCTGCCACACTCGGTCTTCAGCTTCGACAGTTGGCTCTTTCTGGCAGACAGATCTCTAGCAAAGACTTTGGAGCCCTGGTTCCGCTCGATTGCTTCTTCAATACGAGCTGTATTGAAGTTGCGCAAGTCCCGCCGCATGCATTTGGAGATCTGTCTGTTCAGTTGCCTGTATTCTGTCAAATCTACTGAAGACTGCAGCTTCATATCCCGTCTAACAGCCATGAGATTAAGAGTGTGATCGGAGAGTTTTTGTGTTCTTCTGCGGCGGTTCTTGCAAAACTTAGCTCCGACCGCATGGACAGTTTCCACGAGCTTGTCATTCATATCGTCCACTGCATTGCAATCTTCTAGGCACTGAAAACGGTTTCGTAGTTCGAGCTGAAAGGTTTCGGGACTTTGGATTAGAGCACGAGGGGGACGGAGCGTTGACTTCATTAGACGTGACCTCTCCAACTTTACGTTTAGGTTCAGTGTGCCCCTCACCATTCGGTGATCGCTGCCGGTTTTCACCTTCGCGATCACTGAGACATCACTGAACAATTGTCGCCTGGTCGTCATAATGAAGTCAATCTCATTTTTTGTCGAACCGTCGGGGCTCAACCAGGTCCACTTCCTGTGGGGCCGCTTCTGGAAGAAAGAGTTCATCATAAAAAGTCCCTCTCTCTCCATGAAGTCGGCCAGCTGCTGGCCCCTTGGGTTCCGTTTACCTACTCCGAATTTCCCTACTTTCGGCTCACCGTACTCTCTTGTGCCTAGTTTTGCGTTGAAGTCTCCCATTAACACCGTATAGTGGGTTTTGGAGGAATGCATGGCTCTAGAGATATCCTCATACATTTCCTCCACCTCCTCATCGGGGTGTGCCGAAGTTGGTGCGTAAACCTGTATGACCTTCAGCGAATACCGTTTGGTGATTCTGAGTATAAGGTACGCAACCCTCGTCGACACACTCCCAATTTTTACAACGTTGTTAACGAGAGACTTGTGGACGATAAATCCGACACCTCCTTGGGACAGATGGTCGCCTTCACGGTGATAGAACAAGTTGCCGGATTCGAGGATTACCGTGTCCTCCCCCTCTCTTCGGACCTCGGATAATCCTATAATATTCCAGCGTAACTTGTCTATCTCTTCTTCCAGCTCCAGGATCTTCTCGTCAGTCCTCAGGTTACGTGCGTTATAAGTTGCCAGGTCGAGTCGTCGTAGGTGGCAACCGAACCTCCACCGGAGATTCTTAGCACCCCCTGCCCCGCCGTTACCATGGTCGCCACCGTAGCCAGGAATAGCGGGGCCGCCGGGGACTGGGGGCCGTTTCTTTGTGTCGTCAATCATGGGGGGTATATTGCCATAGTTGCCACGCTTGGCGAGCGGGTTGGCAACCGAAGTTTTTTATTGTTTTTTGCTGTTATCAGAAAGATGCTGCTGCCCATCCTCTGCCTCAGTTTCCCTCTGTCGCCTCTTACGACACCCACGGGAAGATATGGGGTAGTGAGTATTCTTACCCGCCACTACACGGGGCTACTTAATATTAAGTATCTGATAATTAATTTCAACTGCAACATACAGGGTGTCCAGTAAATAGCACGACATACTGCAGGGGGTGATAGCTAGGGTCACTACCTATCAATACAACACAATATATGTTCAGCAAAATCTTACGGATTTACAGTTTTACAAAATTTTCCGAAATACCGAAAATCTCTACCTTGAAACAGATTTTAAGCATCTCGTAATGAAAAATCCTGTTCTAGTACTTTTTTACATCAAATTATTTGTGAATAGTTACTTTACTCATTGATAAGTCTTTTTCTATCAAAGACAAGAATGTTTTCAAGAAATACTATTTTTTGTTTAAATTTGCACAGAACTATTTTCTTATCACTTAAGTTTAACCTACAGTGGTGAAAAAAAATGTTTGTGGCAGTTTTGTACAACAAACTTAAAAAATAGCTTGTTTAAAAAAATACAAAAAAATAAGCTATTTTAGTTAATAAGAGCATTTTATTTTAAATGCAAGTAATGTGACTTTAAATTCGAATCGTTGTAAGATCGTACTACGGTTCGAATTACATAATAATTAATCTACAGTCGACCGGCCGGCCGGTCTGTAAATGACATCTTGAAGGATAAGGTGATAGTAAAAAAAACAGAGGAGTTAACTTTAATAAACATTCATTTAAATAAATTACAATAAATGCTCAAATTGCTTCCTTGTGCCCTAATACAAGCTCGGCTCGGTAATTATTGGCATTTAATGTGGGTGGAAGCTCGACAGGACCCACAATCTGGCCATTAAAATCCCACACCATAAATTTATTTTGAATTGGTACTGGGACCTGTCTTCTCTTGACATATACGGATTTTCTAATTGCCAACTATGTAAATTATGCAAATTCAAGTAGCCGTCCTTTCTGCAGGCTGACTCATCCTCCATAACACCTTATTAAAAAAGTTTGGGTCCTCCCGATGCATTTCAAGCATGCGGCGGCAGAATTGAACTCTCGGCAGGTAGTCTCTAGTTAAAAGAGTTTGCACGCGTCGTACGTGAAATGGATGGTATCCATACCTCTTAAGTACTGAATGAACAGTGGACTTCGGTATCCCTGTGCGCCGTTGTATCGCCCTAACCGAAGTTGTCGGGTCTTGTTCTCGTTCCTGAAGCACTATGTCTTCGTCAACAACTTGAGGCCGTCCACCGCCACGTTGACCAGGGAGTCTGCCTTCCATGTAGGAGTTATGCACTCTGGTAAACATTTCATGGTGTGGATGTCTCCTATCGGGAAACCTTTCCCTGTAGAGGGTGGCAGCAGCTCGGGAACTTTGGCCAGCTTCTCCGTAAATAAGGTGCATCTCAGCATACTCTCGCTGCGTATAACCAGGAAAAACGCGGCGGTTGGCCATGTTATAAAACACAAAAGTCCAGGTGGTCGCCAAGTCGTCGTAGTGATCACAATAAAAAATCCAAATCGTAAGGCAAACAAAGTCCGGGGTCCAAGGCACAAAACAGTCGTCAGTACGAAACAATAATTTGTGAACACAGAGATGCGTTGCGCACGGTTTAAGGTAGCGTACTGACAAGTGTCGCAAATAAGGTTGAGAGTGAGACACAAAATCACAATGCAAGAAAGAGCGGGATAGCACATGCGCTTCTTTTGTTAGACAGTAACCGGTCGGGTCGGGTCGGTCGGCGAGCAGGTAAAAACCTTTAGTCATTACGCGTGCATGTTGCATTTTACGTGTCACAACTAGTTTTATAATAATTCGCGTAAATGCGCAGCTATTACTTATTCTCATAGTGGTCTTTGTCAAAATTACGTTAATTACATTTTCAACAAAATCAGCTTCTCTGGAACTAAAATAGCATTTTTTGTATTTTTTAATGAAAATGCACTAGTATTGTATCTTTCCTAAATCACCATTAAACAAGCTATTTTTAAGTTTGTTGTACAAAACTGCCACATACATTTTTTTCACCACTGTAGGTTAAACTTAAGTGATAAGAAAATAGTTCTGTGCAAATTTAACCAAAAATAGTATTTCTTGAAAACATTCTTGTCTTTGATAGAAAAAGACTTATCAATGAGTAAAGTAACTATTCACGAATAATTTGATGTAAAAAAGTACTAGAACAGGATTTTTCATTACGAGATGCTTAAAATCTGTTTCAAGGTAGAGATTTTCGGTATTTCGGAAAATTTTGTAAAACTGTAAATCCGTAAGATTTTGCTGAACATATATTGTGTTGTATTGATAGGTAGTGACCCTAGCTATCACCCCCTGCAGTATGTCGTGCTATTTACTGGACACCCTGTATATGAAATACAGAATATTTAATACTATAACGTTTTTTATAATAGTTAAATCTTTTTAAAGAAATCTTATAAAGAAATGACAAAAAATAGACTGATTCGATGTTACCTCAAATTTTCTTCTTTGTTCATTTTGGCTCAATTTTCATATTCTTCTGGACGAAGCTTGCAAAAGTACAACTGTTTCTTTCCTTTTAAAATTAATCTACCGTTTCTTGAAGTTTGAACTTTGGTCATGATATAAAAAAATTCTGTGGAGGCAGATCGAACCTGGTAACTTCAACGCGCCGCAGCGAGAGAGCGCTCAGCTACTCGTCAAACATATGGCACGACCATATCTAGGTCAAGTGGTCACGCCTCAATAGATTTGCGCGTGAGCGGGTTCCCCCCGCCAGTCCGCAGCTACTTCCGACGTAGAACGCACGCCACTCTCGCGCTCGCCTTTGTTAATATAATTATTTTAGTCGCGATGTGCATTTCCAGTTGTCTATAAATTCTATTGTTTGTGTTAAAATTTCTTTCCTTTGCTTTCACTACGCTATCCGCCTTCCTAAATGTTCTCTGCACTTATAGACAATAAACGTTTTGTGCGTTATATGTGGTGACTTTTATTGACAATATATCTCCCACACTGGTGACCCGCGTTTGAACATAAAAACAGTTTTAAAAAAAAAGTGCATTAGACTTAAAAAGTGTGACCATGTCGAAACCAACATCACAAGATGGCGGAGCTAGTGGCACGGCTTCAACCGACACTTTTCGAGTCGGAGTTCGCATACCTCCTTTTTGGGCTGAGGAACCAGCCGTTTGGTTCGCACAATTGGAAGGACACTTTTCGTTGTCCGGTATATCTGATGACAAAACAAAATTTTATTATGTCATATCTCAACTAGATCTCCGTTACGCAGCAGAAGTAAAGGATATAATTGTGTCACCTCCAGCTACAGGAAAGTATGAACACCTTAAAAGTGAGCTAATTAAAAGGTTATCGATGTCAAGAGAGAGGGAAGTCAAGCAATTATTGACACACGAGTAATTAGGCGATCGACCCCCCTCCCAGTTCTTAAGACACTTGCGTCATCTAGCAGGAATTGAGGTACCGGACGAGTTCCTAAAAACCATCTGGAGGAGTCGTCTCCCTACACACGTACAGACCGCAATAGCATCACAACAGCGAGCGGATTTAAACAGCTTAGCCGATTTAGCAGATGCCGTGATGGATATCGTCTCCTCTACACCTCAGATAGCAGCCACAGCCATTGCTACTGGATCGCAGTTTGACGAAATGTCAAGACAAATTGCGCAACTTACCAGGCAAGTAGAAGCACTCACTTTAAACAAGCATAGATCACGGTCACGCTCCAAAAATAGAAGCAATCGCCGACAGCACAGCCAAACTCGATCGAATTCTAACTACAGGCGTTTCCCTAAATGTTGGTATCATTGGAAGTTCGGAGATACTGTAAACCGTTGCGTTAAGCCGTGCGACTATGTGTCGGAAAACTCAAAGGGCAGTCGTTAATGGCGACATACGATAGCCCTTCACAGCCAAGTCGCCTCTTTGTTACAGACCGTAGAAGTAAAATGCAATTTTTAGTCGACACTGGAAGCGACATTTGCGTTTTTCCCAAAACGGCACTCAAGCGAAATCAACCAAAGACGGACTATCAACTTTTCGCAGCAAACGGTACTAGCATAGCTACTTACGGCTATGCACACCTAGAGTTGGACTTGGGATTGCGTCGCGAATTCTCCTGGCGCTTCGTCGTGGCCGACGTTACGAAACCCATCATCGGAGTCGATTTTTTATCGCATTTTAACTTAATAGTCGACGTCCGACATCGACGGCTGATTGATAATACAACTATATTAATCACTACCGCAACAACAGCATCCTCGCCAGCCATTATTTCTTCAGTGAAGACCATGACAGGCAAATACCAGACAATACCACGACATACTTCGAGATTATCCAGAGATAACGCGACCATCTGGTACTCAGCAAGCTCCTGCACATACTACTGTTCATCATATCAGAACTACACCGGGTCCACCCGTCTTTTGTAATCCAAGACGATTAGCACCCGATAAATTAATAGCAAAACAGGAATTTGCAGCCATGATAAAGTGTGGTGTAGCAAGACCATCTGACAGCCCGTGGTCGTCTCCACTCCATCTATCTCCAAAGAAGGATAACGGATGGCGGCCATGCGGAGACTACCGTATGCTCAATGCACGCACAATACCAGACAGATACCCAATACGTCATATCCATGACTTTGCACATAATTTTCTCCGGTTCCCGTATCTTCTCCACCATAGATCTGGTGAAAGCTTACAACTAAATAAGGGTTGCCGAAGAAAATATATGTAAAACGGCAATATCAACAACCTTTGGACTATATGAGTTCCCCTTCATGACGTACGGCCTTAGAAACTCAGGCCAGACGTTTCAAAGGTTTGTTGATGAAATGACGCGAGACCTGGAATTTTGCTACGCCTACCTGGACGACTTCTTAGTGTTCTCGCCTGACGAAGAAACGCATAAAAATCACCTGCGCCAAATATTTAATAGACTCAAGAAATACAGTATGGTAATTAACACAAACAAATGCGTATTTGGGGCAACACAAGTAACCTTCTTAGGTCACACTGTCTCAACGCATGGTGTGAAGCCACTGGACTCAAAGGTCGAAGCTATCCAGAGCTTTCCCATACCAAAAAACGTGAAAGAGCTTAGACGCTTCCTAGGAATGATTAATTTCTACCGGCGGTTCATCCCAGGTGCTGCTGAAATCCAAGCACCCTTACATGTACTACTTACCGGAACAGTAAAGGATCGTATCCAATCGCCATTTCTGGTGACAGCCTTAAGGCTTTTAACAAGTGCAAACAAAGCCTCTGCCAAGCAGCATTACTAGCACACCCAAACCTGCAAGCACGTCTAGCACTAGTTACAGACGCCTCAGACTTGGCCATCGGAGCAGCGTTGCAGCAACGAAAGGATGGCAATTGGCAACCTCTTGCATTTTTTTCGAGAAAACTAAGCCCTGGACAAAAGAAATATTCCCCATATGATCGGGAACTACTGGCAATATATGAGTCAATAAAATATTTCCGTCATATGTTAGAAGCGAGACACTTTACAGTGTATACAGACCACAATCCGCTATGCTTTGCTTTCCATGCAAGAAAAAAGAATTGTACTCCCAGGCAATTTAGACACTTGGATTACATTTCATAATTCACCACGGATATACAGCATATAGCAGGAAAAGACAACGTAGTAGCCGATACACTATCCCGAGTCGAAGACATAACACAAGGAATTACCTTAACTCTGCTAGCCAAATCACAAGAGTCGGACCCAGAGTTGAAAGAAGTGCTCAGAGGAGAAACCTCATTGGTATTAAAAAAAATATCAATACCTTGAACAGATAAGCATTTGTATTGCGAGGTAAGTACAAAGAAAGTACGACCATACGTACCTAAAGACTTACGACATCGCGTTTATGACAGCCTGCATGCCCTTAACCACCCTGGTGCTAATGCAACATCGCGACTAGTGTCACAACGCTACGTTTGGCCGAGCGTCCGCAAAGACTGTCGAGAATGGACAAAGACATGTTATGCTTGTCAACGTGCGAAAATTACAAGGCACGTCTCTTCACCAATAGGCACTTTCGTCATTCCACAGGCCAGATTTATGCACGTCCATATAGATATAGTTGGACCACTACCACTATCCCATGGAAAAAGGTACTGCCTCACCGCAATTGACCGGTTCACTCGATGGCCTGAAGCAATAGCTTTCTTATCCGGATGGATCGCACGATTTGGATGTCCCATTGAAGTTGTGACCGATAGAGGAAGACAATTCGAATCAGCATTATTTAAATATCTAGCAGAAATGTCTGGCTTCCAACACAAGCGCACAACAGCCTACCACCCGGCATGTAATGGCATGATAGAGAGATTTCATCGACAATTGAAAGCAGCCATTATATGCCACGGAAATAAAAGCTGGACTGAGTCACTCCCGCTAGTCTTATTGGGTATACGGTGCGCCCACAAAGAAGACCTCGAAGCAACATCCGCCGAATTATTATATGGCGAAACGCTCAGACTACCCGGGGAAATGTTTAATCCAAATACGAACATAACAACCGACGTATCTGACTTCACAGCGCGTCTCAGAGAATTCGCAATAAAATTACAACCTCAGCCAGCCTCTCGACACAGTGATAAAAGAATATTCATTTTTAAAGAGCTCCTAATAGCGACACATGTATTCCTTAAAGAGGATGCCTGTCGAAAAGCCTTGCAACCAGCTTACAGAGGCCCATATAAAGTCTTAGAGAGAGGTAACAAGACATACACAATTTTAATAAAGGGCAAGAAGATAACTGTTACCATAGATAGGTTAAAGCCGGCTTACCTACTCAAAGACATGACGGTTACTGAGCAAACAGCGCCTACAACGTTATTAACAAGAAAGTGTGAAAATTCACCCCCGGAGAAAGCACCACCAGATAATATAATAAAATGTACAAAATCAGGAAGGAGAGTAAGATTCCCTGATTATTATCGCCCGTAGGACGGTCTCTGGAGGGGGGTGATGTGGAGGCAGATCGAACCTGGTAACTTCAACGCGCCGCAGCGAGAGAGCGCACAGCTACTCGTCAAACATATGGCACGACCATATCTAGGTCAAGCGGCCACGCCTCAATAGATTTGCGCGTGAGCGGGTTCCCCCCGCCAGTCCGCAGCTGCTTCCAACGTAGAACGCACGCCACTCTCGCGCTCGCCCGGGCTATCGTCTTTGTTAATATAATTATTTTAGTCGCGATGTGCATTTCGAGTTGTCTATAAATTCTATTGTTTGTGTTAAAATTTCTTTCCTTTGCTTTCACTACGCTATCCGCCTTCCTAAATGTTCTCTGCACTTATAGACAATAAACGTTTTGTGCGTTATATGTGGTGACTTTTATTGACAATATATCTCCCACACTGGTGACCCGCGTTTGAACATAAAAACAGTTTTAAAGAAAAAGTGCATTAGACTTAAAAAGTGTGACCATGTGGAAACCAACATCACAAGATGGCGGAGCTAGTGGCACGGCTTCAACCGACACTTTTCGAGTCGGAGTTCGCATACCTCCTTTTTGGGCTGAGGAACCAGCCGTTTGGTTCACACAAGTGGAAGGACACTTTTCGTTGTCCGTATATCAGATGACAAAACAAAATTTTATTATGTCATATCTCAACTAGATCACCGTTACGCAGCAGAAGTAAAGGATATAATTGTGTCACCTCCAGCTACAGGAAAGTATGAACACCTTAAAAGTGAGCTAATTAAAAGGTTATCGATGTCAAGAGAGAAGGAAGTCAAGCAATTATTGACACGCGAGAAATTAGGCGATCGTCGCCCCTCCCAGTTCTTAAGACACTTGCGTCATCTAGCAGGGATTGAGGTACCGGACGAGTTCCTAAAAACCATCTGGAGGAGTCGTCTCCCTACACACGTACAGACCGCAATAGCGTCACAACCGCGAGCGGATTTAAACAGCTTAGCTGATTTAGCAGATGCCGTGATGGATATCGTCTCCTCTACATCACAGATAGCAGCCACAGCCGTTGCTACTGGATCGCAGTTTGACAAAATGTCAAGACAAATTGCGCAACTTACCAGGCAAGTAGAAGCACTAACTTTAAACAAGCATAGATCACGGTCACGCTCCAAAAATAGAAGCAATCGCCGACAGCACAGCCAAACTCGATCGAATTCTAACTACAGGCGTTTCCCTAAATGTTGATATCATTGGAAGTTCGGAGATACTGCAAACCGTTGCGTTAAGCCGTGCAACTATGTGTCGGAAAACTCAAAGGGCAGTCGTTAATGGCGACATACGATAGCCCTTCACAGCCAAGTCGCCTCTTTGTTACAGACCGTAGAAGTAAAATGCAATTTTTAGTCGACACTGGAAGCGACATTTGCGTTTTTCCCAAAACGGCACTCAAGCGAAATCAACCAAAGACAGACTATCAACTTTTCACAGCAAACGGTACTAGCATAGCTACTTACGGCTATGCACACCTAGAGTTGGACTTGTGATTGCGTCGCGAATTCTCCTGGCGCTTCGTCGTGGCCGACGTTAGGAAACCCATCATCGGAGTCGATTTTTTATCGCATTTTAACTTAATAGTCGACGTCCGACATCGACGGCTGATTGATAATACAACTACATTAATCACTACCGCAACAACAGCATCCTCGCCAGCCATTATTTCTTCAGTGAAGACCATGACAGGCAAATACCAGACAATACCACGACATACTTCGAGATTATCCAGAGATAACGCGACCATCTGGTACTCAGCAAGCTCCTGCACATACTACTGTTCATCATATCAGAACTACACCGGGTCCACCCGTCTTTTGTAATCCAAGACGATTAGCACCCGATAAATTAATAGCAAAACAGGAATTTGCAGCCATGATAAAGTGTGGTGTAGCAAGACCATCTGACAGCCCGTGGTCGTCTCCACTCCATCTATCTCCAAAGAAGGATAACGGATGGCGGCCATGCGGAGACTACCGTATGCTCAATGCACGCACAATACCAGACAGATACCCAATACGTCATATCCATGACTTTGCACATAATTTCTCCGGTTCCCGTATCTTCTCCACCATAGATCTGGTGAAAGCTTACAACTAAATAAGGGTTGCCGAAGAAAATATATGTAAAACGGCAATATCAACAACCTTTGGACTATATGAGTTCCCCTTCATGACGTACGGCCTTAGAAACTCAGGCCAGACGTTTCAAAGGTTTGTTGATGAAATGACGCGAGACCTGGAAATTTGCTACGCCTACCTGGACGACTTCTTAGTGTTCTCGCCTGACGAAGAGACGCATAAAAATCACCTGCGCCAAATATTTAATAGACTCAAGAAATACAGTATGGTAATTAACACAAACAAATGCGTATTTGGGGCAACACAAGTAACTTTCTTAGGTCACACTGTCTCAACGCATGGTGTGAAGCCACTGGACTCAAAGGTCGAAGCTATCAGAGCTTTCCCATACCAAAAACGTGAAAGAGCTTAAACGCTTCCTAGGAATGATTAATTTCTACCGGCGGTTCATCCCAGGTGCTGCTGAAATCCAAGCACCCTTACATGTACTACTTACCGGAACAGTAAAGGATCGTATCAATCGCCATTTCTGGTGACAGCCTTAAGGCTTTTAACAAGTGCAAACAAAGCCTCTGCCAAGCAGCATTACTAGCACACCCAAACCTGCAAGCACGTCTAGCACTAGTTACAGACGCCTCAGACTTGGCCATCGGAGCAGCATTGCAGCAACGAAAGGATGGCAATGGCAATCTCTTGCATTTTTTCGAGAAAGCTAAGCCCTGGACAAAAGAAATATTCCCCATATGATCGGGAACTACTGGCAATATATGAGTCAATAAAATATTAATATAATTTCCGTCATATGTTAGAAGCGAGACACTTTACAGTGTATACAGACCACAATCCGCTATGCTTTGCTTTCCATGCAAGAAAAAAGAATTGTACTCCCAGGCAATTTAGACACTTGGATTACATTTCATAATTCACCACGGATATACAGCATATAGCAGGAAAAGACAACGTAGTAGCCGATACACTATCCCGAGTCGAAGACATAACACAAGGAATTACCTTAACTCTGCTAGCCAAATCACAAGAGTCGGACCCAGAGTTGAAAGAAGTGCTCAGAGGAGAAACCTCATTGGTATTAAAAAAAATATCAATACCTTGAACAGATAAGCATTTGTATTGCGAGGTAAGTACAAAGAAAGTACGACCATACGTACCTAGAGACTTACGACATCGCGTTTATGACAGCCTGCATGCCCTTAGCCACCCTGGTGCTAATGCAACATCGCGACTAGTGTCACAACGCTACGTTTGGCCGAGCGTCCGCAAAGACTGTCGAGAATGGACAAAGACATGTTATGCTTGTCAACGCGCGAAAATTACAAGGCACGTCTCTTCACCAATAGGCACTTTCGTCATTCCACAGGCCAGATTTATGCACGTCCATATAGATATAGTTGGACCACTACCACTATCCCATGGAAAAAGGTACTGCCTCACCGCAATTGACCGGTTCACTCGATGGCCTGAAGCAATACCTATTGCGGACATAACAGCTGAAACAGTAGCAAAAGCTTTCTTATCCGGATGGATCGCACGATTTGGATGTCCCATTGAAGTTGTGACCGATAGAGGAAGACAATTCGAATCAGCATTATTTAAATATCAGCAGAAATGTCTGGCTTCCAACACAAGCGCACAACAGCCTACCACCCGGCATGTAATGGCATGATAGAGATTTCATCGACAATTGAAAGCAGCCATTATATGCCACGGAAATAAAAGCTGGACTGAGTCACTCCCGCTAGTCTTATTGGGTATACGGTGCGCCACAAAGAAGACCTCGAAGCAACATCCGCCGAATTATTATATGGCGAAACGCTCAGACTACCCGGGGAAATGTTTAATCCAAATACGAACATAACAACCGACGTATCTGACTTCACAGCGCGTCTCAGAGAATTCGCAATAAAATTACAACCTCAGCCAGCCTCTCGACACAGTGATAAAAGAATATTCATTTTTAAAGAGCTCCTAATAGCGACACATGTATTCCTTAAAGAGGATGCCTGTCGAAAAGCCTTGCAACCAGCTTACAGAGGCCCATATAAAGTCTTAGAGAGAGGTAACAAGACATACACAATTTTAATAAAGGGCAAGAAGATAACTGTTACCATAGATAGGTTAAAGCCGGCTTACCTACTGAAAGACATGACGGTTACTGAGCAAACAGCGCCTACAATGTTATTAACAAGAAAGTGTGAAAATTCACCCCCGGAGAAAGCACCACCAGATAATATAATAAAATGTACAAAATCAGGAAGGAGAGTAAGATTCCCCAATTATTATCGCCCGTAGGACGGTCTCTGGAGGGGGGTGATGTGGAGGCAGATCGAACCTGGTAACTTCAACGCGCCGCAGCGAGAGAGCGCACAGCTACTCGTCAAACATATGGCACGACCATATCTAGGTCAAGCGGCCACGCCTCAATAGATTTGCGCGTGAGCGGGTTCCCCCCGCCAGTCCGCAGCTACTTCCGACGTAGAACGCACGCCACTCTCGCGCTCGCCCGGGCTATCGTCTTTGTTAATATAATTATTTTAGTCGCGATGTGCATTTCGAGTTGTCTATAAATTCTATTGTTTGTGTTAAAATTTCTTTCCTTTGCTTTCACTACGCTATCCGCCTTCCTAAATGTTCTCTGCACTTATAGACAATAAACGTTTTGTGCGTTATATGTGGTGACTTTTATTGACAATATATCTCCCACTCTCATTCTTTGTTAGCTGTTGTCTTCATATACTATACATACTTTTTATTTTTTAGTTAGTTTCTATAAACTTATTGTTTTGGCCTCTTCTCGTATTTGTCATAATATTATTTTCTCGTCTTGTCCTGTCATTTTCTGGTCACGGTCGCCATGTAATATAGGAAGGGTCTTGAATGAATTAGGAGACGTGTTGATGCTTCTATAATTTAATTATACTACTTCAACTTATTCTACCTTAACACTAATATATACTATTTTGGTGGCTACACTACAATACAGAAGAAAATAATTAGGTCCATTATGTATTCCTGAAAATACACAATATGAAAATAGTGACGGCGTAAGCCCTTTCCCGAGTACGAAACCACAAGAGAAGAAGAAGATATGCATAATAAGCAGCTCCACCAATACAAATGTGCTCTCATTAGCGGAAAAAGTATTTAAATACACCAAATTATGCCACTACCGGAAACCTTACGCTGGAGTACATCATCTTTTAAATGGTTTGGAGAAAAAACTTAAGGATTTTACATTAAACGATGTTTGTATTACATTTATTGGAGAGTCGAACTTCAGGAAAACTTGAACATAGTAACTAGTATAAGACATGAAGTATCGAAAATTCAACACACTAATATAATAATTTGCCTACCAACTTACAAATATTATGGAAATTGTGGTAACATAATGTATAACAGTAGAGTTGAAGCATTTAATCATCAATTATACATGGACAATCTTTGTTATGAACAAAGATATTTGATAGATTCAAGTAAAAAACTCACTTACACTCAAGACATATTATGTATTATTCAAATTCGGGTGCAATAAATAAATCCGGACTCAAAACTGATTTCAAAGATTTAAGATTGTCCCTTCATTGCATGATTTTTTCTTTTTAAATGAAAAAAATCATAGTTATATAAAGTGTGCTCTAAATTATAGGAGAAATAATTAAATAATTCCTTATTAAAAATAACTTAGGAAAAAGCTTAAAAAACAATATGATGTAAATTTCCATCACCATGCAGCAATAAAACACATATTAATGTTCATTTATCTTATTTATTCTGTTTGATATTTCAAAAACACAATTATTGTTTTTATTTAAGCATATATTGACTACACATTTATTGCACAATATTGTAGAATACCCCTTAAATTTTACTTACATACCCACTATAGGCCAATGTTTCAAGTTTTTTTTCTGACATCTCTAGGAGGTGTAGGAGCTACAGCACCTTTTCTTCTCTTTGCATCCAATTTTTGCTCCAACATATTCAGACTAGGACATCCTCTTTTAGCTTGTAAAGCAATGTCCTTGTTGTATAGAACAAACGCTACTTCGTTCCGAAATTGGCCTTGGCTAAGTATCGTTTTCTCAGGTTCATTTCTTTTTACTACATTTCTTTTATAGACAATCCATGAATTGATTGCTGCTAAATCGAGTAAATGAAGAAAAAAATCGTAGATACCACTTTTTATTTAGACCTTAGAGTGATGTGATTTCTCCCAAGAAAACTGTCCATCAAATCTACCCCTCCCATGTGCTTATTATATTCCCGTACTATCAGTGGGCAAGTCATTAAAATTTTCTCTTTCCTTACCTTGTCATATCTTTGCACAGTAGTCTCAGGCAATGCTCCAACATATGTAAATAGAAGGGTAACTATCTTAATGTCTTTTCAGGCCACACAAGTCATTTCAACGTCATCAACTATAGAAACCCTTTCCTCATAGCTTCCTCTAGGATATGATTTCTTCATAAACTCTTTCTTCTCTGGTAATTTTGAATTTGGAATACGGTTTTGCTATACTGTGCCTACAGATTAAATACCTAGTTTAGGTAGGTAATATACCAATGGGACAGAGCTGTAGAAATTGTCGAAGTAGACAATGTGATTTAGCATTTTGGGGACTCCTAGAAGTAGCCGAACTACCACATTCCCAGTTGCACCTAGGTCAGGTTCATTATCCAATATCTCTGATTTTTCTTTCCCAGAATAAATTTCAAAGGAGAATGCCAGAATCTCTATAGAACTTTACCCCACCTAAAATTGCGGTGTACACGATTGCCGTATGCGTAATTTGTTTGCTGTTTTTTTACTTTATGCAAATGATATAAGTTAAGGTTATTAGAACTTGCGATTTTTTTAATTGAACTTATATAATTACATTAACCTTATGTTTTATAATAACATTTGTTGCAGTTTATCGTAATTGCAATTTATAAATTGTCAGGCGCTAATAAAATATGTAAATAAGGATTTTAGGAAACGAAATAAACTTCCGTTGGGTTTGGATAAAACAATTATATGATCACTAATATTTGAGGTGTTCTCCTGTTTTGGATCTAAAAGATCCTAACACTATAAGATAACCACCACGTGTTCACTGGTTTAGGGATAAACAAATAGGGTGAATCCTTTATGTAAATATTACTCTGGTATGACTCTTTTCTGCTTAGGAGTTCGTCTGGGGAGGCACGACTTTCCCATTTCAGTCGACAAGCTGCAGTGCGTGCACTGCTGTGTTCCGGTCTGAAGGGTATAGAGAGTCAGTATAATTACGGGCTGTGAAGCATTCCGTCTTAAATAAAAACGTATCTGTACCCTTCTTTGTTTGAAGTTCGCTTTAGGTGTCTGTGTGTCACTTATCGTCACATATGATTTGATATTGCTTGTCATTTCAGTTTTTGGTAGTGTATTGCTAGGCATAATATTATATAGATGCGTACTTTGACCGGCGATCGTACCAGCTACCATTTCTCCCATAAACTTTGTATGTAGGTCTGGCATATTTAAGATCGTAAATTCACTAACGCGATTTTGGGCATTTGCCTCTTTTAACTTTTACAACATTGTACACAGAATGTGAAGATACGGTACATTTTATTACAATTTAACAGCGATATCATCCCAAAATAAATCGAAAATAATGAATATGGGTTCATAATAATATCAGTGGTATGTTCGACTATTGCTGGTAGGTCTGGAAAGAAATAACAACACACAAGTTATATTTTAATTTGACAGCTGGGTGGATGTTCGGATGAGAGATTTTCCTATTAATTCACTATTTCTTAAAAGCTTCCTCTGGTAGTTTCTTCTTTTTGTTACTGTGAGCTTCTAAATTATATTGTTTCCATCTAGCTTCTATATTGTAGTGGATTCCCTATGGAGCGCAAAATACCCGCCTTTTAATCTCGTGGAGCCCAATTACCACCCGCCCGTATGTCACCCCTCTGTTTTATTACTATATAAAATAAATTAAAAAACGATTATTTAGATTATTTAATTTTTTATGGAAAACTATGAGCTTGTATGGATTGTAGTTCTTCAATAGAGCGTTGTCAACTTTCTTGAAGCAATGTAGATGAGTATCACGCATCTAGTACTGATGGAACTCAAATAAATATCTTGATAACACCTGCAAGAAATAAACCTTTTAAAAATTAAAAGATAATTGATATTTTGCTCTTTTGATTTATCAATTGAAAATTATTTTTTCAAAAATTGTAGCATGTTAAATAGTGGCTAAGTTTTGAAGATTGCTGAACAAAATAAATACATATTTTTATAGCCTACAAATAATTGCTTCAAGTGTTTTTCCATTTTCATTTTATACATGTCATCATCATCATTACGGCCTATCAAAAATCCACTATACCACTGTATCCACCGGGCACAAAGCTTCCTGACCGCTAAATGTTCATGGAGGATTTTGTGCACTTGACTCATACCGATGCCTAAGCTTGTCCGAATCTGCTGATAAGTCACTCTTTTGTCAGTCTCTATCATACGCCGCACAACACACATAGTTCCACATAGGCCTTTCCCATAGATTTCCTCATTGCGAGATATTTACTATAATTGCCACGGATTGAGTTAGTACGTGAAATCATATCAAAATCTTGTTGGACATTGTCGATCATTATCAATATTTCGACAAAAGTACATCAAAATATAATATAAGAGACTACAGACCTCATTGCAGGCAGGCTATGAAAGTAATCATTGGCTTCAACTGTGTGATATATTATACGTTGTCTAGATCCCAAGACAGACCGTCTATATCCTAAGCAAATGTATGTGAAATTATTCTTCAGCATTATATTTCCATTTCCACCTTGTTTGTTAAGAAGCAATGAGCACGCTTCATAGATAACAGCATCTGGTTGAAGCTAAAAATTATAAACAGACGTTAGAACATATTTCATAAAAAGTAAGTCCAAGTCAAGTAAATGTGGTACATTGTTTATAGTCAAATTATTGGGTTGGCTATAGACGTCCGGTACTTGACTTTAATTATTTTTTCAGTTTTGGATGTCGTAAATGCGTTTTGAATTAATTACGATAAAAATAAATTTCACTAATAATTGCGTATAACGAAACGCAAATATGTAAATTTGGTCAAGTATTATGAAGTAACGTCGAGTACTTGATTTTAATTATGTTTTCAGTATAGGAGGTTTGTCAGGGTTAAGCTAGAACCTTTTATACTGTTTTTGAATTACGGAAATGTGTTTTGAATTGAATACTATAAAAATAAATTTCACTAACTAAAAATTGCATATAAAGAAACGGGTCACCCATAAAAAAGTTAATTACTTTGACCCAGACAATCCATTTGTAACTAAAAGTGGGACTCATACACAACGAATTGAGTCGCAGTGGAGAGCAGTCAAAGAGGTTCTTAAGAACGAAAGAAAATTATAACAATTCACATTACATTGTTTCATTGACCACTATCATAGTAGAGTTTAGGGCAAACTGACTTTATAGATAAGATAGGTCGAATTTGTACTAATACCGAATCAAAACGCCCCGATTCCACGTAGTCTTGTCTGCCCAACCCCTAGAGTGTTTTTGTAAAGCCGTAGGCGCGGAGGGAGAGCAGGCCCCGCCCGCTGTAGCAAATCGCAGGCACCTGTGAGGCTGGTCGCCGAAGGCGACCAATAAGCCGAAGCTGCGCATGGATGTGAGCATGGATGCCTGTGATTTGCTACGCAAGGGCAAAGGGGCTGCACTTCCTGCAGCGCCGAAGCCGTTGCAGAAGTAACTTTGAGTCAATATTTCTGTTAAAAAAGTAAGGTTATGATTTTACAAAAAAAATTACTACTCATAAACTATACATTTCCGCAACGGGGGAAGGGTTCCCAGGGCTTCCCCTGAACCCTCCCTCTCCTCCATCTCCCTCCCACCCTGTATGCGAGTACTGGATGTCTATAGTTTTACCAAATTAATTTTTTCAAGATACATATTATGCTTTAATTATATATCTGTCTATATAATCAAAGATATTATGATTTTTTACGTGGTAGAGTCATGCTGCAGCTATATTAATAGTATAGTTGTAGCACGAATGGGTCGGCTCGACCGGGGAAGGACCACGCTCTCACAGAATACCAGCGTAAAATAGCAGCTTAATGCTGTTGTGTTTCGTATGGTGAGGGTAGAGAACCGGAGACCCTTTTTACTGGAAAGGAGGCGTTCTATCTTAGTCCTCACGGCTGACAACGCATCTGCATTTAAATTCGCAAACGAAGATAGATGTAGATGTCTATGGGCTACAGCAACCACTTACCATCAGGTGGACTGTGTGCTCGTTTGTCACCCTTATTCTATTAAAAAAATTATATGTTACTGAAGAAGGTGTGAATATTTATAGTTTTATAAATATATATCAATTACGACAGTGACAGAATTGAACTAAATCAACTATATAAATAGCTATTAAACTAAACATACCTGTTGTAAAGTTCTTCATGTTAAAAAAACAGTTTATATTCTGATGGCAATGAGGACATAACATGTCTCCAACATGCCGCATGCTGTGTGTCGACGCAAAGATGACAATCACTGCATCTCCAGATGTGCTGCTAGAAATAAGCACAAATACGTAAAGAATATGATAAATAAATATGTTTCACAAGCTCAAATCATTTCAACGTGTGAAAATAAATGACATTAATTTGACATACGTAATTACGATATTTAAGCCAATGACGAGTGTGTATCATTACACAAAATGCACGAAAATCAATGACTGTAATTTAATAATTATTTAATGAATTTTTCGACGTATAATTGACGGTATATAATAAATCATAATAGAAATCCGTAAATAATATTTTTTAATCATAATCATAATCATAATCTTTATTGCAATCAAATGGTAACAATAGATGTGATGTTTATGACAAAGAATTATATATTTTAATTTAAATAAGTATCGTATAGGTATTTTAAGCGTGCGTATTTATCAATTCGTATAAAGAAACGCAAATGTTATTTGAAATACTGGAAATGATAAAATATTAACCGTTGAATTCCTTTTTTTCATTAATATTTTTCCGCAAGTTGTTTAGTACAAAGATTTATTACAAAAAATTCCAATATTCATAATATTATTATACATACATTTTCCTTTTCTGTACAAGGTGGGGCACGATCTGGCATTGTCCTTTATAGGCATATCCCTCTAAACTACAAAGGAACATAGAGTTTGAAACCCCATTTGTGGGGTTTATTTGGTAGATATTGCTTTAGAAATTGTGCTACTATCCGTTCATCTACAGGTTCGTCATACGGGAGTGAAGCAAATCTGGTATTCAAGTGTTCTATAATTGTACGGATTTTAAATAGCCTATCATGATTTGCATGACCTACCTGCATATGTTCTTCATTATTATTGAAGTGTAGTAATAACTTCAGTTTTTAAAATTTATTTACAGGCATGACTGATGAAATTGGATGATACCCAAACCTAGGAGACCAGAAAGCCCTTGTACTTGAACGTTGAATAGACATATATTATAAAAGAACACCAAAAAGTTTATTCAAATCCTCTTCAGTAAAAAATGTAAATGTATTTGGGTTTTTTTTTTGTGCCGCATATAAATTGTTTTCTTCCACAATTTTACTTAAGAAATCTGAGGTGATAAAACGTCGAAAACACTGATAAGGTGCTTCCAGTTGATTAATCTCTATTCCAGCATTACTCGATTCCAAGAAAGCAATTTTATCTTGTGCAAATTCTTTACTCTTCTTTTTCCACACCAATCTTCTTTTTTCTAATAAATAGCCGTATCTGTTTCTACAACAATGTGTTGGTAATCAATGTATAATATGTGGTGACTTTAACATTGACTTGACATTTGTTGATAATAAATCCACTATATTTATAAATTTAATCAAATCTTATAATTTTAGGCATCTTGTTAATGACGTTAAATTTGTGAGAAATGGTACTCAGTCCATGCATAGACAACATATTGACAAACGTATCGGAGGATTACATAGTTACAGTCAATATTGATCATAATGGTCTATCAGATGGTCATGCTGGTATCATAGTGTACTTATTAGTGGAATTGACAAAGATAGAGAATTGGAAAGAAAGAGCAATAAAGATTGAGAAACCAGTGTTCAATAATAAAAATAAGGACATTTTTAGGAATGAAGTTATTAAAGTAAGTTTAAGAAAAACTGGAAAGCTAAAATGGGTTACAAAAGGTATTAAAATAACAAGTAAAATATATACAAATATATAGGAAAGTTATACAAAAAGCATAAACACTTGCTATTCAGTCTGATATAAGTCAGTGTGTTTATTCTAGTTAAGGAATATGGAAAACAGTGAACAAATATAGAAATAGAAAACCTTCTGAAAGATATGAATCAATGGCCATAAAAATTGACAGAAAAACTATCTACAATACAATAGAACAAGCCGAAATATTCTCAAAAAAAAAATAATGGCAAAAATTATGACAACAGCAACATTAACAGTACAATGGCAATGCTTACCCAAAATACCCAAAAGGTTAAGAAGACTTTGTTTATACGCCCAACAAATTCACAAGAAATTGTAACCGTAGTAAAACGCATGGAAAATAAAAAATCTAGTGGTTATGACGATTTTCGAATAAAAATAATAAAGGATAATATTGATTTGTTAAGTGAACCTTTGGTATATTACTATAATAAATGCATAAGCCAAGGAATATTTCCTGTTAAGTTTAGGATAGCTCAAATAGTACCTATACATAAAAAGAACACAAAAATAGACCGGAAGAATTATATACCTATTGCTCTACTACCAGTATTATCGAAGATTATAGAAAAGTTGATAAAAGTAAGCTTAATGACGCACTTAAGTCGTAATAAGGTTTTGAATGAAAGACAGTTTGGCTACCCAAAAGGTTATAGGAACCGTTGACGCAGTTGATACTATAGTGAATAATATATTTAAAAAAAGTTAAGCTTGCAGGCCTATTTTTAGACTTAACCTCTGCTTTTGGTACCGTAGATCACAGCATTTTAATAAAAAACTAGAATACTATGGAATTAGGGATCAAACACTAAAACTTATTAAATCTTATTTGAGTAATAGGAGACAATTTGTAGAAATTGTAGACACAAAGGAATTAGGAGTACAAACCAAACATAGATTTATAGTAAAATGGCATTCCGCTGGCAACTATGACATCGGGACGTCAAACACCTCAGTCCCCCCCGTGACCGTGGGTGCTGTAAAGCACCCGAAACGTCGGGAATGAAAAAGTTAAATTAAACGCGATATAATCCGTAAAAATTAGTTTAATTTAATTTCATTGGTTCTGATAATACTCGAACCCGGGTTGCTCGCTTACTGGAAAATTTACTGCAAGCGCTTAACCCCTGATCTCCCATTTTTTTAAATCACCTAAATATTAAACTTTTTCAATTTTAATTTATTCTAACAAACTAGCGGCTCAGTACTCAGTGTCCGGAATCAAAGAAAGTTTAAAGCGCCAATTCCGCTTGTTTGTCGACTCTCACCAACTTTTCTCGTTTAAGCTTATTGTCTTTAACTAACGACCACAAAGATGCGCTGCGTAATTTACAGGGAGAGTTATTATATTACTTGATTGTCTCGCGAGTTAATTCTTCTTCACAAAGGACTGGACTTGAGGCTCTCCTGTTTAAGGAAGGATTTGCCTATACAGGCGGATTGTCAACCGCAGTACCAGACGTCTCACTCTTTTGACGCTGCTCCCATATGACGATCTAGACATTTTACGCCTGGGGTAAATTACATCCTATAAAAGTCCACTGCTAAACATAGGCCTCCCTCATAGATTGCCTCATGAGGAGATTTTGTCATAGTTGCCATGCTTGGCAAGCGTTGAGTTGTTACTAGGAATTTTGCCTCTGTTGCCTCTTACGACACCTTCGAGGCAATATGGGTTTACGATATGGTTCTATCGGAAGTCAAGCATGGCAACTATGGATAATATCCCCCTATGAGGCGATCTATGGGGGAGGCCTATGTTCAGCAGTGGACTTTAATAGGCTTTAAAATTCATCTAGAAGCGATGTCCATTTTGTTCACGAAGTATATTCAGTCCTAATATTGGCAATTATATGTTATGATATTGAAAGTCATTAGTCATTATGCTTATTGTTTGTAATATTTTACGCATATTGTTTATTAAGAAGCTAGTTATTATAATTGTAGCACGAATGTGTCGGTTTGACCAGGGTAGGACCACGCTCTCACATAATACCAGCGTTAAATAATAACTTAATGCTCATCTGTTTCGTGTGGTGAGTGTAGAGATATTATAATTCATTTGCCGGCAAAAATTACATAAGCGGAAATCTGGAAACCGTATAGACTGTTGAGGTTTTAGAATAAATATGATATTTCTTAAATATAACACAAACAACAAGGAAAGATAAAAGATCCAATCGATTATTATTTTTGATCTACATCTCTTGAAACTTCATAATGAACGGATATTGGAACTTTATCTGCGTTGCATTCAAAACACAGGCATTTCTAAGAACTTTGTTTGTATAAATCTTTCTGAGAATTCCTCTTTAACATTGGTTTTATTTGATCCTTCCTGGATCTTCATATTAATTACCAGAATTTACTAAAGTATACAGATACAGAAAGTATACTATATACCACTCAGTGACACACTGCGGCTGTATAAAACGAGTTTCAATTACAAATTGGGTGGACAATAGCAACATCAAAATGTGCTAACATCGAAATCAGATGTTTAAAAAATACCTCTATTTGATATATCAACTTTTTAATATTCCAACGCGTCCTCAATATCATACCGAGCTCCTGGATATTTTCTCTTCTAGTGCAGTTCATGGTATACTCAACTCATATCGGAAAGCTGGCTTAATCCAGAACTATCTTCCACATGTTATAGTCTTCCAGGATATATTTTACTCCGTAATGACCGCACTGGTAAAAGGGGCGGAGGTGTCGTTATCTATCTGCGTAGTGATTCACCTTACAAAATATTAAACACATCTTCCTCCCTTTATTCCAGATCAATGGAATACATTTTTGTCGAAGTTAATGTCAAGAGTTAACAAGTAAGTTACTTTAAGTTTTTCTTGGAGTTGTTTACTGTCCACCTCAAGTGGACTACTTCTCCAATTTTGAAGAAAATTTGTTGCCTTTAAGTTCTGCTTAAAAACATCAAATTATCATGTGAGACTTTAATACTGATCCATTAGAGGTTTCTCTCAAATCTTGCAAATTGAGGTCGATCATCATGTCGCATAATTTCACTATTTTGCCTTTAAATGCAACACATCACAACTTCGACTCTGCAGACCCTTATGGCCGTCACCTCCGTTCAGTACGTAGTAATTTATAGACAATTCTCTGCTTCTGGATATTCACGGCACGATCTGCCTTTCCAGTCATATAAATTAAAGTCTCCCGAGCCTTTGTCTGTGTCTATCTCTATTCAAAGTCAAAAAATCAAGTTCAAAGTCATCTATATATACTGCTTCCTCAGTTGATGAAAAAGTAGACATCTTTAACAGCAACATATTACAACTGTATAATGAACATACTCCTAAGTGTGTCGTTCGACTTAAGCGTCCTCCTGTTCCATGGATCATGACTGGGGTAAGAATGGCTATGGCAAACGTTTTGTGCTTTTAAGAAGAATCGAACTGATATAAAGTGGCAAGCATATAAAGCTACGAGAAATCGATGCAATCAAATGGCGAGAGCCGCTAAACGCCGAGTATATCATCATACATACATTACATCCGATAAATTATACGTACATTAGGTGTGTTATCACTGCTCTAAGGTTGACTAGCAGAGAAAACTTGAAGCATTTTAATGCAATTTAAAGTCCGCCTTTTGATTTTTTTGTAAGGTTCAGGCAAGATGAAATAAATTAATAAATATTAATAAGTTATACTTGAACTGCACGTAAAGGTTATAAGCACTTGTTTCTTAAAAAAATTGTTTAATATTTTTGGCGGGAATGAAAATTTGAAGCACCTTATCCACTTGTTTGTCTGCTCACACAAACTTTGCTCGTTTAAACTTATTGTCTTTTATATAGCAGCCACAAAGAGGCCTTCTAAAATTTATAGGACAATTGTTGTTTCAAAACTTCGTTAATTAAAATCTGTAGTTACCTTTGTTAGCTTTGACTTCATCCGCGTATTTATTTGAAAGAAATTGATCAAATTTTTATGACGTAATATTAAGAACTAAATTTACAAATAAATTTTGCAATGGTATTTCTCTCAAGCTCATTAGCTCTCAAGCTCATCAAGTAGAGGTTATATAGAAACTGTTAAATAAAAATAAGAATATTTACAATTTATTATTTACATGGTAGAGCCACACTACAGTGTTTTATGGTTACAGCACGGTCGACTCTACCGGGGAAGGACTACGCTTGCATAGAATACCAGCGTGAAATAGTAGCATGATGTTTCTTGTTTTTTATAGAAGAGGGGGCAAACGAGCATGCCCATGAATAAATGCAACACCGCTACACCAGGGGAATTGCAGGTGCATTGCCGGACTTTTAAAAAGGAGTAAGCTCGTTTATTGAAGAACTTGTTTTGTTTCATATTGAAAAAGAATCGTGGACCTATTTTAACCCTATGATTAAAAAAGGTCCACGATTCTTTTCTTCTTCATGATAATAATGATGATGATTCCCAATCGTTGCAGTTGCAAAGTAATGATTAAAACTAATTCCCACAATGCACTCGTGCAATTATCTTATCGCCATGACTTTCCTAAGATTTCTTCATCACCATGCGTAGAATTATAGACGGCGTTACATGATCTTTAATGCAAACATACCATGTGTAACAGAGCCGTTTTTTAAGTTAGTTTAAGTCGCACAAATGATCTTGTACGGGACGGGACTTGTGCTGAGCTTGAGCAGCAAAACTGTGCTCACAATAAATATGCCCAGCCGCACCTTAACCTACTGTTTAACCTACTGTGTCTTAACCACTTTTGACTAAGAACGTTGGTTAAAACCACATTTGACTACAAAAATCAGTCAAAAGTGTTTTTGACTAAGGGCATCGGTCAAAACCATTTTCGCTTGATTTTTTACAGTCTAAAGTGGTTTTGACCGGTTATGAGTTTTGACTGTGACATATATACTATAAATAGGACCAAAAATATGCTAATTTAGAATCTCACTATGCAGAAGTTCCTTTATGTTGGTGTGTGGGCAGCTTAAGCAAAGGAATTCGACAAAGAGGATTTGATCCCTACTCAAATTCTTGTACAAAGGACAATGCTATGAATAGTTAACAATAGTTAATAACGATGTTAACCTATTTTGAACCTGAGAACAAGGGGATGAACATTACGAGCTTATGTTTTTCTGACAAGTAGCCGTGGTCGATCAGGGGCTAAGCAGCATTCGCTGTAAATTCATAGTACACTAGCAACCTGGTTTCGATCCCCGCCAGCACAAAAAAATCGTTAATTGCAATTTTAAGTGCTAATTTACCACGTGTTCGGTGGTGAAGGAAAACATCGTGAGAAAACCTGCATATCTGAGAAATTAAAAGAAAAATGTGGAAGACATAATCCGCCAACACGCATTATGGCAGCGCGGCGGACATGTCCTTGCTCTAAAACCATCTCAGAAATGAGAGAAGGCACGTGCCCAGTGGGACGCATATGTGCTTTTAGTATATACTTAACATTTATATGGGAAATTCAGATGATTTCATTAGTTAGTCAGTCATAGGTATAGTCATAGGATTTGTTCTTGTATTCTCATAAACTGTACATGGACAAACTAGACCCAGACCGAAACAATTATTTCAAAGCCAATGTACAGTACTAGTCCGGTTGCGGGAATCGAAGATCTTCACGCCGCAGCCAAACGCAGAACTAATGCACCATTAGAATTGTATGAATTAGAAGTTGGTATCTATTTGCTCACTATGACAAACACTAACATATGAGGCAATGTATGGGGGAGGAATATTTTTATCTGTGGACTTGTGACGGGTTGTAACGAATAAAAAAATTAAATCTATTTTCTGCAATCTTCACCTTTAGCAAAGCGTATTGATTGGCACTTCGAGTCAATGTCGAGCCGGATTTTGTCGGTCCAAGGCCACGATAACATCTTGTACAACGCAAATAAGTTAAATTGGTTTCAAGCTTACTACCAATCTTTCGACACGTGCTGTCTGTGGGCGAACTATACGCAGTGGACCTATTGTGTCCCGCGTGTTCAGTATAACACTGTGCTATTCTGACAAAGCATGTTGCGGATATGTTACTTATTAATAATTTTAAGTGATTTGGCTAATTTTTTTGCGAATGAATTGTAATATTTAAGTCAACAGTCATTTAATGTTGCAACTTTGTACAAACGTTCAAAATTATATTAATAATTAAAAATTTTGGACAACCGACTTCAATATAAATTATTAAGAATAACTTAAAAACTATTGGTCAGACCTTGATCAAATTTATACGGAACCGCATGAAAAGCACCAGCTTTCAAATAAAAAAAATAATCAACACATTAAAAAAAACATATAGTCGAATTGAGTAGTGTCTCCTTTTTGAAGTCGGTAGAAAAACAAAAGAGAAAACCTGTGCTTTTAGATCTTACTAAGAAATTAAATGACGCAATGATAATAAATAACCTCTTATCATAAAGTATAGCAAATATTTAGCATTCAGAGGTAAATTTAATTAAGCTGATTCTAATTAAAGAGAAACGTTTCGATTTAAAATTGCGGCAAGCGCTGTAAATATGCTGGAAGTAAATTGTACTGATACAATGTTAATATGTTTCTTGTCCCAAAAATTCGTAATTCATCACTTACAGTACTCACTGGTTGTAAACTTTTAGGCACTCATACCTAGCCTTAATTAGCTGAATATCCGCCTAAAACTTTAATAGGTAATATTTTATGGATTTTGATGTATTGAAACAGAAACAGAAACTTTTTATTCAATATAGATTATAAATAATACATAATATTGAAAGTCAATCTTTTGTTTAATTTACCACTGGTTCGGAAAAAAAACCTATGCCTGGGAAGAACCAGCAAGAAACCCATTTTCCACATCATTGAAATAACTTTTCAGGAAGCTCATATATATACACTATTCTTTAACCGCGGCTCCACTCGCGTTTAATTAAAAAGTGGCCAACTTTTTATTGCATCATAGATTAAAAAGACCATAATTTGCGAAAGACTAAAACTTTTTATACAAAAACATAGCCTATGTCCTATTCTGGTATGTTATCTATAATACGTGGTAGAGCCACGCCGCTGCTATATTATGGTTGTAGCACGAATGGGTCGACACAACTGGGATAGGACCACGCTCTCACAGTATACCAGTGTAAAATAGCAGCTTAATGCTGCTGTGTTTCGTATGGTGAATGTAGAGAACCGGAGACCCTTTTTCTGGAAACGAGGCATTCCATCTCGGTCCTCACGGGTGACAACGCACCTGCATTTTGATTCTTAATCGAGGATAAATATACATTTATGGGACTCAGCATCTACTCACCATCAAGTGGACTGTGTGCTCGTTTGTCACACTTATTCTATAAATAAAATTGCAAAGTATTATAAAAACCCGTTCAGTAGTTTTAACGTGATTGAGCCACAAACATAGAAACATCTAAAAATCCAAACAAACATTCATATTTATAATAATATTATATATAAAAATAGTAGGACCAGTTGGATACTTCATATAACTATAGTCAAGATGGTGAGATTTTGTGATTAAGTCGTAAATAGATAAAACCACGTTGATGCGAAACCAGAGCGAGGCGCTGATTAATAATAAATTTACAGGCGGTAGAATAGAAACCTTCAGAAAACTAAGCTTCGAAGGAATGAGATGGATACAGAGTATCAGGGGTAGGATAATTTTATAGTTTATATAATTAAATTATAAATAAATTTTTAATAAACACTGTACACTGTATTCTACTTCATTCTCTCGCAGGCTAAATCCTTTAGTAGTGTATATGTTTGTCTCATATTAGTCTCGCTTTTTCGTTTCATCTATTTTGAAATTCAATTTCAAAAATAATGAAGGAACAATTTTTTTTTTACAACAAACAAAGTTGCATTTAAGTCACAGTTAGTAACTATTATCTAATTTGTGTCACAGGTTTTTTTTTAATAAATAACAATTTTGTTTGTTAATCGCTGGTGCCTATGATGGGAACGGTACCGCATTCAGTATTCGACTAAAAAGTTTCTTATAAAATCAATAGGTATAATTTTATATCATCATCATCATTACAGCTCTTCACAAGTCCACTCCAAAACATAAGCCTCCCACAAGGAATGCCACAAAACACGGTACAGAGCCAACTGCATCTTTCAACTTCCTGCATGTCTTTCCAGTTCGTAACTTCTTCTAGTAGGGTGTGCATAAGGCCGCCTTACACTTCTTTAAAGGTACGAGGCTGTTACTCGAAAATCTTTTGGTCCCATCGGTTATCAATTCTTCGAGTTGTATGGCTGGCCCATTGCCATTTCAGATTACTGATCCGTTGTGCTAAATCAGCAAACCTGATTCAACTACAGATATCTTAATTATGGATTCTAACACGCAAATAAACTTTGAGCATAGCCCTTTCTGTAGCTTGTTGAGCGAACTTAAGCTTTTTTATACGGCTAGCAGTGAAATACCACATTTCAGATCTATTGTCGTCACTGGCAACACGCAATTAAAAATATTCGAATACGTGACGAAAATATCTGTCATAATCACTCGAACGCTACTCAGCCACGTTGGATCCGTCGCTTGACCTCGTTGAAGTTGACTTGTTGAAAAAATAAATATAGTTAGCATTAAAGACAGATGGTATTTTTGAGGGATGTACAAAATTATATGTCGAGTTTGTTAGCACGGATAATGGATATCCCAGTACGTTTCCATACATCACTCAGGCTTACAGCGCGACTTGCGTGTAAAATCAGCCGTTGGCAAGTGAATGAGCGAAGTTGAAATCGAACCCGAAATTGATTATTATGGGTGAAAATTAAAAATATATGAATGTTAAATTCGTTACAATTTGATATATAAAATTTTATACATGGTAAATCCACACATTGAAAGAAAGGAATATAGTTTAAAATACCAGTTTAAAGCTGCTGTGTTTCGTTTGGTGAGTTTAGAGAACCGGGAACTCTTTTTACTGGAAATGAGGCATTCCATTTTAGTCCTCACTCCTCATGGGCGAAAACGCGTCTGATTTTGATCCTTAGTCGATCGATCCACTTACCATCAGGACTGTGTGCTGGTTTGTCACCCTTATTCTATAAAAAAACACGCGATTGAAGTGAAACCTTCAGTAAAAGAGAGTTCTTTTCAGTAAAATTGCTTTTTAATAGCGTCATCTACTTCATTCTATAGGTAAAGTCATTTTATCGAACAAAAATTGATTGAATCTCAAGATATTACGTAAAATAGACGACTAAAAACGACTAACTTAATATAAATAGGAAAGTACTGTATTCTAATCCTATATAGATGTATATATTCGTCTCTCTTTAGTGTCGTTTTTCGTATCATCGAGTTTCATATTAAATTAATACTAAAGAAGTTTTCGCTTTCAAAAACTCTAAGTCGCTCAGAGTGTAGAGCCGACGGCGAGGCTTGCAAAGTGGTGGCGCGTATTGTATTTATATTACTTACTACTTAGGACACTGAACACTCATTCATTAGGTATTCATTCCATAAACCTATCAAAAGTCCACTGCTGAACATAGGCCAACACCATAGATCCCTTCACATAGTTATTCTCTCCCACTAGCCTATAAGATTTGAGCTTTAAATTTTAGAATGGATACACTTGTTCGTCGTAAGAGACATAAGCATGAATAATAATGAGTTTTGAACGATGGGTGGCGACATAAGAATCCACCGTCAACCACCCAATACCCTCCCGCTAGTGTTGTAAGAGATGGCTATGGTAAATGCCAGACATTTTTAATGGCTATAGCAAAGTAAAAAGTATTTATTTGCCACAAAAATACAATGAGTATAACAATACTAAGACAATTTACTAATTTGAGTCTAGTTTCTGTGATGATGTCACCTACGACAGTTTAAAGTGCACGTGAATTAGTTATCTAACGGCTGTCCGAACAGGGTATGGCGGGCTCCGGCTCTGACAGCTAACTCGTATTGTTCAATGTTCTGAGCGGTGAGAACCACCCAAGGACGCGGGTGTATGGTGTGTACGCGGTATGGAGGGGTGTGCGGCGCGCCCGTCTGCGGACTCGCTGCGTCCCATCCGTAGTTGTCCTAACAGTGCTTGTGGCACTAGGTGATTGTGTAGTGTTTGTGTGTGACTGGCCGGCCACACTTTGGTCGTCGGAATCTAGCGGAACGGGGGGTTCCATTAGAACGTTACGGGGCCTCCGGAGGCTATCTGTAACGTTCGGAGTCGGAGCGTAGGTGGCTGCGTTTACCACTAGCGGGTTGGGATGTGTCTCGGCCCTTTCGAAATAGCGTTGAGACATTTCCTTGAAATATTTAGAGATCGTCGGAAGTTGACAATCTCTGTGTAGGCCGGAGTTTCACTGATACAACCGAGCTCCGGTGGCTATGCGAATGAATCTATTTTGGACGACTTGCAGATTGTACAATCGATTCTCCATAAGCGGAACCAATCGCCTAAGCGGTGGACGGCAGTTTGGAGTATCTCGGTGAGGATTTTTTTTTTATTATGATAGGCGACGGAAAGTGCCGTGTCATTGGCGATAATAGCAGTATTCAATACTGGGTCCTACGGAATGTCACTCGTGAAGAGTGTAAAGAGAAGTGATGAGAGTCCGGAGCCCTTTGGGACTCCAGCCTTGAGGGGACGCTTTGTAGAGCGAGTACCCTCTATTCGATAGCGGAAGTGGCGATTGGCAAGAAAGGTTCTGATAATGTGGGTGAGCCTATCAGGCATTTTGAGTTTATACAGCTTATAAAGCAAACCGTCGTGCCAGACTTTGTCAAACGCTTTTGCGACATCGAAGAAGAGGGCACCGGATATGGTGGTTCTGCGATTTCTTAAATGTATACTGTGAGGCGATGTAGCTGGTCGGTGAAATTCATACTAAGTTTGAATTTGGGGCATTCGCGTTCCCTATAAATTCCAAAGCCTAAGGGTCCATGGCTACGTAGGCCAGTTTTGACCCATCGGTATACCTAATGCTACCGACCTCACAGATGACCTGTCTATTCAGCCAGTCTCCTCCGGAGGGTAGTTCCACTGTATACTTTTTATTAAAAGTATATTGTGGACGCATGATATATGAGATCATGCATAAGACCGATGTTTCCTTAATTGAGTCGAGCATGAATATCAATCTATAGGAAAGCAAGCTCAAACTGCCCTGAGCGTTAATCCTATACAAACTAGCCCTCGCCTCCTTGTCTAAATAAAGATCAAGGGGCGTTAGGCCTAGAACTGCATTAAGAGCCGCTCCAGGCGATGATCGCATCGCTCCAGGTA
The DNA here is from genome assembly GCA_029286625.1 of Parnassius orleans. Taxonomy (NCBI): domain Eukaryota; kingdom Metazoa; phylum Arthropoda; class Insecta; order Lepidoptera; family Papilionidae; genus Parnassius; species Parnassius orleans. Next base: position 435,177 of record JAGSMP010000286.1, read on the forward strand.
CCATTAAGCAGGCAGTCCTTTGGAGACTATTTAGTCTGTCCGCAGTCGTCTTTTGGTTTTCCTTATTACACCAGACAGTGGAGGCGTAGGAAAGAATCGGCCTCACTATGCTGCTGTACAGCCATAGGATCATACTGGGATGCAAGCCCCAGTTGTTACCCACCATGCGACTAACTGCAGGTACCTAAAGCAATTTAGCCATATGACACACATTGGCAAGGTGAGAGTTCCACGTTAGTTCTTGGTTGATTGTTACGCCCAAGTACTTAACTTCAGTGAAGAATGGTACTTCCCTACCATTAAGTTTTGGTGTGACTAATTTGTCCAACCGTCTCTTTTTAGTAAAGGGTATTATAACATTTTATCAGCATTAATTGATAAACTGTTATCCCTGCACCAGTTGTTTGTGGTGTTTAGGGCTCTTTGTATGATTAATGATAAAGTTTCATCAGCATAAATCAGTGTGTCAATGCGAAGGACTACCATCTTGTACAATAATTGGTCAACCGCAAAAGTCCAAGAGAGGGGTGATAAAACAACTCCTTGTGGACAGCTTCTTGTAGTTGCAACCTCAATCGAAGTTTGAAACAGCTCTATATTTGCCTTTCTGTTTGAGAGCATCGACTTCACCCACATGATGGTTGTGGGGTCAACATTTTTAGATGTCAGGCCCCCAACCATCAGTGATGTAAGGCTACTGTCTAAGGCGCCCTCAATATCTAGAAACGCACAAAGAGCTATTTCTTTCCTCCAGCGCTTTTTCGACCCTGTCAATAACACTGATCTGGGCTGTTTCCGTATATTTGCCTCTGCGGTAAGCATGCTGGTTGTAGTGTATAGGTCTCGTAGCTAGAGCATCCCTAATATATCTATCCATATTCTTTTCCAATATCTTAAGAAGAAAGGAAGAAAGGCTTATAGGTCTAAAGGACTTTGGTAAAGCGTAGTCCTTTCTACCAGCCTGAGGTATAAATAGAACTTTGACAATTGTCCATCGTTTTGGAATTTGTCCCCATGCAAAACTTGCTCGGAAGATTTTCACCAGATAAAGAAGAAGGATATCGATACCCCTCTGTAGTTGGATGGGAATTATTCCATCCTCCCCACTTGTCATGTGTGGCATCTTAGCCGGAAGGTAGATTGTGTTAGGGTAGACCAGAACTGTGGTGGCAAATCATTCCAGATTTTAGCACTATATAACTATATTGTGTGAATATGACTCCAATCGATCAAGTCGATCACTAACAGACGCACAAAAAATTAAATAAAGAAAAGATGTAATGACTTATTAAAATGTTGAAATGATCGTGTAGATACTTAGAACATGTACTAAGTATTTTATTTCCAACTTTCGCGAAAAACTATAAGCCCAAGATCGAATAAAGTAAAACTCAAAGTGTATTTTTATTCTTTGCCTCTTAAATACTTTATAAATGAACGAATATCGGAACTTTATCCGTGAAAAGCGGCCCCTATGGCAGACGACGCTTCGCAATTATGAACGAATTTTGTTGGTATAAATTTCAGTCAGACATTTTGTTCTTCTCTTTAAAACTGAATAAACAAAATTATGCCTACCTATATAATTTATATAACGTATCCTTATTATTTTGCATCCACAAGTGAATTTAGGCCTGTCTAGGACAACTTAAATAGTAATAATCCTTCGTCGACTAAGGAAAAAGTCGTTCACTATTTTCAGTCATTAGTAAGAAAATTTTGCCTTACTGCATCAATATGCCTATGTCTGGTATTGAGAACGAGTATAATTGCAGACTGTGAGACATTTCATCTTAGTCTTCAGAGATGACAACGTAACATCATTTTGTTGTTGACTGCAGGTATCCGTGGACTGCAGTAGCCACTTATCAACAGGTCGATTATGATTTCGTTCATAACTACAGTTTTATGAAGGAAATGGTTTTTCTTGACACACTACACATTCCGATAATCGCCCTCTACTGATGGCTTACACTAATTTGTTCATTTTTTTCCACTAGAATCTGAGCGGAAAACGTTAAATGGAGCATGCAAAGTAGCCGCAAATACAGTATTTTTTTAATTAAATTATTTATTTCGTCGAATGTTAAAATAACTTAATCGTGAGCAAACCAACATGTCTAAGAAATAAAAATATTTCGAGAACATGTTGTGTCCGCCCACATGCATTGGAGCAACGCGGCAGACTTATTTCTCCATATCGCCTTTATGAATTGAGAAAAGGTCTGTAACTACACTTAGCATAATACCTATATAACTGAATTGTGTGAGTTAGTAGCAATATGGCCGGCACTGTTGTAACATGCGTGTATATAATAAACCGCTATTTCTTACAAGGACTTTATCTCATTTTTATTACACTACACTTACATCAGTTAAAGTGGTGACCCCGACATGATATACAGTGCCGTGCTTGTTTGTGTTTCTGTGTAGTGCATACCGTCGAAAATGACGTCCAAGGAAGAAAAACCGGAAGCGGAAGTATCTCAAATAACGGTTTCGTTGAGAATCTCGGAATTTTGGGAGGATCAGCCGCGCACCTAGTTCATATAGGCCGAATCCGTACTATACAACCAGAAGCTCTAAGATTATGCTAAATACCATCTGGTTATTGCCAAGCTGGGGAAGCATGTCGTACAGCAAGTCACGGATATCCTGGTGAATCCTCCAGCTGAGGTAAAGTACGACCTGCTGAAGTCAACGTTACTCACCATCTTCGAGGAGTCCGAAACGCGTCAAATTACCAAACTCATTGGCGAGATGGAGCGCCCAACCCAACTGCTGCGTAGAATGAAGGATCTGGCCAGGGATCGGTTCAAGGACGATACTTTGAGCGTTTTATGGCAGAACCACCTACCGGCTGCAGTTCGTGCTATACTGGTGGTTACCGGTACCAAAGACCTCAAGACGCTAGCCTCTGTAGCAGACCAGGTTATGCAGACGATGCGACCTATCAGCGTTGCAGGAGTAGAATCGACTTCTTCAGGCGACGCTTCCATCATTACTGAAATCGCTAAGATTAATAAGCGACTGGATAAAATGGCCATGGGCAGATCGCGGTTCCAATCACGCGGACGAACAGTTTCAAGGTCGCCGCAGCCGTACTCCTGGGTGCGCTGCTTCTCGTGACAATTGGTTGTGTTTCTAACACTATCTGTAAGTATTAATATATTCATAGGCATCTGCAATCATCGACTCATCATACGAGATAAGTCCAGCAACCTTATTTTTTAATTGACACTGGTGCCAATATCTCAGATTTGCCGCGAAACAACGTGCGTGTTAAATCGTGTGGTAATGAGTGTTCTGATTATATTTTATATGCAGCAAATGGCAGCAAAATAAGCACTTACGGGTGTTAAACTTTAAATTTAGATTTAGGGTTGCGCAGAGCGTATCAGTGGACATTTGTTATCGCGGACGCGCATCAACCAATTTTAGGTGCAGAGTTTTTAGCGCATTATAAATTGTTGGTCGACGTAGCGTCGCGCAAAGTAATTGACGAGGCAACAAATTTAAATGTTTTAGTTCCTACTGTTTTCTGACAAGAACAGTCAGTTCAAACTATAGATAAGTGTCACCCTTTTTATTATATTTTGGCGCAGTATCCTGAAATCACCAAGCCGGTTTCATTTACAGAACCGCCCAAACATTCTGTATACTACCATATAGAGACTAATGGCCCACCGGTGCACGCTAAAGCAAGACCGTTATCACCGCATCAATACACAAAGGTCAAAGAAGAGCTTAGGCTTATGTAGCAGTTGGGGTTTTGTAGACCGTCGAAAAGTGCGTGGGCAAGCACTCTACACGTTGTGCCTAAAAAAACGGCCAAATACGACCATGTGGCAATTACAGAGCTCTTAACGCGATAATGTACCGCGATTGCATGATTTTATATATTTATGAGAAGGTAAAAAAATATTTTCACGAATCGATATTAATCGCGCGTATCATGTAATGTCAACGGTCATGTAATGTCAAAGGTCAACCCTAACTATGTAGAGAAGACCGCCATAGTAACACCTTTCGGTCTTTTCGAATTCCCACGCATGTGTTCTGACCTGCGTAACAGTGCGCAAACTTTTCAACGGTTTATGAATCACACTGTTTTTGAGGGCCTAGATTTTCTTTATACCTATATCGATGACGTCATCATTGCAAGCACGGATATGACGTCACATAGAGAGCATTTGAATATCGTGTTCGAGTGGTTAAATAAATGCGGTTTGACTATTAACCTGAATAAATGCTTATTTGGACAGTCTAAAATAGATTTTTTGGGTTTCGAGGTATCTACGGAAGGTATTCGTCCTCTTAAAGATAAAATTGATGCTATATGTGCTTTTCTGAAACCAGTAACTGTTGAAGAACTCTGGAGATTTTTGGGAATGTTCAAATTTTATCGTTTACATTTGCCCAATGCTGTAGAGTATCAAATGGAGTTGAATAAATTTTTAAAAATTTTTAAGAACAAGAGTACTACATGAAGACAAGAGTAAAATTAATTGGGATGAGAAGTCAAATAAAGCATTTATTCAATGTAAAACAAAGTTGCAATATGCAGTAAGCTTATCGTATCCGAAACCCAACACCCCGCTTGCACTTATGACGGATGCATCGAATTCAAGCGTGGGAGTGGTACTGCAACAGCAAGTAGGTAATTCATCGTGACCGCTAGGATATTTTTCGAAAAAAATATCGCCAACTCAGCAGAAATACAGCACTTGTGATAAAGAACTTGTAGCTATTTATCTTGCAGTGAAATATTTCAGAAATATGGTAGAAGGTCAAGATTTGATAATTTTCACGGACCATAAACCCTTAATTTTTGCGTTTTCCAAAATCTATAGTGACAATGAGTTACCTAGGCGCGTGAGACAACTACTTTTTATTAGCGAGTTCACTACAAACATTATACACATTGAAGATGATAAGAGTGTTGTAGCGGACGCGTTATCGAGGATATAGACCGTAACTTGTCCGACCGTATTAGATTATGCAGCAGTCAGCAGTGCACAAAGTAATGACGAGCAGCTAGTTAGTCTACGCAATTCTAATAAGTGAAATTTTAAACAGATATTCATTCCTGGCAGCGACTTACCCGTTTGGTGTGAAATGTCTACCAATCGGGTGAAACTATATTTACCGGAATAATTTAGGCGCTTAGCTTTCGACTCTATTCATAGTCTTAGCTACCCCGAAATCCGTACCTCGCGTAAGCTAATGAGTGACAGATCTATCTGGGTTAATATGAATAAGGACGTAGGTAAATGCTTCTTTATCCGTTACTGTTACAGCCTACTAAAGCCCACTGCTGAACATAGGCTTCCCCCCTAGAACGCCTCATAGGGGGATATTTGCATTGGTTGCCACGCTTGGCAAGCGGGTTGACAACTACAGTTTTATTTTATTTTAGTCGTTATTAGGAAGACACTTCTGCCCATCTCCTGATTTGTTTCCATCGAAAAACGTCCAAAAACGTTTACAGAAAATTAAAACAGTAGGTTCATGTTAACTTCAATTTCTGGATAAATTTAAAAGGGTGTTAAAGCGTGTTTATTATGCTTAATTTTTAATGCTGTGAACTTTTATGGATTAGTTGTTAAAAAAATTATTAAATATTTTTAAACCATTTTATAACTTAATAAGGCGTTATTATCCAATTATGTATTGTTATTATGTTATTATCCAAGTTATGATCCAATAATTTCGTAATATTATATACGAGTTTTTTTTTATTATTATTAAACTAGGCTCACTCTTGACCTTTTTTTGGAATATGTAGTATTCAACCTCAAAAAACGACATTCGTGAACACCGCCCGATTTTGATGCTTGCCAAACCAGTTCAGAAAGTGCCACAGTTGTGTATTATCTCAAAGGAGGAAAGATTTTGTAGAAGTGTTACTTCGTAATGTTCCGGTCGCCAGACAAGCCTTACATTTCCAACCCTAACATCAATAAATCAGGTGAGCCTAGCAATATGACTACTTGAAAGCGTAAACACGATAACGACTTCTCAGAGGCTCTCAAAAACTTCACTCAAAAACTCAGAGATACGTAGTACTTTACATTACTGGAAAAAGGAAATTCAAGACGAAGTATCAGGAATTAAAAATAATTTGGACTTCATATTAAAAACTGATCTTGAGAAATTAAATGCATCGTTTGCTGAGATCATGTCGGAACTAAAAAGCATCCGTCAGGAATATCACGAGATTAAAAAGTCGGTCATATCTCTTGACCTAAAGTACAACGAGACAATGAAGCAAATCACAGCTGCAGAAAAGTCTGTACAGTTTAATTTCGAACAATATGACCATGTTCAAAAGAAAATGGAATTATTATCTGTTAACAAAAAAACAATCGAATCACTAGAATCTAAAATGGACTTATTGACTAACGAAAACAGACTATTACAATTGGAAATTAACAGAAATAATCAAAGAGATCGCCTTTTAAACTTAGAGATCGTCGGCGTCCCTGAAATCATGGATGAAGACTTAAGCAATATAATTATATCCATTGCTAAGCACTCTAATGTAAATATTCCCCCTAATGATGTATTAGAAGTAAATCGTGTCCCACCGAAAATCAAACAACAGGGCCGCCCGAAAAACATAGTTGCAAAGTTAAAATCCCGTCTTCTAAAGGACAACATAATCTCTGGCACTCGAAAAAATCGACTGACCACCAAATACCTTGTCATACATGGGATCGTGCGTCCCGTGTATGTCAATGAGCATCTTACACAGTGCAATAAACTTCTAATAAAGAAATGTAGGGAGACGGCGAAACTTAAGCAGTATCAATATGTGTGGACAAAAAAACGGAAGGATCTATGTCAGAAAGAACGACACATCTCCGGATTTGCATATATCACAGGAAAGAGACATTTTAAAATTAATTTAATCTTACATTGCATATTGTTTTATTCTTTTTTAAGGATGTTATATTGCTTAAATTAATCAATTCAATCGTTGTAAAAGCAATTCCAGTGAATTGCTTTTACAACGATTTCTCTCAACTCAGTTTGTCTATATTATATAACATTCTTTGACCGCGCGAAAAGGGAGCTCAATAAGTAAAATACGAGTATCTTTGGTCTTAAGTGTATTGGACACGCGCGCGATAATTGTGCGGCGAAGTTGTGCCCATATTCTTTACGAACGTTACATAAGTAAATATAATATATTATGGTTTCTTTTACTATATCCTTTTTATTTAAAAATATATCAATTATATTTTTTGTGGAGTCTTGTATATTATGTGTTAGTTTATGTTATTTTGGCAATCCATGAATTCATCTATTATATTGTTATAATTCACAATAATTACCCGTTCAATATTAATTTATTAAATCTAACAACAATACTTAACACATCTATATTGTTACATATATATATATATATATATATATATCGCAAATGTAACAATATAGATGTGTTAAGTATTGTTGTTTGTAAACGCGCAAACTTGTGTCTTCTGGGGCTTGAACTGGACTAGATTTAGTCGCCTCCAATCCGAGACTTTGTTCAGCAAAGACTCGACTTCAGACACAAGTTTGTCCTGGTACTCGGCGTCGTTTTCCCGAGAAATATTTGCACGGCCGGTATATAAGGCATCACCAGTGCTGTCGTCTGCATAGCAATGAATGTTACCAGTTTGCAACATATCATTGATATGCAGGAGAAACAGCGTTGGCGATAGCACGCAGCCTTGTGGAACACCAGCGTTGATAGGCTTGTAATCAGAGCATGCACCGTCTACTACGACCTTGATGCTCCGATCAGCAAGGAAACTGGTGATCCAATTGCACAATTTCTCAGGAAGCCCATAGGAAGGGAGCTTCGAAAGAAGCGTTTTGTGCCAGACCCGATCGAAGGCCTTCGCTATGTCCAAACTAACGGCCCATGCCTCCCCCTTGGACGCTACTGCCTCTGCCCATCTATGAGTCAGGTAGACTAGAAGATCACCAGCTGATCGACCACGAAGAAAACCGTATTGGCGGTCACTAATCAGCTGGTGATCCTCAAGGTACCTCATGAGCTGGCAGTTTATAATAGACTCCATTATTTTGGAGAACAAGGAGGTGATGGCGATATGCCTGTAGTTGGACGGGTCTGAGCGGTTGCCTTTTTTAGGGATCGGGTGGACCAAAGCCGTCTTCCATGAATTCGGGACTACGCCTTGGGAATAGGAGTACCGGAAAAGACGCGTTAAAACCGGGGCCAACTCCGGAGCACACGTCTTCAGCACAATGGGAAGGACTCCATCAGGTCCACTCGACTTGCTGACGTCCAGGGAGAGGATTGCTTTGCGAACCGACCGCTGTGTAAACCACACGTCCGGCATGGAGCACTCACACCGCGGGATAGTCGGCGGTGTGTTCCCCCCGTCATTCACGGTCGAGTTGGACGCAAAGAGAGAGCCCAACAGCTCGGCTTTCTCCTTTGCGGCATGGGCCAGTGAGTCGTCCTCTCTGTGCAGAGATGGTAGAGATGGCTGACAGAAGTTCCCTTGGACAGCCTTGGCGAGAGACCAGAACGCACGGGTTCCCGAAGGAAGGTGAACTAGATTTCGCCAATTCTGCCGATGTGCTCACACCTTGCCTTGGCAATGACTCTTTTGAAGGACCTGGAGGCGGAATTATACTTCTTTTTAAGAGCGCTGGTGTTTACATCCCGAGACGTTGATGCGTCAGCCCAGGCCCGGTAGCACTCCTGCTTAGAGCGTGATGCTATTTTACAGGAGCGACCAAACCATGGCTGGGATCTGCCTCCGATGGGCACCACAGAGGATGGAATAAAAAGTTCCTGTAGTACCACATCAGCAACAGAATCAGCAACAACGCTGGGATTTTCTGGCGAGAAGCAAACCCGCCCCCAAGGGTAGGATGCACAAAAAGACTGCATCCTATCCCAATCGGCCGACCTATAGTGCCAAATACGGCGGTAGCCTGCAGAATGCAACCGCGTTAGTGTGAGTGGCACCACACTCCGGACAAGACAATAGTCCGACGAGCCTAAAGGAGCGTCGACGGTAATCTGATATCCGTCCGGATGAGAGGTCAGCAGAAGGTCCAACAGGGAAGGTTCATGATCTTCCACATCTGGAATCCGCGTAGGCGAAGTAACCAGCTGTGTAAGACCATATGCCAAAGCAAAGTCATAAACAGATCTCCCAGCATGATCGGTTGAACGTGGACCGAGCCATTCGGCGTGGTGGGTGTTAAAATCGCCAAGGATCACGATCTCTGTGGATGGGATCTGCTGTAACAAGGAATCTGTAGCCATTTGAACGTGGTCGATGAATCGGTCTGTTTTGGCATTACCGCTATGGGACCTATAGAGGCACCCGTAGACGCGGGGATGGTCGTCGCTGTCTATGCGCAGCCATAGGATGGACAGGTCCGTACCTTCAAGACTGCCGAGGCGTCGAAAATAGATATTCTCTCTGACGTATACGCAAACTCCAGCCCGGGGCACAAAGGAGTGTTCTAATTTGTACCCCGGGTAGGAGAGACATGAAGTATCAGCCGGAGAGGACACCTGAGTCTCGGTTAAAAAGAGCAAGGCCGGCTTCGCCGTCTCTAGATAGAAGTGGACAGCGTTAAGTTAGGAATGAAGTCCCCTGATGTTGCAAAAATTCACGGATAGCGTGACAGGGGTCGCCTTGGTCTTATTGCTCCCTTGCCCCGAGCAGTATTAGTCGCGAGCGGAATTTTGCCCTTCTCCAGAATATGCAGGGCAGCTTGAGCACCCACGCTCAGGAGTGGAGTAGCTTGGTTGTGGATGCTCAGCGAGGGATTCTTCAGAGTCGCGTGGCTCTACCACATTTATTTTGTGCAATAATTTTTAATACGTTACACCATCCTTCTATATCAGAGTTTGGATGATGTGGATTAAAATGCAAAAGTTGCGTAGGATTTTTACTCTCAATTTACATATGCAGCATTACCAACACTCATGATAAAACGCCTCTTTTACGTCCACATATGTACCTACGCATACATGCTTGTCGGTTAAGGGTACATAACAAAACATACTTAGTATTATAATAATTACGGAGTAATAACACTTTTGGTCACTCTCCCCGCCAAGTTTTCTCGAAAATATCATGATGTACAGTGTGCCAAGACACAGAGAAATAATTTAAGTTATCTATTTGATTATACACAGTAATTACAATGATGCAATAACTAGCAACAAACTGTTATTATGTCTTCATCGCTTCTTATGATACGATCTATTGTAGAGACAACGACTATCAGGTCGTTCCAAGTCAACCAACAGTAGTCTCAACGAGACAAAGGCCTTCCACCACACCATCAAATGTTCATCGCTCCTGAATGACTCACAAGTAAATCGTAGTTACAACTACGCACCAATTCATGTAATGCGACTAAATAGTAATAACAAATGACTAAGAGTATGAACGCCTGAAAATACCTCCGGCAACTTCTTCAATACTAAATTCTATCAATTCAATTCAAAGCCAACTTTACATCACAAAATAAAATGTCCAAGAGCAAACCTTTTTAATCGTTCGTTACGCAACAAATGTATACTACTCTTCATTTTATTTTTACGAGCTCTCATCTCTATGTTCAGTCATCCTCGTTACATCTCAACGAAGACTAAACTAGACCTCGACCAACACCACACGCGCACCGCACCCACTCTTTGAGCTACGGCTGCGGTATGGCTGTCGACATAGTCAAAACATAAAATAAAATGAAGTAAGCAGCTCTACAATTTAACAGGGTCATTAATCACCCAAATAGACTCAGGTTAGGCAATTGAAATAAGCTTGGCTTTCAGGCATTTCTCTCAACCAATTAAAAAGTTGTTACTACAAAATATTTTTTTCAACGCAATATTTAAGACAAATTTACTTCCCTCATGCATTAAATGTAGGCCGGCAGCAGCGTTAAATAATCTACCCGTGGCGTCCCACTCCGACAGCATACTTCCATTCAAGAACGATCGGAACAGCACGACGCCTTCATCACATTATTCGAAGATTATATGTGGGCAGTTCAACTTCTGATTTAGGCGAAAGAGGATCATTCTAGATGCACTCATGATGGATGGCGCAAATATGCGTGCGTTACAACATAAAATAAAAGCAAATGTAATGAACAGATTGTTTAGCAATTCGTCGCAAATATATGGTACGCTTTTCCGATGACGATAATTTCAAAAATCCTATATAACAACAACGGTTGTCATGATACCACAGATACGACGCTTTGCTGTAGTAAAACCTTACTATTGAACTGGCCAGTATTTTATAGACGTGCCTACATATATATATATATAAATGTAATATAAAATATCATTCTACCTGACTCTCCAAAGAATTCATTCAAGATAACTGTAAGCTTATGACCACCTTCATTAGATTGTATTGCTTATAATTTGTCTATTAGATTGTTCTTCTTTAATTTTTTTCTAACAACTATATACCTACCATCAAGCAAAATAAGGGAAACCTGTTGTTGGCCATAGTCTTAGTTTGTTACATTAATGTTAATATTTACTATATACGCTGTTGGTTTTCTAAATAAATTAAAATATAAATAAAATAAAATTATAAATATTATATGATTTAAAGAAAATGTTTACAAAATGATTTGCTAAGGGAACTTACGTTATATTTTTGGTTGAATATTTTTTTTATTTCTTCCATAGAAGGAAGGATTTATTTTATATTTTACTTTAGTCTTAATTATTAATACTCGTAATCTTCAGTTTCAAGGTCCTTACATATGAAATTCGCGTTTTGTACGGGAGGAATATAAAGTCAATTTTTTTTTGTAAAATATATTTAATTAATCAAAGTATGCACCGTTGTTATCTATGCACTTTTGCCATCTCATAGGTAGTATATAGGTTCATTGATCCCTTTACTAAAAAAACTATGGGGGCGAGAATCAATAAACTCTTTGAAGGTGGTTTGGACTGCCGCGTCGGAGTTGAATTTTTTTCCTTGTAAGAAGTTGTCCAAATTCCAGAAAAAATAGTTATCTGTTGGAGCAAGGTCCGGGGAGTACAGGAGATGTCACAGACATTCCAATTGTAGCTCATCTAACTTAGTGGTTGTTTGTTGTGCAGTGTGTGGTCTTGCGTTGTCGTGAAGCAGCAGTGGCCTAGAGCGATTGACCAATCTCGGTTGTTTAGCAGCTAGTTCTTCCTTCATGGTTTGCAGTTGCTGACAATAGATATATGCCGTAATCGTTTGGCCAGATTTTAGAAATCTGTAGTGAACGACACCGGCGCTAGTCCACCAAACACTCACAAGTAACTTTTTCTGAGTCAATTTTCGTTTAGGGCAGGATTTGTCTGGGTCTCCATGGTTCAGCCATTGCGACGCGCACTTCCGATTATCGTACAGTATCCACTTTTTATCACAATTAATGATTCGATTTAAAATCCCTTCATTATTGTGTCGGTTGAGCAAAGTAAAACAGCAGTCGTTGCATGTTTGCAAGTTCGATTCACTCAATTCATGAGGTACACATCGTTCAAGTATTTTTTACTTTCCCGATTTCCTTTAAGTCGATTAATACAGTTTTATCACTTACCCCGAAGCCTGCAGCTATCTCTGAAGTGCTTTGTGATGGATCCACTTGCACAATAGCCTTTAACTCTTCATTTTCCACTTTGTTCTCCGGTCAGGTCGAAATTTCCAGAAGGAAAACGTTGAAACCAAAAACGTACCGTGCTTTCTTTTGCGACACCAGCGCCGTACACATCATTCATTCTTCGAGCTGTTTCTGCAGCACTGGTGCCACGGTAGAACTCGTACTCGTAAATATACCGATATTTCATGTTTTCCGTTGTGCGGTAATAAGCGACGCCAAAGAAAAAAATAATGAGGAAAAAACCAATGAATGACTGTTTTCAAAACTCAAATCTACTAGCTAAATGAATTTATAATTTTTAATTTGGAATTCTTAACCAAAGAGGAGATATTTCAGATCAAATTGGTCAATACCACCAAATGCTAATTTTATTTGTAAGGACCTAATATATTGAAACTGAAGATTATTAATAATTAAGATTATATAAAATAAATCTTTCCTTCTATGGAAGAAATAAAAAAAATATTCAACCAAATATATAACGAAAGTTCCCTTAACAAATCATTTTGTAAACATTTTCTTTAAATCATATAATATTTATTATTTTATTTTATTTTTATTTATTTAGAAAACCAACAGCGTATATAGTAAATATTAACATTAATGTAACAAACTAAAACTATGGCCAATAACAGGTTTCCCTTATATTGCTTGATGGTACGTATATTTTTGTTGGATGAAAATGAAAGAAGAACAATCTAATAGACAAATAATAAGCAATTCAATCTAATGAAGGTGGTCATGAGCTTTCAGATATCTTGAATGAATTCTTTGGATAGTCAGTAAATACTTATAACACTTTGAATATATACTTTTATATGCTGTTTCTGCGACAATTTTAATAAATTTTTGTATAGCAGCCACTGTCACAGATTTATGTACAATACTGTGACGCACTCTGCTCAAAATGCATCGACCGATAAATTTTTTACCTCGACAAATCAAGTTACACGACGAAATTTAACTAAAACGTAGCACGGGATTCACTTTTTATTTAAGTGTGTATGTCAGTGCTAGTTAATATGAATTTCAAAAGGAAATAAATTATTAAATTTTTGTATTTTTTACATAAAAACTTACAAAACAGTTTTTATGGGGCAACGAAGCCTCGTATGGCATGTTGATTAAAAAAAATAACGGAGAAGTATATCGTCTCGTGTGTGTCGTAAAAGGTGACGGAAAGAAACTAAAACTGAAGAAGGGCATCAGCATCATTTTAATATCTATTGACAATAGTGAAAAACTGCGGTTCGCACCCACCCCTTATGCGTAGCAAATATGCGTAGCAACTATGGCGATCCACCTATGTGACAGGACTATCTTCAGCAGTGGATTCTTGAAGGGCTGTTATGAATGCATGAATGATTTTTACCAGATGCAACATACCAATATAATGCATCATCTATCATCTTACTTTTTCTGTCGCCAAATAGCAGTGCTTGAACTACTGTATTCCAGACTGAAGGATAAAGAGCTCAGTATAATTACAAACATTCCATCTAGGTCCAAGGAGGTGCCAACGCATCCTTTAGCCTTTTATGCTTTAAGTTGGTTACAAATGTCGATGGGCTGCATTGGCCACTTATCATAAGGTGAACTGTGAGATCGTTTGTCACTTCAATTTTATAAAAAGAACATTTTGGTGTGCGGTCTTATCAATTCCATTATTAATGGTGTTATAAATATTTTGACGTATGGCGAGCGATATGACTGACTCATTGGCCTAGTTGGCATAAGCGCGACCGGAATTTTATATATTAAGATAAAAAAACAAGCGGCAAACATACTTTCAGTCCACCTAACAACTTCAAACAAAGAATGCTACAAATGCGTTGGCACCTCCAAAGACCAAGATAGAATGCGTCGTAGCCTGTATCATACCGACTCATTTTAATTGGAACACAGCAGTCACTTCTAATTGGCGGCAGAAATAAATAAGTTGTTACCAGAAGAAACGAAATAAACCTACAAACTATTAATAGAATATAAGTTTTTTTATAGAATAAGGCCTCCATTAAGAATCAAAATGCAGATGCGTTGTCACACCTGAGGACTAAGATCAAATGCTTCGTTTATAGTAAAAAGGGTCTCCGATTCTTTACACTCATCATACGAAACACAGCAGCATTAAACTGCTATTTTAATCTGGTATTCTGTAAGAGAGTGGTCCTACACCGTTCGAGCCGACCCATTCATGCTATATAGCTGACGCTTGGCTGTACTACGTATAAAATTAATACCTATAACAAAAGTTGTTCAGTTTTATAACTTGTCAGAATCCCGAGAGCATCCCTTAAGTGATCGGGAAATCGAAATCCGACAAGCGTACGTGTTTAAGCACCTAAAAACCTTTTTTATTTTGCGAGCGCCCGCGTTATACACCGCACGGAATTAGCCGCAAATATAAGTTTGTCTAGTAATAATCGCAAACGGGATTTAAAATGAATGCTGTTCGGTTTTATATCCTCCCTTTTATTAGAAACCTCTCTCGCTGCTAAATTTCAAGATACAGTAGAGTAGATTACAAAAAAGTAGGACCACAAAATTATTAAAAGTACTATTTTGAGTGATCATTTTCAGTGATGACTTTTAGTATTAAATACCGGTTTTTCAAACCGGTATTACGTAAGTACTTATGTTTCTATTGCATATAACTAGCCGTAAAAGTTAAGACTTGTGGTAGTTTAGGTTTTAGCTAAAAGCGTGAACAAACCGAGATTGACCCGCCCAGCAACAAAGAAATTGCTTTTTGCAATTGTAATTATCTGTTTCAACACGCGCTGCGTGAAAAAAAAACACATTGTCAGACCTCCTGCAAGTCTAAAAATTTAAAAAAGATGCATAACATGCATTCCCTTCCCTGCTCCAAAAAAATCTTTCAGGAAGTAAACATTTAGAAGTACCTACCTGACCTACACTGGGAATTATAAAGGTTGTCCCGAAACTCAACGTCAAGTTAGGCATTACGCTAGGTTATACTTGTTCTGGCAAATAAAAAAACAAATACAAATCATTTCATGATCAATTGGTTAATTGATCATAAAAGTATTTTTGAAAATGTTGAAAATCGACACCCTAGTCGATCAGAAATTTCCCAATTTTGCTGTGTTTTTAATGTACAGTCAAGTCTGGTACCTGGTACTGGTTACCAATGGAAGGTAACTTTGCCATCAGTGGTGTACTGGTACAAAATTACGACTAACACGGACAACGTAACTAATTTTGACAGCATTGCTTTCGATATGGCAACATGAGAGTTAATTTTGGCATTTTATTTTAACGCGGAATTGTGCCGGCGAAATAACCTCTTTGTTCAGTGCTCCAAAACTTTTGTTGATTTTGTTTGAAATACTGAATGTAGGTATGTATAACTTTGTAGTAACGTAATATTAATGGTTATCAAATCTATAAAACTAACTTGGCAAAGTTACCATACCAGTGATGCCACGATGTGACGGTTACTTTGCCATTTTTGGCTACAACCAAGGGTTGTCACTTTCAACCTATATTTTTAACCGATTACAACTATTTAAACAAAGTGTTGTGTACTTGACATTCTATATATGTATGTATTTTTTCTAGAATAAGGGTGACAAACGAGCACACAGTCCACCTGGTGGTAAGTGGTTGGTGTGTTCCATAGACATCTACATCTATCTTCGATTACGAATCAAAATGCAGATGCGTTGTCACCCGTGAGGACTAAGATGGAATGACTCATTTCCAGTAGAAAAGGGTATCCGGTTCTCTACACTCACGATACAAAACACAGCAGCGTTATGCTGCTATTTTACACTATACTACTAATATTCCTGCAGCATGACTCTACCAATTGTATCGATGTTTCACCGTAGCAGCCCATTAGACCGATTTTACCAAATGAGTCGTCATTCAATTCATCTTTATAAAAATGAAGGAAAAGAAAAGAAAATCTATATTATTTTTACTGCGTTGTCGGGCATTAATAATATAATTACTAATCAGTATTTTTCGTACTTTAAACTTAGTGTATTGATATTGATTTGCACCCAAAAAACAATGTAATTTTTAATGATTGTTAATGTTTTACTATTGTGGGGAAACAATATTTAGATTGATTACAATATTAAATGAAACTAATTTTTACGGATTCTATCGCGCTCAATTTCACTTTTTAATTACTGACGTTTCGGGTGCTTTACAGCACCCATGGTCACGGGAGGGGGGGGGGACTGAGGTGTTTCACGTCCCGATGTCATAGTTAGCCCGGCTACGCTCAGTTTTTTAAATATTAATTTTTGGTCCGATCTACGCAGAATGAGCTTACAGTATCTTGAAGTCTTGCAGTGGTGTAGGGTTTGGATTTAATTTTATTAATTATAGGATCCCAAGCAAATGGCAGCATCCATTCATCTTCTCTATTGAAATTAGGATGTTTTTTTTAATTTCATTAGCCTCGCGAATCATCCTAGGTAGCAATCGGTGTTCTTTTGCGAGGATTTGTTGTCTATCAAATGAAACTGCAGACTTCCCGATACGGTGCTTCAAGTCACCTATATGTTCTTTTACAGATATTTTTTTATAGATATTTTTGTTTGTCCTATGTAAGAGAGACCACATTCTCAATCCAGCTTATACACTCCTGCATCTTGTAGAGGGATATTACACTTGACGGATGGTAAAAATTGACTAATCTTCTTCGGCGGCTTGAACTGTTTTAATGGAAGCTCGCTTCAAGATGTAGCCAACCTTGTCTGTGACGCCTCTGACATAGGGTAGTACAGCAGGCACACGCTCGACTGTGGCCGGCTTCACTCGGTCACTATGACGTAGGCACGGGACCCGAAGCTTGTTGTCTTGCAATACTTGCTCGACGTGCTGAAGCTCGGCGGCCAGATGTTTTCTGTCACAGATCCTCGTGCTCTCTGAAACAAAGATTTTTCCACGGTAGCTAACTGTGATATGTGATGGTGCGATTTACCATTTAAATATCGGTTGGTATATGTCTTTTTCCTATACACAGTGTGACCAATAGTGTTATCAGGATTTCGGATAACTAAAACATCTAGGAAAGCTAAAGAATTATTTGCCTCTAACTCCATAGTAATTTGAATTTTAGAGTGTATGGAATTAAGATGTTCTAAAAATGCAGTTACTTTATCTGATGGTAAAATTGTGAAAGTATCGTCTACGTACCGCTTGTAGAATCTTGGATTTACAGGAGCAGTAAGAAGGGCTTTCTCCTCAAAGTCCTTCATGAATATGTCGGCGACTACGAGAGATACAGGTGAGCCCATCGCCACACCGTCTACTTGCTTGTAGAACTCTTCCTTCCACAATAGATATCCAGATGCGAGGCAGTGTTTGAGTAATACTGCATATTCTGTAGGCATGCTGTTATCTTCTAGCTTCCTAGTTACAATTGAGATGCAGTCTCTCTATGTCAGTTCTAGGTAAGCATGAGAATAGTGACTGAACATCAAAACTGACCATAGTTTCATTGTCAGTGAGATATAGGTCTTTTAACTCACTAACCAAATGGTACGAATCCTTTGTTAATTACAATAATTATGACCTGACATCATTTTATTACGACCCTAATAAAATGATGATGACTTATAAAAAAACGAATACAAAATGATCGTGACAAGCTTTTTTTATCAATAATTGATTTATGCTTATTATTGCACCAATTTCATTTTTAATTTTATAAGAGAGTATTTTTGTTGGATATATTTTAGATTTTTGTTTAAGAAATTATTGTGATAAGATTTAAATAAAAAAGTTAAGTTAAGTACGTAATCAAGGATTTTTGACACACATATTTTCAAGTTTGTATGAAATATTGAAAAATGGGAGGGCAACTTTGCCATAAGAGTAAACTTTGCTATTTACAACACAGCTATAGGAGTAACTCTGAATGTTGTGTATTATATTATGAGGTAAACTTACCTTCAACCTTGAAGTCAAATCCTATTATTATAAACACCTATGGCAAAGTTGCCACAAAGTGAGGTTAACTTTGCCATTTTCTTTTTTTGAGTATTTTGTCTATTTAATGTTAGTATTTGTTTAAACCCAAAATAAATAATGCGTAATCTATGAAGAATATAATGTCACATTTAACATTGACGCCCAGTCTGACAGTACAGTTTTTGTTGGAAAATTGGTCATAAACTTTTAAGTCCTTCCAAAAATGGCAAAGTTGCCAGGTTTCACGATAATTCTAAATAACTATGCTATTAATTACAGTCAGTATAAAGGCTAGTTTACAGCAGTGTGATATGAATTTTTTCTTCTTTATCATCATCCTGTTAAAGTCCACAACTGTACATGGGCCTTTCCTACTGTAGACTGGATTTGCCTTAAACGTCACGCTTGGCAGGTGGACTGACTATCACAATACTATAGGTTTCGTACCTTTTACGCTGCCGTTCCCGGTTTGGGTATTTCACGCTTGGCATAAACGAGAAGATCTTCTTGACTGACTGTTGTCTCTTACGATACCCACGGGACGAAATGGGGTGATGAATTCTCTCATGCCGGCACCACACGACACAATACACTTTTGATGCGTTTCTGTCGTCCAACAAACAACAGTTTATCCATTCGAAAATGCCGAACCCAAAATTCACCGACTGGTGACGAGCAGCGTTATCAATGCAAGGGTGCTGACTCTTCGCTATATCAAGGAATGCCACAATACACAGTCCTAAACTACATACATTTTTTGACTTCCTGCATGTCTTAGCTAGTTTTGACTCCACCTAGTGGGGGACCATCCTACACTTCCAGATTTCGCATAACAGCTGTTTAAGACCTGAAACCGTTGCGAGAAAAAGGATCTCGACACGAACTGACAGAAAGACAACAAAGTGAAGCTATAAGGGCTCCTTTTCCCATTATAAGTTACAAAAATCTGAAAACGAACATATCACTGTTCCTACATCATGTGTTTAGTGATGACATATGGATCTGAGATGTTTACTGTTGGCCATATGGAAGCAAAAGGTCGCTCAACGAGCTATGCAGAGGGCCATGCTTGGAGTTTCTCTGCGTAATAGGCTTCGTATTGAGAAAATCCGAAGTAGAATAAGAGTCACCGACATAGCCTAACGATTCAGTTAGCAGAAGTGGCAATGGGCTGGCCATATGGCTACAAGAACCGACGACCGATGGGAAAGAAAGGTTTCCGAGTGACAGTATCGTACTGGTTAGCAAAACGCAAGGCAGCTCCCCAATAGAAGGAGTGACGAGTGACAACCTGGTAAAAGATGCAAAAAGTCGGCGGATGTAGGGTCCGGGACCGTGCTATGAGGCATTCCTTGGGGTAGGCCTATGTTGATGAGGACTAATTATAGGCTGTAATGATGATGATAATGATGACTCTTCCTAAAGCATATATGATATATCGGATACAAATATTATGAAATATCGTTGACGCATTGTCAAAGGTGGGGTAAATTTACTATACTTTAGTCGGCCAGGTCGACTGACCATGTACTGGCCATGTTCTCATTCATTATCGACGTCGATAAGCCACGCTTTAGCAGCACTAATGATTCTGCTTGACCGGGAAAGGACGATATTCTCACAGAATACCAGCGTAAAATAGCACCCTAATGATGCTTTTTATAGTGGCAGTCATGGGTGACAACGCTTCTTCATTTTAATCGAGAACTGGATATGTTACCACAGTATTCACTTGCCATCAAGCATTTTACATCTTAGTATTTATAAAAAAAAACATATGTGCAGTTCACACGCGGACCTTCACAAAACTAAACTTAGAATGAAACCAATTCAGAGTATCAAGAGTAGAATAATTAATTGGTTTATTTATTATAATATTGTTACCAAGCTTAAAAATTATTTAAATTTTTGTTCTACATATAAACTCCAAGTTGTCAATTTCAAAAAATTACATGAGTGGCTAATGCTAAATAAATATATAATAGATAAAACACTGTATACTGTATTCTATCTCCTTCTCTCGCAGGCTAAATCCTATAGATGTAGATGTTTGTCTCTTTTTAGTGTCGCTTTTTCGTTTCACCGAGTTTCAAATCACAACGATTCTAAAGAAGTTTTCACTACAACAATCGATTGTCATATGTTGGTGTATATCGTCTTGAATCAGCTCAAAACATAACAGAAAACATTGCTCACTACTTTATCTACGTTCAATGCCTTAGAAATAATATCAATAGAATGAGTTTCACGTTACATTGCACTTCTATCGAGATCAATTTTAAATTCCCTCGAGCCGCTTCTTTGAATCGCATAAGCTCGCTTCGACTCACTGATAAAGGTTCACATGTTCACATGGTATTATATATATTTATTTAGTTGAAAGCAAATTATCGGAACGATCTCGTAATTCTGATCCCATGTTTTCTCATTTTTAGATACAATACATATACCAAAATGGAGAATTATGTATCCTTTTTTATTAGAAAAAAAATTGTGCTTGTAATTGTGTACACACCTACGAAGTGAAACTTTTTTACGCCATATCATTCATCTTTTCTTCATACTTTACATAAGTAGGTTAAATAATAGTATAGGTACATGAGAATGCGTGCCTTAGCGGTGAAACGTTACAAGAAAACGTAACGTTTTTGTTTTTTAATACCGTACTAAATTTCTTCACTACGTCAATAAAGAAGTTTCACTTCAAAACATTTTTATTAGAATGCCTAAAAATAGAAAGTTAGCATTTTGAAAAATTTGTGCATAGCGATATTGATCTGTTTTGAATAATCCTGCTAAAAATATAAATAATTAATTATAAACTAAGTTTTTAATAAAAAGTACAAACCGACTTAATTATTGAAAAGAATAAAATAATATTCACATCTGCTTCGGAAGTTGATGCTAAAGCGTAGTTACCGTCACAGGCTATTAAAGTTCACTGCTGAACATAGGCCTCCCCCAAAGACTGCCTCAAAGGGGCGATATTTGCCATAGTTGTCACGCTTGGCATGTGGGTTGGCAACCGCAGTTTTTTTATTTTTAGTCGTTATTAAGAAGACGCTGCTGCCCATCTCCTGATTTGTTTCCCTCCGTCGCCTCTTACGACACCCACGGGAGATATGCGGTTTTAGATAATCTTACACAGCCACTACACGGTAGTAAAATATAGTGTATGGTAGAATTAAAGCCCAGACTTCAGAAGTTATTGTGTGGAAATTCATTTTAGTGTGTGAAGTCGGTTTTATTATTTTTATTAATCGTTTGATTTTTACTCATTTGAGTAGTATAAGAAATATCACAAGTTCAAGGCAAGAAGTAATAATCATTGAATAAACTTGTAATAATCTCGTAAATAGTAATTTCGCATAAGATAAAACAGCTAAACAAAATAAACTAAAAGTATTCTGCCTTTATATATCCTACCACACGTGGCAGGATATATATTAAGGAGCTATTTTATGGTCGGCTTGACCGGGAGGACCGCGCTCTCTCAGAATACCAGCGTAAAATAACAGATTAACGCTGCTGTATTTTGTATGGTGAATGTAGAGAACCGAAAACCCTTTTTACTGGAAACGAGACATTATATCTCAGTCCCCAGGGGTGATAAGACAACGCATCTGCATTTTGATTCTTAATCGAAGATAAATATAGATGTCTATGGGCCACAGTATCCACTTAGCAGGTGGACTGAGTGCTCGTTTGTCACCCTTATTCTGTAAAAGAAAATCTTCACCTACAAGTGGAGAAAATATCAAACAATTATTTTATTCGCAAGTTGTAGTTTCTCAAAATGTACTTGTATTTACTTTACGAATATTGTAACAAGAATTCTGTGTTAGATATTGGTAAATAAAATAATGGCGACGAAAATTACTTCACGTTTCACTGAACTTCCGTTGTGATCAGCTTTAATCTAAATTCGTTTGTGCCCAGGTACGGATTTTTCCACTTTTTTGATCGTGGCTTTGCTTATAATTATATCGTTAAGGGCGGTTGAAAAGAATTGTTCCAGCTGGATCGTTGAAAAAAAATCTTAATTTAATTTTTGTGAAATTGTTACTGGCATTCATGAATAATTAGAGGAATAATAGCAAATAGTCGCCACAGGTTTGATAGATGTTGGAGGTGATGGCGGACTTCAAATGTCTTCAAAATATTTTCCCCAGCCATGTGTGTCTTTCACGATTCTTTCTTTTCCCACTGAGCTTGTAATAAATTAGCACTTTAAATTGCAATTAACAATTTTATTGGTGCCGGCTGTAATCAAACCCTGTGCTCGCGTACTGTGAAATCACTGAGCATCCACGGTTCTTAAATAATTATTAATAATTAGTGACCCACCCCCGCTACGCCTAGATAGAAAAAAATTATGTGGCGTTATTCACATTTAAGATAATCATCGAAAACAATTTATTTTATCGATTTTCTCGATTTCTTAAGAAAAAAAATTCTTCAAGTTTTTAGATGAAATATACGCCTAGGTCACTCCTGGAACTGCTCTCTATCTTTTCGTGAAGTTTTATGATAATGTATAAAATTTAAATAAATAAATAATCGGTTCAGCCATTCCGAAGATTATCCCGGACTGACAGACATACAAAATTTAAAAAATGATTATTCTTACTTAATGGCATGCAAATAACCCCCTCAGCTCAAAAAATAGCCTCAGCATTTTAATTGTATTTATATGGTAAAGGTTACAGACAGATACTTCAATTTTATTTATGTGGTATAGATAATTTAATTTAATTAAACCTGGACGGATAAGGTTTTGCCTACCAACTGACGGCAGAATATTACAACTGTAGAATACTGTATATTTAACACAGTATTTCACAGTTTCCATTATGATGAGTTAATATACTGAATCCAAATGTAGATAAGTGATGGAGGCAGAATTACTATTGCAATGGTCTTGCCATCGCGTTAATCAACCGGTTTACCTAGCGTGCTGACTACGGTCAATTCTTGCAAAAATGCATGCGGAACGCATTGAAATAGTATGTGCTAACGTTACCGTTACAGCCCATTAAAAGTCTGTTGATGAACCAAAGATTACCCAATAGAAACGATATTTGCAATAGATGGCACGCTTGGCATACGGATTGGCAACCGCAATTATTTATTTTTTGTTGTTATTAAGAAGAAACTGCTGCCTATCTCCTGGTTTACTTCACTGTGTCGCCTCTTACTCTCACTGGGTAGTGGATATTCTCACACCGTCACTACGTGATCAATATGTACGTAATATGTACCTACTACGCACATATTTACTGCTACAATGGCCTAATAGCACATTCCCGAAATGCCGTATATCAAGCAGTGGACTTTAGAAAGCGAGGGCGATGACTCTTTATTAACAATATGTTTAAAATCATAAGCAATTACATTATTGAAATTCAAAGAATCTCACAGATTTTATTTTGAGATAGAAATGAGATAACCAAATTACTTTGAAACGTTTTGCAATCCTTTTTTAGTGGCAAATATTTAACGTTCACTGGTGAAATTCATTAAGCCGGTACTAATTAAATAACTGTGTTTTAGATTTAACTCTCGCAGAATTACATAAACGTACGCCCAATAAATTTAACTCCAACACGATTGTGTATCGCGACATAGTATTCTTAGTAATTACAACTAACCAAATATTAATAAAAATAACTGTTTATTTATCAGAAAGCAATTTATATAAGAATTAAAAAAAAAGCTACACGCATATACTCGGATAGTGTATGCGGATCAGGATACTACGATAAAGTTATTAAATTATTGTATTGTCATTGTACATTAAAAAATTCCGTTAAATATATAGGTACATGTGAAGCTACCTATATATTTAACAAACACGTGATCAAAAATTACTTGTATGCATGAAAAGTAACGCCATCTTTTTATTAATTTTACGTGACAGATTTCTTTTTGCAGCAAAAAACTGAACAATTCGCATTTTTGTAGCAGGTCGACTCAGCCGCGCTACTAGATTCAATATAGTAAGCAGTGCGGCTGCAACTAGGTTTATTGTGCGCACAGGACCGCGTTATAATTTGACAGAGGAAAACGCTTGCGTATGGCTACTGCCAGAACTCTTAGAACTAGCTGTTCCCCGCGACTTCGCCCGTGTGTCATTTATTACGATTGGATTTCATGGGTTTTAATTTTTTGCGCGGAACCCTAATTCTTTTTCTAAAATAAAAGTAGCCTAAGTTACTGCTTATAACATCAGTGAAAGTCCCGTCGAAATCGGTCTAACCATTTTTTGAAAAAAATAGTGTTTTAGTTATAAGTATATACGGTACTTATAACTAACTTATGACTGCCTCGTTGGTTTAGTGGTTGTAGTAGTGCGACTGCTGATCATGAGGTCCTGGGTTCTGAATCTCGGCGGCAAAAAATCACTTATTGGTTTCTTATATTTACGCGAACACACATTGAATAAACAAATTTACGGATTTTATCGCAATTTTATTATTTGATTCCCGACGTTTCGGGTTTGACACTCATGGTTCAGGGGACTGAGGTGTTTGACGTCTAATGTCATAGTTAGCCCAGCTACCTTCAGTTTTTGAATATTATTTTGGTCCGATCTACGCAGAATGAGCTTACAGTATCTTGAAGTCTTTTGTAAGTCTTTTATCTCACTAACAATGGTACGAATCCTTCGGATTCAAGGATGATACGCGAGGCTATTGAAATAAAAACATCCTAATTTCAATAGAAAAGATGGATGGGTGCTGCCATCTGCTTGGGATCCTATAATTAACAAAATTAAATCCAAACCCAAGCATACCACTGCAAGACTTCAAGATACTGTAAGCTCATTCTGCGTAGATCGGACCAAAAATGAATATTCAAAACTGAAGGTAGCTGGCTAACTATGACATTAGGACGTCAACACCTCAGTCCCCCTGTGACCATGGGTGCTGTAAAGCACCCGAAATGGAATCAAATTAGTAAAATTAAACGAGATAAAATCCGTAAAATTAGTTTTATTCAAATCACTTATTGAGCTTTTCCATCAAGAAGAAATTTCAGTAGCTGCCCGGAGTCAGGAAGTTGGCGGTGTCTCACCCCGTGCCTCGAAAGCACCTAAAGCGTCCTGCGCCTGATATCTCTCCGGTCGTCGGTTTACCGTCCCATCGGTCTATGAGAGAGGGATAGAGAGTGCACCTGTGCACTATAATACACTTGGGCACTATAATCCTGTCCTGCGCCAATGGCTAGTCTCCATTGTGGCTGGCCGCTGTGACCGAAATTCGGTCTGGAGGACATTATTATTATTATTATAGTTTCATATGCATTTAGTAAAAGCTGTTATTTAAACATTAAAACAGACACTTCAATTTTATTTATTTGTAGAAAATGTATATATTTACTTATAGATAATTTACGCAATATGTCTAAATTTCAGTTGCCTCACTTTTTGTTCACCTATTATGTTTCTGTACATAATTATTCTTAAGAATCCTATTACATGCGTGTAAAGTATAAGGAGACGCGCGTAAGACATATAACACCATGCACATAATGTTTGTAGACGAGTATGTGTGAGATTAGTAGTAGGTAGATTTCCTTACCTCATATGATACTGTTTAAGATTTTGTTAAAGAAACAGGTAATTATTTTAAAACATTCACCGCACACTCGGTTATAAATTTTAATTGAAAATAAGATAATGGAATAACTGGGGAGCGCTTTGCGAATCCCTACCCATGGCAAATATTTAGATTTCACTAGTAAATTTCATTAAGTCAGTACTAATTAAGCAGCACCGCATCGAGTTAACCTTGAATCAAATGCCGCTTGTATTATGAAATTCAAACCAATTACAATTACAACATAATATATTGTCGGTCTACTTTTTTAAATATTTTTCACCGAGTTCAAAAAAGGAGGAGATTATATATTCGACGTGAAAGTTTTTTTATGTATGTGCACCGAAACTCTAAACGGCTAAACTAATTTAAGTGATTCTTCTTAATATATACCTTCTTTATACCTACTTTTAATATTATTATACTCCTTTTAATATTATTATTACATGGTTTGTTTACGAGTAAATAGATACATTAATCCTTTGTTGGGACATCATTTTAAGTAAATATGTATATACCTATGCCAGGATGTCCTGCTCTTCCGTAGATTTTTTTTAAAAATAAATTTTAATTTAATTACTTAAATTAACCCACTTAATATATAGGAGAATAATATTTAGGAGAAGGGGTAGGCCGTGCTGAATAAGAAGTCAGGGATTACAAGATAATATTTAGTTTTATTAATTATAAATTGCACCAGGGCACTTTTATAATTAATGATAATAATTAATTATCCGTGAGCATCTAGGATAAGCTAGCTTGGTACAACCAGTGCACTGAGTCACGCCAGAGCCAAGACCAGGGGTATGAAAGTTATCAGTATCTTGCTTTTACGTTGATACTAGCGTCATCTCATAGTCATTAAAAGTACTATTTTCCCCAATATTTTTACACACTTTATTAAAAAGATGGCGCCACTGCTGGTATTTATTATTTATACCGAAGCCTAAATCATGATATCGAAGTTTTGAAATATTGCGGTATATATATATAGAATACGTCTATGAGAAGAAGAAAAGTTATTCATACCATGGTTATGTAAAACAAACTAAATGAAGAGTTATTTAAAACAAATCAGTTAATAGTTAAATACATTTTCTTTTAATTTTATAGAAATATGTACGAAATAATATTGTATACGCCATCTATAAAAGCGCAGAAGAAACTTCCCTCGTTTCGTCACCTAATAATTTGTCAAAGTGGCTCATCTATGCCCTATATTAGCCATAATCAACCTTTTTTATAGGGGCCACAAACACGTTTCAGTCATGGTATCGAAGGCTGCATGCAAATATTATTTAGGTCTTAAATAAAACGTAATTCCAAGTTAACGATGTATTTACTTTATTGAAAAAAGAAGTTTTAACAAAGATGTTTATGTGTTTTAATGCAATTTTTGATACTGTGAACACTGTGGACGTCGTTATACCGACTTACCAGTTCTTCCAGAAGGCTTTTAAATCTTCTGTGGTTCAATTCTCTTGCTCGTATATAATTAACAATATTGATAACTGTCTTCATTACAGCTTCTATTTCTGGATTTACAACACGCGCCGCCAAGTTTTTTGGTGGATAATGCAATAGAATATTATTAAATTGGTGAAATTACATTTTTCTTTAAATAACGAAATAAATCCCTTTTTCGGATCCAGTCGCTGAAGGACAACCATCTGTACATACTGGGGGACTGAGGTGTTTGAAATCCGATGTCATAGTTAGCCTGGCTACCTTCAGTTTTGAATATTAATATTTGGTCCGATCTACGCAGAATGAGCTTATAGTATCTTGAATTCTTGCCGGACTTCCGGAAATGCAGTCTGTGAACATGTTTAAGATCGTCCCCGCATTACATTAGATTGGAACATTTACATTAGATTAGATTTGGAACTTCAAATGGGCTAATCACAATATTCGGCGGGCCGCAGGTTGAGTATAGCTGGCCTATATAGTATATTATCTATGGCCAAGACTGCCCGCTCCGTTGCTGCGCGGTCATTGTTCCGTTGCTAAACAAGTTGAGTAGTGGGGTGGTGGGGAAATCGAGTTGCGCGGGGTGGTGTGATCGGTGCACGTGTTGTTAATTTTGCTGCACCAGCGTACGACGACGCCGTCCGTATATATATATTTGCTGTTACCCGCGGCTTCGCCCGCATGGTCACTGGAAATGAACTATCCATTGCTTTTTGAATTGAAAGAAAACTGAGTTTTATAGATTTGTCAGAGATGCAGCCATTAAAAGGAAACAGCAAAATTGATTCGTCAGCCTATTTAAATGTTTTGAAACGCAGCGTATAGGAAAGCATGAAAATAGCCTGTTTATTCCAAATGGAAATGATATTTTTTAATTAAAGGAAACTGAGCATAATTATCCGTCAGGGATGCAGAATTTGAAAAGAAACTGAGCTAAATTGATTCGTCAGAGATGCATTTTTCTGAATTGAAAGGAAACTGAGCCAAATAAAGATCCGTCAAAGATGCAGCCTTTTGGGTTGAAAGGAAACTGAGCTTAATAGGTCCGTCAGAGGTGCATTTGGAATTGAAAAGAAACTGAGCTAAATAGGAAATTTTGAATTGAAAGGAAGATCTGTGGAAATTCTGATTAATTGATTGTGGGAATTTGGAAAAAACAAACTGAACACTATTTTAAGACGCTACTGTACACAATGTTATATGTTTTTCCATTCGGGGAAAGAATTTGGAGATTCTGGGCATTTGACACACGCGAACATGCTACATACAGACCATGAGAGAAGCACGGTTTTTCTAAGTTGACCGCGCTAACTGTAACGTTTGCCCTTGCGCTTTATTATTTCCGTACTTGCGCTAATAATAAATTTAATAAAAATGTCTTCCAGTTCCTCCAGGGGCATCTAAAAGAAAAGTGCACCATTTCCAGATTCAATTTGTCCTAATACTTTGTCAAAAACTCGTTTTGTTCGGGAACAAATTCGGCTACTTGCTGCTGCAAAGCTGGTATATCGTAGTTTGTTTCACGTATAATTTCATCACTTAGTTCATTTTCGGTTGTTCGCTGAGGGCTTATCATTCCAAAGTCGCTTAATTTTTGCCTACCATTGCCATTACTTTATCTTCAATTTTTCCAAGTGCTTCATTATAAATGTGTGCATTGTATGTCATGTTTGCGTGTGTCTGCTGTAACCTTCGCAAAATATCTTCCGCCATGTACTTTTATATTTGTCCCACAATTTATGTGCATTACATAGCCCGCAAGATGATATGAGAGTTGCATAAAGATCCCTAATTTTGGCTGGTGACTGGCACTGCACAGCTTCCTCCATGGTTTCATCCCAGTGATTATCGATTTCTAAAAGATGCAGAGCTTCACATGCTTCTCTATAAGTTGCGCATTCCTGACCGTTGACAGTTTTAAGGTCTTTATATTCTGTAGGACCCCGAACACAGTGCAGCAGCAATCGTAAACAGAAACATTCAAAGTTAATTACATGGACGGTATACACACGACCAAGGGCATCTGATGACTTTACACGGGGCCAATTTGCAACAGGCGCGCCTTGAATACGGCGTTTCCACTCCTTTCTAGATGTGTTCCAAGTAATAGCGGGGACTTCAGAATATAACAACGTTTTTGCAAAGGGTCAGTTTGACAAAGTTGAAAGAAGGCTGTTAGTGTAGTTTTGGCGGTGATGCAATTCTTTCTTGGAAATTTCTTTCGGTGAAATATACACGCTCTCCATTTTCTAGTGCACAGCAAGGTGAGTAACTGTTGGGTGCCTTTCGTGTAAAGGAAGCCAAGGAGACGCCACGCTGCCTCGTTACTGCTGACATAACGCCCTGCTTGAAAGGTCTGGTCTTCATTAACGGATTTGCCTCACCTTCACTCCTGAGATTAATTTTGCTTGGTCGCTTCCTTTATTTATGTACTTACAGATATACTTGATTGCGCGGACAGAGCTACATGCTTCTACATTAATGTGGGCATTAAACATTTTACATAGAATAGGCGAATATGGGACAATCCAGCTGTTATCTAAGGTTTCGAACGCTCCAGAGCGAGATTTAATTGTAACTTTCCTGCCACCATCTTCGGGAGCTCTATGTCTATATAAAGGGTAGCCATTGTCATTGTGCACTGTTTCTTTTAATAGCTGTTTAGGAATTTCTTTGTACATTTTCCTTCTTTCATTCATGGCGATATTGAATTTCGTGCTCCACATGGACCGTGAATCATATTTCGGACGATGGTATCATACATTCTTTATCTTGCTCAGGATCCGGAATCTCTGCGCTTATTATGTCGTCTATTTGGCTGGGTCGCATTTTCTTAAGCCATATTAGAATGTGGGCATGCGGTAATCCACTTTTTGCCATTCAATTGAATACATGAAGCACTGCACCTCTCGAAAATTTTCCCTTTGTTAATTACATACATTAATTTTTGTATTTTTAATCTAAATACTCTAGCAACTAAATCGTGTCTGTCAGTACTTTTTGGCCCGGCATTAGTCCTCGGTTATTTCTTTCCATTTTGGATTGCAAGTAAAATAAACAAAAGGTCAGGTCTTCCGTAAGTTCGTACATAGGGAAAGCGTCTGTGTGTACTCCTGTAGGTAGTGGGGACTGTTAACGAATGATGAGGGCAGAATTACCATTTTACCTAAATCTCTGGGGTTTACATTGGCGTCGCTAGAAACTGCATCTTGTAAATGTATATAATTCTCAACGCGCAGCTTTTTTTATTTAAAGATATATAACGGAGACGTTCACTTTCTACCTTCACATACATGTCTACCAAAAATTGATGAAATAATTGTCTACACCGGGCTAAGAGGTTAAAATCATTTTCTCGCAACATCATATGATACGCATAAAAATCCATACATGATACTTTTTGTTCAGGTAGGCTCCTTTGTGACCGGGTTAATGAGTGGAATTTGAAAATGATAACCCTCTTGTCCTTTGCAATAAATCAATGGGTATTGCAGAGCGTCATAAAACTTGTGTGTATCGGCTACCCGTTGCAACGTATCATCACGTGCTCGCAAGACAATGTCTCGTGAAGAAAATTGATCACCACTAATTACGGCTGCTATTTCGTTTATCAAAGGTGCATTGTAGCGCCTTTCATGCTCTCCTCGAGGGGTCCGATCTGTGTGAATGACGACTTTATAATCCTCTTCAGGTAGGTTTTCTAAAGCAGTTTTAAATGTTTTGTCTAAAATGTTACGTTCATGCAAGAATCTTTGAATTTTGAACACTGTGTCTCTCTCAACTCCTGGATAAATTGGCAGCGACGGTCTACCTCAATTTCTTCGTCACCCATAAAATATACTTGTAAAATTTATGCTGTTCGTTTTCAACTGGAAAAGTGAACCTATTCTATGATAAATTTGCCCTTGCACCGTAAATGTAGGCGAAAATCCCGGCATTATTATTTCCCGGTCAACTCCGAAGGACGTCATTTGAAAGCATGAGTTATATTTCCAGGTCCTGTTTAAAAGCGCCGTGACTCATTAGCATCATATAAAAGAGAGTTTTCAAGGTTCTTCTGGTTCCCAAATAACTTATCACTTTGCCATTGGAACAGCACATGCCTGCGGTCTCATCTTTCCATTTTAAAGCGCTGCAAAATCGACACGCCTTGTCCATCAGTCCGATAACAACTAACCTGTGATTTTTATAATCACCAACGGATCATAATTAAATGCTGCATCATTAAAAACCGACCAATTGTTTCTTTGAAAATTTTATCGACGTACAGCTTGAAGCTGTGCATTTGCATCTCTTCGCGCCCGTGTCTGTTCTGGTGTTTCAGATACCCTTATAGTAGATTGACGTTCAGCTTGCTCAATGAGTCTGTGTTGAGTTTCATCAGGCGTTTCCGCGGCTCTTAAGGCGGCCTGACGTTCCGCTTGTTCGAATAGCCTTTGCTGACTTTGAGCAGGTGTTTCAGTAGCTCTTAAAGTAGATTGACGCCTGCCTGTTCAAGACGCCTTGCTGACTTTGATCAGGTTTTCAGTAGCTCTAAAGTAGCTTGACGCTCTGCCTGTTCAAGACGCTTTCGCTGACTTTGAGAAGGTGTTTCAGAAGCTCTTAAAGTAGCTTGACGCTCTGCCTGTTCAAGACGCCTTCCTGACTTTGAGAAGGTGTTTCGGAAGCTCTTAAAGCAGCCTGACGCTCTGTCTGTTCAAAACGCCTTTGCTGACGTTGAGAAGGTGTCTCAGATGCTCAAAAGCAGCCTGACGCTCTGCTTGTTCTTGCCTTCTCAGTTCAGCATCTTCTAAAGATTCTAGCGATCGAGCTAATCTTTTCGCTTGTCTTTGAGAAGATACTCTTGAAAGGCTGGACTTACTTTGCGAGGCAATATGAAGTAAGAAAAACCTATTTATAAAAAAACGTTAAAATACCTAAAGGAATTAAATTTCCTTTTAAATATTTTTTAAAGAATCCAAAATATCTAAAAGGAATAAATATTCCTTTTAAATATTTTTAAAATCAAAACAACAAAACCAATTCAAGACACAACACGAATCCGAAAACGATAGCCAAAAAATCGAATCAACTTAAACCAAATCACAAAACAAATCGCAGAAAACCGAAATCGAAAGCAGTAGTCAATATAAATATAACCAACGAAAAAAGAAGTAAGTGTATAGGTACCGTATACACTATCTATACTATTAATATTCCTTTGAAATATTGTTAAACAACCTAAAACAACGAAAACCAATTCACGATTCTAAATAAACAAAATCCAAAATCAAAGCCAGAGTCTAAATATGTATAAAGGAATACCAACCAAATCAACAAAACCGATCCAAGAAAATACACAAATCCGAAAATGAAAGCCAATATAAATCCATTCAACCTTAACCAAATCACAAAGCAAATAACAAACAACCGAAATCGAAAGCAGTTAGTCGAATAAGCTACGAAATAGAAACAATTTAAGCGTATAGGTACCGTATGCACTATAAGTTGACGCGCGGCTCAACGGCGGGAGTTAAGTACATGTCAGGAAACATTTCGTTACCGCGTTTAAAAACCTAGTAACGACATCTAGCGGAATCAATTTAAACTATGTATACGTTAGTTAATAAGAACTCTCAAAAAATATTTTTCTTATAATTTTGCACAATTTTTCTTATTGTAATACCGATTCATTCATAACCACATATAAGAACTGTATTCATTTCCGTTCAATAAATATTACTAAGACTTATTAATAAGGCTTACTAAGAACTGTTTCTACCATTGTTAAGTAATAGTTAAGGGTGAAAGCGTGACAGGTGGTGATAGTATTTCTGATCCATACTTATAATCACGCCTGTAACCCTTGCGGGGTAGGCAGAGCATCAACGGATTACTTAATATCGTCTGCGAGGTTATCGCCTATTCTGTGAATTACGATGCACCAAAACGTTTGAAGAAAATCAGCTGGTGAATTTTATGTTTTTATCACTCTCTTCCCGGTCCTGAGTGGAAAAATACAGATCCATACATTTTTATCTTAATTTTGGTAAAAAGACATAATAATCCAGATATTCTGACCTGTGTACGTCCATCGTACCGTCGTCTGTCTTGTAGAATCACGGTGGCGCCACCTGGCTGAATTTAATTTTGCAACATATTCGATTTTCCCACGGAATGATATGTATTTCCGCGGAAAAAGTAGCCTATGTCACTCTACAGCCACCGAACTATCCCCATACAAAAATCCTGCCATGCCGACGCTCTGTTGCGACGTGAAGAAGGACAAACAAACAAACAAACAAACAAACACACTTTCGCATTTATAATATTAAGTATGGATATATATATCATAGTATATTTTTTATGTATGTGTGTGTGTATACGTTTTCTTTCATGTATATTTATGTTCTTTGTAACTCCGTAGCTTTATAACTGCCCTAAGGGTTAAATGGCAGAGAATACTTTTAGCATTAAATTCGCCTTTTGATCCTATGCTGTTGTAAGGTTTAATAAAGTTTAAATAAATAAATAAATAAAAGCCCACGATAGCTTAGGGGCACCAAGCTCTCGCTGTGAACTTCACATTATACGAGCAACAGCGATTCCAATGAAATTAGCAATTGCATTTTAAAGTGATTTACCACGTGCTTGGCGGAGAAGGAAATCATCGTGAAGAACCTGTATATCTGAAGAATAAAATATTTAGCAGACATGTAAAGTGCACCATCATACACTGGAGAAGAGCAGCTGAGATATTGCTCCCAAACCCTTTTAGAAGTGAGAGCAGGCCAGTGCCCATCATTTAAACGTATATAGGCTGTAACCATCATATAATGTAAACTTACGTTCAATCATACCAATTAAATTAAAGTAAACTTGTAAAACTCTACGCAAATATTGCGGCTCACAAGGGTCAACGAAAAGGGCAAAAGTAAAACGCAGCACCAGAAATTAAATTAAATTTCGTGTTGTAGAGGTTTTCCGCAAACATCCGCTCTCGGTCTAATGAGTCCCGGCCCCAACTTTGTTTCCCTTTAAGATTGAATCAAAGATTGCGAAAAACCTGACCCGCTTTAAAATTAGTTTGACAGCTGCAGCCGCTGATTAAAGCTTTGCGAAAAATTAACCCCGTATATATTAGATGTAAAACAAGCTTTAAAAGTTCTGTCCCATTAAACTTTATATATAAATATAATCCTAACCAAAACAATTCTCAATAGCATTGCATCACTCTTCATGTTTACGTTATATAAGTAAACAATGTATCCGCTTTTACAACAAAATCTCAAAAAATATACAAAATTTTACCTGCTAAGAAAACTAATAAACTAAGTTTGTATAAAAAAGGTTATTATAACCCTGGGAATGAGGTGATCGCTACCAAGCTATTTTATAATTTGTTTTATGTTTTTAATTGTGTAACATACATGATTGTAAGTTGTTATTTTTTTTAAAGTCCCGCTGGGTTTCTTTCTGGTTCTTCCCAGGACTAAGGTATTTTTTCCGAACCAGTGGTAATTAAACACGAGTGACTTTCAATAAGTATTATTTGTAATCTATATTAAATAAAAAGTTTCTGTTTCTTTTTCGAAATAAGTGGACCACAGCTTGGGCCCGTAATATCAATAGCAGCTTTATCCACAATTCTAAGTTCATACTATTCTTATTGATCATTTCATGATATCAATGACGGTTAATCTTTCATTGAGGTTTTAAACTGCTAGAAACTTAAATGGTCAACCAACTTTTTTTATATAGAATAAGGGTGACAAACGAGCACGCAGTCTACCTGATGGTAAATTAATGATGTAGCTCATAGAGATAGATCTATTCTCGATTAAGAATAAAAATGCAGATGCGTGAGACCCCAGAACCCCAGAAGGTTAAGATGGAATGCCTCGTTTCCAGTAAAAAGGGTCTCCGCTTCTCTATACTCACCATGCGAAATACAGCAGCTTATTTATTAATTTATTAAGCTGCTATTTTACGCTAGTATTCTGTGAGAGCGTGGTTCTTGCCCGGTCGAACGACCCATTTAAGCCATAATATAGTTACAGCATGGCTCTACCACGTGCAACAATTATATCGTATTTTAGACACGATTTACGCTCGAAAATTGATACTTCTTGAAATAGTATTTGCTTGGAAAAAATATGCGCATACTCAATTAAATTTAAGATACATATTTTAATTAGAATAAAAAATATATTCGCTGGGAAAAAACTTTGACATCCGAGTACTTGTTTTTTAAGCGACAACCTTAATTTTTTTGTCGATAATATGAAAGCATGTTATTGAATTAAGTTCTTAATCAGCTACATTGCTATTTAGATCCTCTAATTCCGGATAGTAAGAAAACAATTCAAATAAGTAACCTTTTTCCACTCCTCACCTTAAGTCAAAATGGCAGCTATTGCAACAGCTGTTTGTTGTTTTTTTGACATGTGTGCTTTTCATAGAGTAATCACATACAGAAGCAGATGCAGATTTTCTTCGTTATTAATCGTGCCGGTCGGTGATTTAATTATTATTATAGTAGGCTTGAAACGGCTTACTTTAGAAGTTAAAATCACTAAAGTAAGGCTAATATGTGTGCTATATTAGCAATTTTTTTATGTAATTTTATTCTACAATTTTCTTTTATTATCTATTCTATCTATTTATTTTCCAACTCTTCAATTTTAAACTTTTGCTTAATGAATCAGTGGTTTAAAATTGTAAACGAACTTACTTTTTTACAAACTTTTTTCTGTAGGTTGTTACATAGGAGTTTAATCATAAATTTTGTATTTGTATTGTTATATGTTTTCATGTATTTTATTGATGTAAATGTCAAACATAACATTTGTTGTTATACAAGATAAAGTTGTTAGGCTTGATCTTTAAAAAGAAACAAAGTTTAAAACTCATTAGAGTGCGGAAAATGTTCGAAAAGCACCTTCAGAGCAAAATTTCGCTTTGAACTGGCGTTTTACCTTGGGACATTTTGCGTTGATGCCTTGAATTCCGGAGAACTCAGAACCTTTGTTTAGACTTTTTGAATTTCGAAAATTATGTTGTTGTTTGTTTCGGTAGAACAAACCTTAATACAATTCTTGTGAAATAACTGCAACAAAATTAAAACCTAATTTTAGAAATTTTTTTGTGCTCCATGTTCCTAATGGAAACATCTCGATTAGTAACTAAAGGCTTTTGTTAATCTTATTTTATTATAGAGGGTTTGATCTACTAGATCATGTCACTCTCATTGGTACAAATCAAATACATATAATCAGACAATGATAAATTCAAAAAGGTTATCTGTTCTTAATACCTAACAATACGAGTTTATAAAGTTTGCTCGCCTTATCTGAAAATGGAAAAGCTGAGATACTATTATACAGTTTAACACAATTTTTATCAAAATCTAGTTGTTTTCTATAGGCTTCGTTCCGTTCAAATTCCATCATAACAATAAAGGTTTTTCTCTAAGACATTTTCACATAGATAATTGAAATTGGGCTTAGTTATAAAATACGGTTACCTTAATACAAGCGTGAGGTTAAGTATTCAAATTTTCTACTTAATGGATTTGTATTGAGGGGTAAAAAAGATAGGGAGTAGAAAAATGTTCGAGGGTAGAAAATATATTTTTTACGTGATTATTATATAGATCATCTATTAAAACCTCATTGAATCTAGGTAATAAAAATATTTTATTCATTATTTTTTTATTTTATTTTATATTTACATCTATATACCGGGTGTTTATGAAACGCTCCCGAAAACGAAGACAGACGATAGTACTAACGATACCTTTGATGATGGGTCAGAAAGAAAATCGATTCCGAAGACAAAAAAATCATCTTTTCACACGTTTTATTAGCTTTATTCACGCTCCATCATGTTAGTACAGCTAAATGAAACGATAATTTCATAAAAAAATCATGAAAATACTTAAACATAAAACCAGCAGTAGAATTACAATCAGCTGAGGGGTAGGCCAAGCAGCAATCGATGGTACCACAATACCTAATAATTTACAACACTTGTCTAAATACCTAACTTATCTATTTAACCTACTATTTTGTTACTGTGCTTGTCTCCACCTAGCCACTTTAATTCGAATTCACATGTTAAATAAACCAAATATCTGGTTCGATTCCCCGCTAATGAAAAAAAATACTTTATTATTTGTTAACAAGGTTAGGGTCATGCATTTTTATCGATCGTGTAGGTATGTTTATTATTCTGATGTATTCAGTTATGTACTTATTCAGTTCAGTTCAATACTAAGTTATTTAAAAAAATTGAATAAAACTAATTTTACGGATTATATCGCGTTTAATCAACTTATTTTTATTAATTCCCGACGTTTCGGGTGCTTTACAGCACCCATGGTCACGGTGAACTGAGATGATTGACGTCCCGATGTCAGAGTTAATCCGTAGTACCTTCAGCTTTTTAATTATTAATTTTGGTCCGATCTACGCAGAATGAACTAACTGTGTCTTGAAGTCTTGCGGTGGTATGCTTGGGTTTAGTTTTAATTTTATTAATTACAGGATCCCAAGCAGGTGGTAGTACCAGCCTCCTCTCTATTGAAATTAGGATGTTTTTAATTTCAATAGCCTCAAGTATCATTCTTGGCAGAAATCGATGTTATTTCGCGAGAATTTGTGGTTTATCAAATCTAATGTAATGGCGGGGGCCGTCTAGGATATGATCACAAACTGCAGACTTCCTGGAACGTTGGTGCTTCACGTCAGCTATGTTTTCTTTAACGCGGGTTTTAATAGATTGTTTTGTTTGTGATGAATCAATTTTCAACTAATTTTATAAGATTTACTTTTTAACTAACATTTTTTTCTTTACAATTAAAAAATAAAGAAATGAAAAGCATTAAATTATACACAAAAGTTGCCGAAATTAATGCGAAAATGAAATATAATGCAATGAAGGTAATCAAAAAAGGTAGTTATTCGATATCCATAACTAAACTAACAAAATGTTAAGATAAGTATTTAGATTTCTTGAAAAAAGTTTCTGACTTGGCCCTGGCTATCGATTTTAAAAATCCTTGCATTTTCCCCGCATAATACCAATCCCCATAAAATCTCCAACCAACTTTAAATTCCCCGTAATTTGGGGAATTCCCCACATGTTGGCAACGCTGACATGTGCAAATTCCACAGCGCGAGGTGACACGAGTCGGCCGGGCGGTGGCAGCGCGTGAAAGGGAAGGGTAGAGTGAG
This sequence comes from Parnassius orleans, assembly GCA_029286625.1. NCBI lineage: Eukaryota > Metazoa > Arthropoda > Insecta > Lepidoptera > Papilionidae > Parnassius > Parnassius orleans. Next base: position 474,067 of record JAGSMP010000286.1, read on the forward strand.
TAGTATACCTCGTACCTTCGTACCGAGCTAGATAAGAGTTTGGCGCCCGCGAGGATATTGACCCTATTGTAAGCTGATTTTCTTTTAAGTTTCACTGCTGGTTTTATGTTTAAGTATTTTCATGATTTTTTTTAATGAAATTATCGTTTCATTTAGCTTTACTAACATGATGGATCGTGAATAAAGTTAATAAAACGTTGTGAAAAGTTGACGTTTTTTCCTCGGAATCGAATTTCTTTGTGACCAATCATCAAAGGTATCCTTAGTACTATCTACTGTCTTCGTTTTTGGGAGCGTTTCACAAACACCCGGTATATAAAAGGCAAACCTGACTGACTCATCTATCAACGCACAGCCGAAACTACTGAACGGATTTCGTTAAAATTTGGTACACAGACATTCGTAATGACGTAGTCATCCACTTAGAACGGATTTTTGAAAATTCGCCCCCTAAGGGGGTAAAAAAGGGGTTAAAATTTGGTATGGAAGTCCGTCATTTTTTGAGCTAGAAGCCTGAAACTTTGTTTTTATGTTAACGATTAGAAATAAACAACTATGTGTCCTAAGGTTTTTGAAAATTCAACCCTTAAAGGGGTGAAAAAGGTGTTAAAAGTTTGTATGCGGAAACAAGATTAGTTAAACTATTTTATTCGAAACTTCACAGAAGTACTCCTATCAATAAATGAGTAAACAAGTGTTTCAGGCTCTTTCGGAATTTAAACCCTAAAACGTGGAAAAGGGGTAACAAATTCTGAAAATCAACGGATAACGGATTTTGACTAGACTTCTACTTTGTTTGCTTGCTTACGGTTTAAGATTTGCTTCGTGTTTCGGATTAGTTGCTTGATTTTGTTTTTCTAACAACCACTGCTCAAACTTGGAATTCGGTTTGCTTTGTGATTAGGTATTGTTGATAGTAGTATTTTTTGTCACTGAAAAAATAACTAAAGAAACTCCTAATATTAAAGGAAAAATGGAAGAACATACTGTCGTCCCCATTATAGGTGACGGCGCCTGTTTGGTTCGTGCTCTTTCAGTTTTAATGTACGGAACCCAAGAAAATGCGATGGTGGTGCGTTCACAAATTGTTAGATTTGTGGTAAATGATTGGCCTAGGTTTTCAGTAATGACCCACAACAGAAATAGCGATAATTATTCAACAGCAAATGAATATTCAGCCGATATGTTAAAAATGAAACTTACGGTGGATTTTGTGAATTGGTAGCTGCAGGATTAATATTTCCGTTTCGGTTTGAAGTATATCGAAACGGTCTGCTTCACACAGAGTCGGAACAGATATCTGTCCAGTAAGGCGATTACGATTTAGCCATTTTGACACCTTTCTGCCTATTGTTGCGAAGAAAATTACACAAAGTTGCATGGAGGTACCTGTCGAAAAGCGTGATCCTTTTTCAGAGCTTGACCATTTAACTGTTACATCTTTTGTAAACATTGAAATATCATCTCCATCCAGCGGAACAGATCAATCTATATCGTCAACATTAAAATATGAAAAAAAAATATACGAAGGTCGAGATTTACTAATAACACAAGAAAAAGTCAATTAAAAAGTGCACAAGAAAGATATAGGCTGAACAAGCCAGATTCGAATCGTAAAGCTCTGTCCGCTTATCAGAAAAAAATCCCGATGTACACAGGCAAGCTGTTGCAAATTACCAAACTGCGAATCCACAAGTGCATAGAGCAATTCAGTCACAGTATGATAAAAAATTACACTGCGTTTATGGAAAACAAGGTCCATTCCGCTATGGAGTATGACCCTGATATTGTTTATAGAACTGACAGCAGTGTAGCCTTGGGTTCTATGACATACAAGTATCAGTGGTGCAATGCGCTGAAATGGAAGGATGAGACAACTGGTATGTGTTGCAGCGCTGGAAAAGTGCAACTTGATCGATTGAAACAACTGCCTCAACCACTCTTTAGTTTGATTAATGATCTACACCCAGATCATGACCATTTTATGGGTAATATTCGTAAATATAATGCATGTTTCCAGATGACTTCCTTTGGTAGTAAACAGGTAACAGCAGATGGTTTTTCACCGACTTTTAAACAACAAGGCCAGGTCTACCATTTAATTGGAAGTATAGTACCAGAAGCCGAACATGACGCTCAGTACCTTCAAATATTTTTGTAGGTGAAGATGATCGAGAAGCAAAGATTCGATGTTCTAAATGTCCTAACTTAAAGCCAAATTTAATCAAACAATTGCAGAATATGCTGCAACAAGTGAACCCGTATATAAAATATCTGAAAAGTGCCATTGATAAAGCCCCTCCTCCAGAGTCATACAAATTTGTCATACATGCTGATAAAAAACCACCAGAAGAACATAGAGGTAGGTACGATGCACCGACTACAAATGAAGTGGCTTTAGTGTTAGTGGATCAACAATTTGATCGAAGGAACATCATCCTCGAGAGTCGTAGTAATTCACTTCAGCGTATTAGTGATATACATCGAGCATATGATGCGCTACAATATCCATTGATATTTTGCTGGGGGGATGATGGGTATTCAATCAACATATCACAACGCGATCCCACACCTAAGTTGCCGCTTAATAAAACTGTCTCTTCTGCACGTTTCTATTCGTATGGAATAATGATTAAAGAAAGAGAAGATAACTATTAAGTCATCTATCGTGCTCTTTTTAGTCAATATTTGGTGGATGAATATGCCACAATAGAAACAGAGATATTAAATTATATCAAAAGTAATCAAGCCAAATTACGTGCTGATAGTTACATCCATTTAAAAGATGCCATTGTAAGACAAGACGCAGAACTAGGACAAATGGTTGTCCTTCCAACATCTTTTACGATGGGACCTTGGTATATGCACGAAAGAACACAGGACGCTTTGACCTATGTTAGGAATTACGGCCGGCCTGATCTTTTTATCACTTTCACATGCAATCCTGGCTGAGACGAGATAAAAAAGCAATTACTTCAAGGACAACAATCTCATGATAGATGCGATATAATTTCGAGGGTCTTTCGACTAAAGGTGAAAAAAGATCATGAACTTATTGATAAAGGGAAAAATATTTGTCGCTGTTCATTTGGAAAATGGGCAAAGGGTTTATTTTAATGAGCAAAATCTGAGTAAAAAAGTGAATAGTCATCCAACAACCACACTCCTATCCTTTTTTGATTTGTGTAAAGTGGATAACTTTGCATAAACGTTGCTCTACCTAGAAGTACCTGCATACTACGCTTAGGATAAAAGAAAGTTCGAAAGGAGAAGAGAGGAGCATTAAAGGCTGGCCAGGGATCAAAAAAGGGCACGTTCTGGGCCGCGTATATAATGTGCCTCCGAACAATACAGAATGCTATCACCATCGCATGATTCTTCATGAGATCCGGGCCCAATTTCGTTTGAAGCGTTAAAAACTGTAGATGGTCATGTGTATTCTTCGTTCCAATCAGCGTGCAAAGCTCTCGCCTTGCTTGAAGATGATCAGCATTTGTTCGCAGCAATAGAAGAGGCAGCACTTTGCCAATCACCGCAAATGATTCGGGATCTTTTTACGATTATTTTAGTGTTCTGCCAAGTATCAGACCCTTTAAGCCTTTGGGAAAAATTTAAAGAAAAACTATATACTTAAAGAGACAAGTTACGACTTAGCATAATTAGAAAACACAGTTAAAATAATGAAGGATCACTGAGTGACGAAAAAAAAAGCAGTTTACGATCAAATTAACACAAAAATTGAATCAAATGAGGGTAGAATATTCTTTTTAGATGTAGATCTCCCGGTGGAACAGGCAAAACATTCTCATAAATTTGCTATTAGCAAAAGTTAGAAGTACTCGCGGAATTGCATTGACTGTGGCTTCTTCTGGGATCGCAGCTACTCTGCTTGAGGGTGGACAAATTGCTCATGCTACCTTCAAGTTACCACTCAATTTAACAACAGCTGATACTCCCATTCGTAATATATACAACAAAGTTGCTAAAGTAATAAAACATACGAAAATGATAGTGTGTAATAGTGCCAAAAGGAACTAGAGCAGATGAAGTTAAGGCGTGTCTTAAGAGATCCACTTTATGGCCTCTAATTAAAATCCTCAAGCTCTCGAAAAACATGCGGGTACACTTAGGAGAAAAAGAGTCTGCTGGTGGATTTGCGAATCTCCTACTTGAAATCGGCAACGGTGATTACCCGATAAATGACGGAATGATAACCATCCCTGATAATTTGTGCACAGTTCTATTTAAGTTACAGGAGTTAATATCCAAAATTTACCCAGATATTGCACATATCCACGATAAGCCAATGGAATGGTTGTGTGTAAGTGCCATACTAACCCCGAAAAACGACCTAGCAGCGGCAATTAAAGATATACTGTTCATGTATTTTGAGGGGGAAGAAATGATCCTGTTATGTTGTTTCGAAATTTAAAACCTCCTCAACGGTGCAACGGAACCAGACTAAAAGTAAATGCGTTACATCGCAATGTAGTGGAAGCCACAATTATAACTGATGCGCAAGGAAACTGTATTTGTACCAAGAATTCCTTGATCCCGAATGATCTTCCTTTGAATTCAAACGAATACAGTTTCCCTCAAAGTCTACTTTTCAATGACCTAAACAAATCACAAGGGCAGACATTAAAATTTGCGGGTATAGACTTAAGAGAAAATTATTTTCACACGGCACTATGTGGCTAGCTCACGCGTAAGCTCGCCCAGTAGTCTGATAATTTTGGCACACAGTAACAGATTAGCAAAAAATGTGGTGTATAAAGAAGTTTTGTAGTTTACTAGCTTTTGCCCGCGACATCCAGTTATAATTTTGGCTTGTACCAGCAGACTTTTTTTTTACACATGGATGCAATATAACCGAACTCTACGCGGACGAAGTCACAGGCAAAAGCTAGTATTTGTATAATATGTGTAGACTCGCATTCTGTATTTTGGTGTAAATAAAAAAAAACTGAAATAAGCTTGTGATTTCTCAAGTTCTCTCCAAGCTTTTTTTACGTGGTAGAGCCACCCTGTAGCTATGTTATGGTTGTAGCATGAATTGTCCGCTCGACTGGGTTAGGAACATGCTCTCACGGAATACCAACATAAAAAGGCAGCCTAATGCTGCCGTTTTTTGTATTTTGAGTGTAGAGAACCGGAGACCCTTTTTACCGGAAACGAGGCATTCCATCTTAGTCCTCAAGGGCGGCAACGTATCTGCATTTTGATTCTTAATTGAGTATTAATGTAGATGTCTATGGGCCACAGCATCCACTTACCATCTGGTGGACTGTGTGCTTGTTTGTCACTCTAATTTTATTAAAAAACGCTATACTAGAACAATTGACTATCCGTATCATCAGTCCTTCATTTAAATGATAAATGTGTTTAATCTACACATATAGCTTAAGAGTTCATGTTGATTTCTCAAAGATCTTTTGCTAAATAAATATAATAATAATACAGCGATTATTGCTTACTTTTGCTAAATAGGACAGCAATTGTTCAACTTTTTCCCAAAAAAGTGGTAAAACATTTTATTAATTTATTATTGTATAATATTCATAATTCAATTATTGTATATAGTGTCAGTGGTTTACTTGTTAAAATAAACCCACTAAATTCAACTTTATATACTTTACGTCTATATGGAGCATCAATTTCTTTTCTGAGGTTATGTATATCAAATTATTTTCACCAAATAGTTATAAAAACAGACTGACGAATAGACGGACACCGATATCACTTCATAAATGTTAGGTTTTGCTAATTTTGAGAGGAAACAAAAACTCGTGAATAAAATCAAATTAACCTTTCATTGAAAAGGAAATAAAAATGTGAGAAAAATTAATACGTTCTGAAATAAGTTCACATTATATTATACATCTCTCAGGATCAATTTAATCTATATTCCATCCAGTCGCTTCTTTGTGCCGAAGCAGCTCCTTTACGGCTCGATTTAATTAAAATAAAATATACCGTAAGTTTGACTTTGCTCCACTTGAATAATTGGAAGGTTTTCAGAGATTTGATTTCATATCAGCAATCACGTGTATGATATCCCTCCCGATTTTATTTATATAACTTGTCTACCAACGACCGTAAAAATTGAAACATGATTTCAATTCTCATTGTAAATAAGAAATTGAACTAACTGGTACAAGTGATCTTTTACTAACTCCATTTTTCTTTTTCTTCTTTATCAGTCCGCAAAGTCCACTGTTGTACTTGAGCCTCCATCATAGTAGAGAGGATATGCCATAAGAGGATACGCTTGGCAAGGGCTATCGATAAAAATTCCAGACGTTGTACGCTTTGGCGCTAATCCCTGTCGTCAGCCTGGGCATTTTTTATTCGATTTGTCTTCATAAGCCCCTAAAATTCACACATGAGACATGTGCCTCTACCCTTGTGGAGGCACTTGCTCTTGGCAGGTGGGTTGACGATCGGAGTACCAGACTATTCGCACCTTTGACAATGATACCTTCTGGTCTAGGTATTTTAGAGCTATCGCATACACCGTATACCTGGCGATCTTGTTGGTACTTCCCAAGTTGCCACTGAGGTGATGGACCATCGTACAGTGGCTCTAAACTTTACCTTCTCTGAAATGAAAATTGGTCCTGTGTCGTACCTGTTACTTATATCCTTTTTTATGATCCTATCTACACATTTCGTGACAATTAAGCGTTTTGCAAATTGGTGGATTTTTTTAAGTTTTTGCCATACTGGGTAGACTGTGATAGTAAGAATTATTGGATCCTTTTATATATGTATGTATTTACTCTCAAATGATTTGCTACTTGATTCATCAAGTCAATTGATTTGCCTTCATTTATCGTCATTACATATGGTTATAATATCATCTGCCGATTGCCTACCTTGGCATTTTTCTTAATGGAAACTTCACATGTCCCCGTAATGTCTTTTTTTAATTTATCAGTTATTTCGCAATTTGCTGTTTCAACGGTGTCGACGGGCATCAAACTCAGTTCGGTTATATACCATTAAATTTAAAAGTGGGCACATATTCGCTGAGTTACAGTGACTTTCGAGGTCATGTAAAAGTCTGCAAGCACCACGGCGAATCCATCCTGGTCTTTAAACTCTCTTAGATATGTGAAGGGGTTTTGTCGAGCAATAAAACGTATGTAGGCTGTAACTTAATGTTTTTTCGTCAAATTTTGTTGAAATGAAATTGTGGTAGTTATCATTAGTTTTTATACGATAACAAAGTTAATTCTGGTTCGAGCCGATCTATTTACGTACTGCGGTCAGCAACCTGCTCCACCGAGATAAAATTTAACAAGAAAGGTATATCGACCCAGTTTCAAATATTACTATTAGAAATTTATATTCCTACAGACTATTTATTCACTATACACAATGACCGCTTTGTGTTGTTGTTCTTGTAGATGAATGAACACGAACCCGAATAACTATTGTTGAACTTTTCTAAAAGACGTTCATAATGTAGATTTTCTAAAAAGCTTGTGCCTATATGGCCAAGCGCTTGATAACTTACGCGATAATATATACAAAATATCAGCATAAAATAGCAACTTAACGCTGCTGCGTTTCGTATGGTGAGTATAGAGAACAAGAGACCCTTTTTACTGGAAACCACGCACTCTATCTTAGTTCTGTGGATGTGTGATGTGGATGTCTATGGGCCACAGCAACCTCTTGCCATCAGGTGGCCTGTGTGCTCGTTTGTTACTCTTATCCTACAAGAAAAAACCTTCGCTAGCCATCAGTTTTAACTTTTAAATTGTTCTTTCTACCTCATATAAAAGTAAATCATTTGAAGTTTTGTGTCTCTGACTTCAAGAAAAGAGGTTCAGTGCCGTAGATGTTCATGGGCGGCGGTGGTCATACCATCAGGTGGTTTGCCACCTCTTCTATAAAAAAATGGGGATCGCTTACGAAGAATGGTCGTTGTTAAAACTGTACACCTGCAAGCTGGTTTGTTTAATATGTAAATATATGTAAGTCCGATGGTTATTGGACGGCCAGTTATTTAGATGAAAATCTAAATAACAAGCCGTTCCCCTCTTCCAATTTAGTCAAAAACATGGTAATTTTTAATTATATCAAACCAGTTAATTAAAATTTCCCCTCAACATTTGCCTCATAGTTTCATTTTTAAATATTTAATCGTTTTATGAATGTAACGAAAAGGTTAGAAATTGAATGTATAATGGCATAAAGCACTACTTCTACTTCTCCGATTTAGCTCCGATGTGTTCAATAGAAATAATATCGATAAAAAATATCAGAGAACAATAAACTCTTACACGGTACAAAACTAGTATTTAACATTAAGAACGAAAACCCCTGGGAAAATATATCGACATTCGACAGTCGTCCATTTAACTAACTGTATACTCGTGAGGCATCCATCCCGTCCTATCAGATAACACCCCAGCGCAGCATATTTCTTAGGCTCTATAAACGGATCAATATCCGTTTATAGAGCCTAAGGCTCCGTTGAGGTGACAATTACGCGTATACTTCTCTAGAAGTAGCCAAAATGTGTACAAAATAGCATTTCAGTAAAAACAATTTCTAAATGTATATCATCAATAGAGGTGATTTGCACAGTGCAGCATAATATAATAGCTGATGTTTATTAAATTTCCGCGACCCTTATCAACATGTAAATGTCCTCTGCAGTACTCATACTATTCCTAAACAGAGAATATTTGCCAAAATTTACTTAATAAGCAAACTGTTATTGCATTGAGTGTTTACTATTATTGCGTTTATTAAATTTCTTTCGTCTTAACCGTTGTCCTTCGTTGGCCTTCGTTTTTGCTTGGAATTTTTTTAAAGTCGTTACTATCGACTTAATTCTTTAGTGACGAAAGCAATTTCTTTTACTACTACAAAATTTTAAAAATTATAACTATTTAATAATAATAATGTCCTCAAGACCGAATTTCGGAGAAAGATATGGCGAGTCTTCATGTATAGAACATGGGGGTCTGTAGACGCTCACAACAATGAGATGCTCAAACTCAACACATGCCATTTCTACAGTTTGCTCAACAGAGAGGCTCACAAAATTTTTACGTTCTTTACATGATAATAATTTACTAGCTAATATTAAGGAGCCAACTCTTAAATCTGTTTCTCTATTGAACGAACTGAACCACCTGGTGATTACTGAAGTTAAACATTAAGTTATAAGCTTTTAACCAATGTTCAGTAATACATGTCTTGTATTTCCTGCAGCGATTCTGCCATGACGACGATATCATCGGCAAAGCGTAAGTGAGAGATGTGTTCGCCATTTATATTGATGCCGCGTCCATTCCTGTTTAGCGTCTTAAAAACATCTTCCAATGCATTTGTGAACAGTTTTGGGATATTGTGTCCCCTGTCTCACTCCACGATACAACTGGATAGGTTTTGTAAGACCACCCTGTACTTGAACGGACATCGAGCTAGTGATGTTTAAATGTCTCAAGACATCTATGTATCGCCAGTCAATCCGACAACGCTGCAAGGAATTCATAACAGCCCAAGTTTCGATGGAGTCAAAGGCTTTCTCATAGTCTACAAAGACCATACAAAGAGGCTGATTATACTCATTCGTCTTCTGTATAATTTGCCTCACTGTATTAATGTGGTCTATGGTGCCATAGCCTCCTCGAAACCCAGCCTGCACGGGTGGTTGAAATTCGTCAAGTCTCCGCGCGAGTCGATTCGTGATGACCTCGAAAACAACTTATAGACGTGGCTCAGAATCTCAGGCTTTGACGTGAGGGTTTTGCCATCACATGTTTTTAGTTTCGTAATGTGGCTTCTCCCAAGCTTACGAGCAAAGACTTTGGGACCCTTGTTTCGCTCTATTGCCTCTTGAATAAAGTTTGCATTGGAGCGCCGCAGGTCCCGCCGTACAGCTTTCCTTACGATTCTGGTGAGTGCCAGCTGTTCTGATGGCGCGGCTGTTGTTCCCTCACGTCTCTTTTGTATAAGCTGAAGTGTCTCGTCCGAGAGTTTAGACTTCCGGCCTATATGTTGCCTACTACACAACCTATTCCCCTCATCCCTTAAGATCTTGACCACACTAGTGAGATCCTCGTCAATGTCCAATGTGGGTTTTAGGGCATCGAATCGATTGCGGAGTTCCAATTGGAAACGTTGGGATCCCGCTATGGTTTGAAAAGCATTTGGTCGGAGCGTGGACTTTACCAGACGGGTTCTTTTAATCTTGAAATCGATATTCAGAGTACCCCGACAAGTCGGTGATCGCTTCCTGTATTAAACCTATTGATCACTGAGACATCTCTGAATATGTACTTTTTGTCCGTCATGATGAAGTCGATCTCATTTTTCGTCATGTTGTCGAAGCTGCGCCACGTCCACTTTGGGGCTTTTTGAAAATAAGTATTCATTAGATGAAGCTCTCTTTTCGAGGAAGTTGATCAGCATTTGTCCCCTGTGGTTTCTACTTCCCAAACCGTGCGGTCCAATAATCGATTCAACACCTGTATGCTTCCTAACTTTGGCGTTAAGGTCCCCCATGACGACATTAAACTGGGCTTTAGTTGTGTTGTGTAAAGCCTTCGCAATATCTTCATACATAGCTTCAACTTCATCGTCCGAGTGTGTCGACGTTGGTGCGTAAACTTGTAAAACTTTTACAGTATATTTTTCAAATAGTTTTAAAACAAGATACGCTACCCCTCGTCGACACACTGGGAGATTTCCAAAATGTTGTCACGGAGAACTCTATTGACGAGAAAGCCCACTCAACCTTGGGAAAGATCATGTCCCTCGTGATAGTAGAGTAGGTGGCCTGATTCGAGGATGAGTGTGTCCTCTCCCTCTCTTCGAACTTCACTCAATCCCAGAACATGCCATCTTACATTTTTCAACTCTACTTCTAATTCTGCAATGTTCTCGTCGTGCCGCAGAGTTCGTCCATTGTACGTCGCCAGGTCCAGTTTGTGGTGATATCCTGCCCTCTCCCGGGGATTCTTAGCACCCCCTGTCCCACAGTTGCCATGACCGCCACCACGGTCAGGTACATAGGGACGGCCGGGAATTGGGGGCCGTGTTTTTTTGGTGCTTACCATTGGGAGGTTTTGCCCTTAATCGCCACGCTGGGCAAGCGGGTTGGCGATCGCAGTGTCAGCTGTAACGCTGCAGCCCATCACAGATCCGGATTTTTTTGGCCTGACATAAGAAATCAACATGCATATCATTTTGAAATTCCTTAACACTCTAATAACATTTTTTTATTAGCCATTCACGTAAATTTTGGTCATGTGACTCATAGAGCCGTGCTTGAACTGCTTTGGAATTTTATTAAATATGTTTACACACATGCAGTAACAACCCTATATTTATACAAATTTATATATTTCTAATAAGTACATGCCAGGGACTGTCAACATACCCAGCTTAATGAATAGGGGCTTGCATGTATCAAACGGACCTTTTTTTTTTAGGAGAATGTGCAAACGAGCATGCGTCTCACCCGATGGTAAGTGACTACCGCCGCCCATGAACAACTGCAACACCAGGGGAATAGCAGATGCGTTGCCGGCTCTTTAAAAAGGATTAGGCTCTTTTTTTGAAGGTCCCTAAGTCGTATCGGTCCGGAAAAATCACTGGTGGTAATCGATTCCACAAGGAAGTTGTGTGAGGAAGAAAACATCTTCTAAATCGCACAGTGGTGGACCGCCAATCATCCAGATGGTATGAATGGTATCGCGAGTTTTGCGATGGTGAAATTGAGCGGCTGTAATTAGTCCCAACAATTCCTCAGAGCACTCCTCGTGGTAGATGCGATAAAATACGCAAAGAGATGCAACATCTCTACGCACTACGTACTACGTACCAGTGAGGCAAGTCGATCGGAAAGAACTTGGTCGTCGACGATTCGAACCACTCTGCGCTGGATGCGGTCAAGTGGAAGGAGCTGGCACTGGGGAGCCCCTGCCCAGAGATGGTAACAGTATTCCATGTGAGGCCGAACCTGCGCCTTGTAAAGTTGCAGGCGGTGTGCCGGCAAGAAATACTGTCCCGCTCTGCTGAACATGCCAAGCTTTTTAGAGGCCAATTTGGCCTTCTCTCCTAAGTGACCACGAAACTGCACGTCACTCGATATGTCGACGTCGAGGATTCCGATACTGGCTGAGGCAACAAGGGGAGTGTCTTGAAACTGAGGAAATACGACAGAGCGGTTCTTTTTAGCGGTACACGCGCAAACTTGTGTCTTCTGAGGATTAAACTGGACTACATTTATTCGCCCCCAATTCGAGACTTTGTTCAGCAAAGACTCGGCTTCAGACACAAGTTTGTTCCGGTACTCGGCGACGTTTTCCCGAGAAATATTGGCACGGCCGGTGTATAGAGCATCACCAGTGCTGTAATCCGCATAACAATGAATTTTACCGGTTTGGAACATATCATTGATATGCAGAAGAAACAGCGTTGGTGATAGCACGCATCCTTGTGGAACAACAGCGTTAATAGGCTTGTAATCGGAGCACGCACCGTCTACTACAACCTTGATGCTCCAATCAGCCAGAAAACTGATGATCCAATTGCACAATTTCTCGGAAAGCCCATAGGAAGGAAGCTTCGAAAGAAGCGCTTAGTGCCAGACCCGATCGAAAGCCTTCGCTATGTCCAAGCTAACGGCCAATGCCTCCCCTTGGACCCGATCGCCTGCGCCCATCTAATTGTTAGGTAAATAAGAAGATCACCAGCTGAGCGACCCCGACGGAAACCGTACTGGCAGTCACTAATTAGCTGGTGCTCCTCAAGGTACCACATGAGCTGGCAGTTAATAATGGACTCCATTATTTTCGAGAACAAGGAGGTGATGGAGTTAGGCCTGTAATTGACGGATCAGAGCGTTTACTTTTTTAGGGATCGGGTGAACGAAAGCTGTCTTCCATGAATTCGGGACTACGCCTAGGGAGTAGGAGTACCAAAAAAGACGCGTTAGAGCCGGTGCCAACTCTAGAGCGCACGTCCTCAGCACAATTGGCGGAATTCCGTCAGGCCCACTCGACTTGTGTATGGCCAGGGAGAGGAGTGCTTTGCGTACTGAGCACTGTGTTAACCGCAAATCAGGCATAGAATACTCACACTGCGGGATGGTCGACGGTATGTTCCCCCCGTCATAAAGAGTCGAGTTGGACGCAAAAAGGGAGCCTAAAAGGTCGGCTTTCTCTTTTGCGACGTGGGCCAGTGAGTCGTCGACTGTGCAGAGATGGTAGTGATACAGAAATTAAAGAAATTCCCCTGGACAGCCTTGGCGAGAGACCAGAATGCACGGGTTCCCGAAGGAAGGCGAATGGCTAGTTTCTCGCCAATTCTGCCTATGTGCTCTGACTGGAGGCAAAGTTATACTTCTTTTTAAGCATGCTGGTGTTTACATCCCGAGCCGCCGAAGTTTCAGCCCAGGCCTGATAACACTGCTGCTTACTGCGTAATGCAGTCTTACAGGAGCGACCAAACCAAGGCTGAGATCTGCCTCCGATGGGTACCACAGATGATGGCATAAATAGTTCCATTTCCTGTAGCACCACATCAGTGACAGAGTCAGCAACAGCGCTGGGATCATCCGGCGAGAAGCAAACCCGCCCTAATGGATACGATGCAAAGAAAAACCGTATTCCGTCCCAATCCGCCGACCTGTAATGCCAAACATGCAACCTGCAGAACGCAACCGCGAGCGGAGCGTGAGTGGCACCACACTCCGGATCAGACAATGGTCCGAAGAGCCGAGAGGAGCATCGACGGAAACCTCATATGCGTCCGGATGAGAGGTCAGCAGTTGTTCCAACAGGGAAGATGTATGATCCTCCACATCAGGAATCCGCGTAGGCAAAGTAACCAGTTGTGTCAGACCATATGCCAAGGCAAAGACATAAACAGTTCTCCCCGCATGATCGGTTAAACGTGAACCGAGCCAATTGGTGTGGTGGGCGTTAAAATCGCCAAATATGACGAACTCTACGGATGGGATCGATTGTAGCAAGAAATCTGTAGCCATTTGGACGTGGTCGATGAGTCGGTCCGTGTCAGCATTACCGCTATGGGACCTATACAGGCACCCGTAGACGCGGGGATGGTCGTCGCTGTCTACGCGCAGCCAAAGGATGGACAGGTCCGTACCTTCAAGACTGCCGAGGCGTCAAGAACAGATATCCTCTCTGAAGTATACGCAAACTCCATCCCGGGGCACAAAGAAGTGTTCTAATTTGTACCCCGGGTAGTATAGGTAGGAAGTATCAGCCGGAGAGGACACCTGCGTCTCGGTCAAGAAGAGCAAGGCCGACTTCACCGTCTCTAGATGTTAGTGGACGGCGTTAAGGTTCGAGTGAAGTCCATGGATGTTGCCGAATTCCACGGATAGCGTGGCAGGGGTCGCCATGGTTTTATCGCTCTGTTTGCCCCGTGCAGTGTACCCCTCAACAGAATACGCGGGGCAGCCTGAGCACCCACGCTCTGGAAGAAAAGGGTAACTTGACCGTGGATGCTCAGTGAGGGATTCTCCATTACCAGGGGTGCTGGTACCCTCCCGGCGGTAGTCCTTTCTTTTTAAATTCCGCTACCATATTCTTTGTTTGGACCTCCAGTCACCTGCACTAACCAAGCGAAATGCAGAAGCAAAGCTTCTACTTTACGTTGGTATTCTGTGAGGTCGTGGTACTGCCCCGGTTCGAGCCGGCCCATCCATGCTACGGCAGAAACTGCAGCGTGGCTCTACCTTTACCGCATATAGCACTTATACATTTTTTTTGTGCGATGAGAACTCTATTTACTTTAATGCTGTTGCCCCACAGAACCAGACCATAATTAATATTAGACGCGACGTAACTAACCATAATAACCAGACATGGTTACGCTGAGAGTCGTTATCTTAGTTAAAAGCCTTAAGACGAAAGCAAACCTATTAATTTTATTACAAACTTAGTCAATGTGGCCAGTGAAATTTAAGTTCTCTTTCAATAGTTATATTCTTGTACAGCACGTTTAGATTATTTACTGCTCGTCCTTTTATGTTAAAATTTATAAAATTAGTCTTATGCAGATTCACATTTAGATTAATTGATTTAAGATATTGAACTATATTATTAATTGTGTTATTAATGTCATTTTCATAACTATTTAAATTGTCATTATAATTAGATTTAACATTAATGGAAATGTCATCAGCAAACATGTGTAAACATCAACGTTTAGTCACTCTCATTAAGTCATTTATATATAAGAAAAATATTTCAAAAGAAGAGTTAAAAGTCTGTAGATGTTTTTGTAACAGAATATTTTTTTATTATACGATACCATTTACAAAAGTGAAATTTTTACAATTTTCAATTTTCAAATTAGTAGTAAATTTTGAAATTCGTAAGATCCTACGATAAAAAAAGAAAATGAAAAAAATATTTTTTAAATTAAATAATATAATTATAAAATTTACTGTGACTTAATATTTTATATACCAGTGTTCAAATACATGTTTAAAAAATATTCTCAATGTCAGTTTACACAAATATTTCAATTACTACACCTGCCTTCGAAACAAGAAAGCTATTTACCAGACACTGAGAACCACATAGAAAATCCCAGCTTTATTTCTCACTTTTTAAGTTGCAGTAGAACCTGTTAGCTGAGTGCGAGATTGGTTTAGAAAATTTGATGCAAGGAATATCTTACATTTGCTAACTAAAATGAGGCTAGATTTTTCTATGTAAACATTAATATTTCTATATAATTGAAAAATAAATCTTGGCTCTAAGATTTTAAAAAACGGAGTTAATTAAGAGCTCACGATTCTGCGCGCGGCTAAAGGAAATGCTACGGTAATAATCGACACGTCTGAGTATAATTTCAAAATACTACAACTTTTATCGGACGTAAGTACATACAAAAAGGTCAAAATAGACCCTACAACTAGATAATAGACCCCAAAACACTTAAAACAACTACCGATTTAAAAAAGAAATACTCCGAAAAATTAAATTTTGACGTGAATTCTACAATACCATTATGTGCCAAACCACCGAGGTTGTATGGGTTACCGAAAATACATAAACCAAACGCTCCACTACATCCCATAGTGAGCCAGTTCGATTCACCAACTTATAAGTTGGCTCAACACTTGGCAAAAATACTGTTACCACTGAGAGGACATACCAGAGCACTCATAAAGGATTCAAACCAATTTGTTAGTGAGATAAAAGATCTACATCTCGATGACAATGAAACTATGGTCAGCTTTGATGTTCAGTCACTAATCACATGCTTACTTATTGAAGACTGCATCTCCATTATAACTAGGAAGCTAGAAGATGCCCACAGAATATGCAGTATTACTCAAACACTGCCTCTCATCTGGCTATCTATTGTGGAAAAAAGAGTTCTACAAGCAAGTAGGCGGTGTGGCGATGGGCTCACCTGTATCTCCCGTAGTCGCCGACATATTCATGAAGGAATTTGAGGAGAAAGCCCTTCTTCCTGCTTCTGTAAATCCAAGATTCTACAAGCGGTACGTAGTAGACACTTTCACAATTTTACAATCTGACAAAGTGACTGCATTTTTAGGTCACCTTAATTCCATAAACTTTAAAATACAATTCACAATGGAGTGAGAGGCAAACAATTCTTTAGCTTTCCTAGATTTTTTGGTCATCCGTAATCCTGATAACACTATTGGTCACATTGTGTACAGGAAGAATACCCATACCAACCGATATTTAAATGGTGAACCTCACCACATCCACCAGAGTTAGCTAGATTATTACATTAGATTTGATAGACCACAAATCCTCGCAAAAGAACACCGAATCCTACCAAGGATGGTTCGCGAGGCTATTGAAATTAAAAAAAAAACACCCTAATTTCAATAGAGAATATGGATGGGTGCTTCCATCTGCTTGGGATCCTATAATTAATAAAATTAAATCTAAACCCAAGCATACCACTGCAAGACTTCAAGATACTATAAGCTCATTCTGCGTATATCGAAGCAAAAATTAATATTCAAAAACTGAAGGTAGCCAGGCTAACTATGAAATCGAGACGTCAAACACCTCAGTCCACCCCTTGACCATTGGTGCTATAAAGCACCCAAAACGTCGGGAATTAAAAAGTTTAATTAAACGGGATAGAATCCTTGAAAATTAGTTTAATTTAATGTGTAGTGTTCGCGTAAATATAAGAAATCATTAATTTTTTTTTAGATTTATGGGTAACAACGTTTTTTCCTACCGATCGGCCCTCACGAATGTGCGTGAGCAGTAAAATAAGTTAAAATAATGCACTACCACACATTTTGAATTTAAAAGATAAAAAGGACAGAATGTTTGAGATTGTTAAAATTAATTTTTCTTCACCATTTTCCTATAGTACTTATTCTGAACCTTCTGTGCAAATGGGGCGGTTATTGCAAAATAACACTGAAAACAAAATTATATATATATATATATATATATATATATATATATATATATATATATATATATATATATATATATATATATATATATACATATATATATTATTGACATATGGTGCCAAATTCAGTGCGCTGCGATGTGGCAGCAGATGCGTCGTCACCTCTGAGGATTAAGATGGAATACGCCATTACAATTGACATTGAACAATTGACTATCCCAATACCCCCTTCGTTCTTAGACGTTACTCTTTATTAACAGTCCGGATATGTTAAGCCTGACAAAGTACTCGTATGTTATTTTTATTCCAGCAACTGGCCCATATCAATATTTTTCTTACATTTCCTTGGGTTCGACCCCATTTTTGATTCGCAGTTCATACCCTTATCCATTAAGGTACTTTCGCTAAAGTAAGCCTATTTTTTATAAGTTTTGTAACATTAATAATTAAATATTAGATACGAATTTTGAGTAAATATTAGATACGAATGTGCAATATGGGAAGATCTAGGTTTTGAAAGCAACAGATTTTTTTTATCAGTGGAATATTAATTTAATTTATAAAGAATATAGACCAACAATAATACTTTATAAAATAGACTACATTATTTACAAATTTTAAAATATATGGCTTTAAGCTAATTAATTAAAAATTAGTAAAAACAACATTTTTCCATAAATTTGAGCAAATTTTCGACTTCCCCATAAATACTTCTTTATATTAATCAAAATCACAAAAAGAAGGATACACAAAGTTTTGTTCGAAAGCGCTTTGAAGGGATCTAAGGTGATGATCCTTTGATGCACAAGAGCCACTTCACAAGTATACACTTGAACCGTAAGATTAGAAGGTTGTTAGTAAGGGTTAATGAAAATGTAAGGATAGTCTATACAAGTTTTATTATTGTAACTATGTACACTTACGTATTTTTAAGTACAAGCATTTATAAGACTTAAAGTTGCAAATTAAGAATGTGAAATTCACGACGAACGAATAGCCGCTGAAATACCAAGGCTAAATTTATTTAAATCAATTTTAATTTTAACAAAATATGTGCTAAATTACCACGTTCTCGGCGTTGAAGTAAAAAAAAAACGTGAGTAAGCTTGCATGTCTGAGGAATAAAATGTTCGAGGACACACGTAATCCACCAATGCGTTCGACAAATTCCCATCGTCTTTCGATTTGTCCGCGATATTCCAAAAATGAGAACGTTATTTTTTATTTATTAGACCATTTTCTACGATTGCGTTTACAACTACAATGAAAATGCTTGAGTTTGTCGTATTGTATCCTACTTTTAACGGGAAGATCTCGGAAAATTGCTCTATACGTTTCCGGACTCGCACAATAAAAATATCTAGTACATTAATTGTACTGATAGCAGTCTCAGTTATTTCTATTTACGTTCTTAAAGTTCAGCAACTTTGTGTTACAAGTACTATTTTTGTTTATTGTGGGATCAAGAACTGAATTTACATACATCTAAAACGTTGCATAGGCAATCAAAATAAGTAAATAACTTTAAAAAATAACTCATTATTTTACATTATTTTTTAATCCGGTGATATTTTTTAATATTCGTAGGAGTTTGCAATGGGTCATAAAGTTTTTTTACTTTATTTCCAAGACAATAGATTCATTTTAATCGATATTTTAATCCTTTAGATTTGTAGGAATTTTATACTTATGACTTATTGTATTTTTATTATAAAAGACAAAGAAAGAAGAGACGTAAGTATATAATCGTTGAATTGTAATTATATTAAACCATAATAACTGAAATAGTTAAAAATAATGTGTCAGCGAGACACAGGTGGCATCGACTTCGTAGATAAGTCTGGTACGAAATAACTAAACGCTAAGTACAGTCTGGGTTACATATTATGATATCAGGATGACACAATTCGCAGTCACCGTTAAATGCGACAATATTATGTGTAATTTAAATCATTAAAATTTAAGGAAACAAGAAAAATATTGATATGGGCCAGTTGCTGGAATAAAACAACAGTACTTTGTCAGCTTAACATATCCGGACTGTTAATAAAGAGTAACGTCTAAGAACGAAGGGTATTGGATAGTCAATTGTTTTGTAAGCTTGGCGATGGATTGATGGCGGAGAATCCATCGATGGCAGACCACAATGAAAGTAAATTCAACAGATTGGTAGGGAGCTAGAGTTAAGCATAGAGAATTTTCCATAGTCGCCCTCACGACACAGACAAAATTTCCATTTATAAAAATATTTTTACGGCAGAGCCACGTTGAAGCTGATTAGGTTACAAGTGAACAGATCGGTAAATCCTTCACACGCCTCACAAAATACATAATATGGTGAGTCCAGAGAACTAAAGACCTTTTACTGGTAATGGCGTATTCCATCTATTCATAATATATATATATATATATATATATATATATATATATATATATATATATATATATATATATATTATTGACATATGGTGCTAAATATAATAATGGTATAGATGCTGTGGCCCCCAAATTCAGTGTCATGATGTGGCAGCAGATGCGTCGTCACCCTGAGGATTAAGATGGAATACGCCATTACCAGTAAAAAGGGTCTTTAGTTCTCTGACTCACCATATTATGTATTTTGTAGAGCGTGCCGAAGGATTTACCGATCTGTTCACGCTGTAGCCACAATTAGCTTCAACGTGGCTCTGCCACGTAAAAATATTTTTATAAATGGAAATTGTCCCGCATGTGTCGGCGACTATGGAAAATTCTCTATGCTTAACTCTAGCTCCCTACCAATCTGTTGAATTTACTTTCATTGTGGTCTGCCACATCGATACAGATTTCCGCCATCAATCCATCGCCAAGCTTACAAAACAATTGACTATCCCAATACCCCCTTCGTTCTTAGACGTTACCTTTATTAACAGTCCGGATGTTAAGCTCAAAGTACTCGTATGTTATTTTTATTCCAGCAACTGGCCCATATCAATATTTTTCTTACATTTCCCTTAAATTTTTAATGATTTAAATTACACATAATATTGTCGCATTTAACGGTGACTGCGAATTGTGTCATCCTGATATCATAATATGTAACCCAGACTGTATTTAGCGTTTAGTTTCGTACCGGACTTATCTACGAAGTCGATGCCACCTGTGTCTCGCTGACACATTATTTTTAACTATTTCAGTTATTATGGTTTAATATAATTACAATTCAACGATTATATACTTACGTCTCTTCTTTCTTTGTCTTTTATAATAAAAATACAATAAGTCATAAGTATAAAATTCCTACAAATCTAAAGGATTAAAATATCGATTAAAATGAATCTATTGTCTTGGAAATAAAGTAAAAAAACTTTATGACCCATTGCAAACTCCTACGAATATTAAAAAATATCACCGGATTAAAAAATAATGTAAAATAATGAGTTATTTTTTAAAGTTATTTACTTATTTTGATTGCCTATGCAACGTTTTAGATGTATGTAAATTCAGTTCTTGATCCCACAATAAACAAAAATAGTACTTGTAACACAAAGTTGCTGAACTTTAAGAACGTAAATAGAAATAACTGAGACTGTTATCAGTACAATTAATGTACTAGATATTTTTATTGTGCGAGTCCGGAAACGTATAGAGCAATTTTCCGAGATCTTCCCGTTAAAAGTAGGATACAATACGACAAACTCAAGCATTTTCATTGTAGTTGTAAACGCAATCGTAGAAAATGGTCTAATAAATAAAAAATAACGTTCTCATTTTTGGAATATCGTGACAAATCGAAAGACGATGGAATTTGTCGAACGCATTGGTGGATTAAACAGTTTATTCTCGACATGCAAGCTGTCTCATTTTTTTTTACTTCAACGCTGAGAACGTGGTAATTAGTTATTTTGTTAAAATTAAATTGCTTTAAATAAATTTAGCCTTGGTATTTCAGCGGCTTTTCGTCGTCGTGAATTTCATTTTAATTTGCAACTTTAAGTCTTATAAATGCTTGTACTTAAAATACGTAAGTGTACATAGTTACAATAATAAAACTGACTATCCTTACATTTTCATGAACCCTTACTAACAACCTTCTAATCTTACGGTTCAAGTGTATACTTGTGAAGTGGCTCTGCATCAAAGAATCATCACCTTAGATCCTTCAAAGCGCTTTGACAAACTTTGTGTACTTCTTTGTGATTTTGATTAATATAAAGAAGTATTTATGGGAAGTAAAATTGCTCAAATTTATGGAAAAATGTTGTTTTACTACTTTTTAATTAATTAGCTTAAACCATATATTTTAAAATTTGTAAATAATGTAGTCTATTTTAAAGTATTATTGTTGGTCTATATTCTTTATAAATTAAATTAATATTCCACTGATAAAAAAAATCTGTTGCTTTCAAAACCTAGATCTTCCCATATTGCACATTCGTATCTAATATTTACTCAAAATTCGTATCTAATATTTAATTATTAATGTTACAAAACTTATAAAAAATAGGCTTACTTTAGCGAAAGTACCTTAATGGATAAGGGTATGAACTGCGAATCAAAAAATGTGGGGTCGAACCCTCCATTCGACTATTGTGGTAAACACAAGTATTTTAGCTTAATATTGCTGTTAATAATGCCGCTATTAGTATTTTATTAAAAAAATTATTCTGGATATCATAAATTTTAAAATTTAAATCAAACTGAAAATAGTCACGTTTTTGTATTCCTTCATCCGTACAGTTTCTCTTTTGCTGTGTCAAATGAAAGAATTTAATATAAAAAAAAATTCGATTCACACCTAAAGTTAAATCAACCTATGAACACACCATAGGAAATACAAGAAAAAAAGCTACCTATGCGATATTTCACTGAGAACGAAGATGAAACTTCGATGAGACTTAGTCCCTCGATATCATCCTCCCTCGGTGATCGATCCTTTTTTGGCATCTCTTTAACGTATATGTATACATATATAAATTGTAAATTTGTATATTGTTGTGTACGTCATTGGTCTATGTCAAAATAAGGTTTGTTCGTCTCTTTAGTTTCTTTTTGATATCATAAGCTTTAGAGCTTAACCTTGTCGTAAGTATATATAAAGGTTGAAAACTAGAAATAAAAGGTACCTCTGTATATCTTTAATCAAAGAAATATAAAAAAACATTCATAGAGCCAAAATATTCCAAAGTAACAAGTAATAAAAACTGACCTCTTGATCATGCGGATGAAAAAATAATGATGCCCGAAAATGAATATCAGCTATAGAATTTATGTCAAAAGGTTCAATTTTTTCGGGTACGCAATTTCTTTGTGTTCCCAAAAGCTTTGATGTTTAACAACCTTTTCGTAAATGTAAGTACTTCATAAGCTTAGAGCGTAGTCAGATTAAGTGTTAAGGGTGAAGCTATTTTTGGAATATTACTAAAAATTTAATTTGTCAAAAATATTAAAATATGGAGTTATAACACATGACGTTATAATTAACGGCGTAAGAGAATCTATTTCTTCACTGGCGCTTCTTGTCTCGGTGTTGTAAAGGAATGTAGTGAGTAATATCAGCAGTCTCTACACATGTCAAAAACTATCTCGTATATTATGACAATCGGCAATGGAACAATGCAACGGACCTGGTATTGCGATCGCTAACCCTCCTGCCATACATGGTGGTACAACGGCAAATATTAAGGGCTCATACGCACTACGCGGGTTACTGCAATGCGGCTAGCCGTCCGGCTGACCGCAGAATACGGTTACGGCCAACCGGATTGCGGTCAGCCGCATTCACAACCGCAACCTGCGGTTGAAGAACCGTTGCGATTTGCGGTCATATCGATTCAATTTCAAAGATGGACGCGGAAGAAGTTGTTCATTTTTCTCCTTCTTTGTCAATTCCCTTATTGTGATAAATATGCACCAACTCTTCCCATGCTCTTTGTTTTTTATCGGAATATTCTGGCAATTTGGTGTTCCAAATTGCTGGCTGACTCTAGATTTCGATGATAAACTAGATAAATATAGATAGATAAACTAGCGTGTAACTTACATATATTACCGCTTTCTGCTACACATAAGCTTCTTGATTGTACCCCATCTTTACTTGACCTGATTATTGTATCCTCGCCTGATTTTGTCCAGCTAGCCAACACGAGGCTGATGTTTTTCTTACCACGATCTCTTATTCCTTACATACAAAGTTCGTCCTCCTAAAGTAAAATCGAGAATCCTTCTGCAACGTAATTTTAGTGGAATGGACAAAGAACGTCTTATTAAAGATGCTCGTTTTTGAATTGGGCTGCTGTGGCAAACACTACGGTCGATACGAAAGTTGAGTTGTTCAACTCTTTCTCCTACAACTGTATGACGTTCATGCTCAGTAAACCAATAGAGATGATGCACTTACCTGCGCCATGGCTGACCGATGACCTTAAACATCATATTATCAAAAAAGGCTTCACGAAAAGCAAACTCAAAGCCGATAGATCTGACAAAAATCTGCGAAACTACAAAAAAGTGCGGAATCGCTGCAATACATTGTGTAGGGATACTCAACGACGCCACATTCATAAATCAGTCGAAAACGGCGACACTGCCAAGGTTTGGAAATTTCTTCAATCACTTGGGTTAGGAAAGCATCTTCTAGCTCATTTCAGCATATTTTGATATTGAACTTCTTAACCAACATTTTACTTCTTCTAGTACAATTGACAGCTCAGACAAAGAATGCACTCTGAATATTCTTTCTTCAATGCCAACTCATAATTTCCCACCGTTTAAGTTCACTCCTTTCACTGACTGTGATGTTAAGAAGAACATATCCATCTCGTCTAAGGCCGTGGTGATGACAGTGTTAGTCGTAACATGATCTTACCTATTCTTGAATTTATTACTCATTCTCACCCATATCCTGAATAAATCTATCTCCGTCTAAATTCCTGACGCTTGAAACGCCCAAGTAATTCTAACCTAAGAAGGCCCAAGCCTCTCATTTTACCGACTTTCGCCCCATTTCCATTCTTCCGTATCTATCTAAAGTCCTAGAGAAACTAGTTTTTCAACAATTAAGTATATATCTAGATAGAAATTGCCTTTTGAATCCTGTTCAATCCGGTTTCCGATCGGGTCATAGTACGACTACAGCTCTGGTTAAAGTTACTGACGATGTTCGTCGAGGTATGGATAATAAACAGCTCACTGTGTTGGTATTATTAGATTTTAGCAATGCCTTCAATACCGTTGATTTTGATATCTTGTTGAGTCTGTTACGTTCCATTATCATATCTCCATCAGTGATTGGATGGTTTCAAAATTATCTTAGAGGCCGACGGCAGCGTATTCGCATTGAAGATAAATTTTCTTCTTGGTGTGAACTGCGAGCTGGAGTGCCTCAAGGTGGTGTGTTGTCTCCTTTACTCTTTGTTATCTTCATTAATTCGATCTGTCACAAAATTTCTTCTCTCTATCACATGTGCAGACGATCTTCAAGTGTATACAGTCAACTCTTGAGAACCTGCCTACTGATGTTTCTGCTATCAATGCTGATCTGGCGGCTATAAGCGAAGGGTGTAAGTGCTATGGGCTTAAGGTTAATCCTTGTAAGTCTCAGGCCATTATTGTTGGTACTGGCATGATTTTAGAGTTGACTGGAATAACCCTCGGTGGTGATTGAATGGTGTTGTAATACCTTACAGTAGCACCGTTAAAATCTTGGTATACACTTCGATACTACTTTCTCGTGGTCTCATCAATTGAAAGAAGTTAGCAGAAAGACTTTTGCTGCTATGGGTTTATGCAGCGTTTACGTTCTTCTCCTTCCATTCCTACTAAGATTATGTTAGCACAATCTTTACTCCTCCCTATTCTCGATTATGCGGGCGCATGCTATCTTGATTTAACTGAAGATCAACTAAACAAACTTGAGCGTATTCAAAATCTGGCTATTTGGTTCATATTTGGCTTGCGCAAATATGACCATGTCTCAATTTCGTTTAAAGCTCAAGTGTTTACCCATTCATATTCGGAATCTACAAATTGTTTCTCTTCTGTACTGTCAATTCAATCCAATGACTCCTAGCTATCTGAAGGAAAACTTTAAGTTTCTTGGTCATGACAGACCGGATAGAGTTCTACGGTCAGCCGGAGAACTTATACTCGCGCCACATTCTTATCGAACTAAATACTTTAAGAATTCCTTCACAGTCAAGGCCATCTGCTTATGGAATGATCTTCCACCGCAAATTCGTCGTGCGAAAACACTAGAAAAGTTTAAGACTGAC
Source organism: Parnassius orleans (assembly GCA_029286625.1). Taxonomy (NCBI): domain Eukaryota; kingdom Metazoa; phylum Arthropoda; class Insecta; order Lepidoptera; family Papilionidae; genus Parnassius; species Parnassius orleans. The sequence continues at coordinate 499,746 of JAGSMP010000286.1, forward strand.
GTCAAAAATCACTACCTAACAGTGCAATAACCACTGGTCATCATTTGCGACATGTATTTTTTGTATCCTGTCTGTATTTATTTATGTAATTTTTATGTATATTTGCCTATTTAATCTTATGTATGTCTATCATATTTTTAATGTATATATTAGTGTATTAAATATTTTGTTATTATGTATCGGTTTAGTTTATTTAGGTATTAGTATGTAAGTTTACTATAATATACACCACCTCACTGTCCAATAGTACAATTTTCTCTAATCTTAAGGTTGTCTGGAAGAGATCGCTTTTGCGATAAGACCGCCTATTGTATACCTCTTAAGTTTTACTCCTTGTAATTTTTTTTTATCAGTTTTGTGGTGTACAATAAAGTATAAATAATAAATAATAATAAATTTTTCGGTATCCATCATAAATGTACCACGTGCACAAAATCTCACTCAATGGTGGCCAGACGCAAACTTAGCCGCACAGTTCAAATAGCAACCGTTCGGCTGGAGGTAATTCGGGCCGCAGCCCTCCGAGCGACAGGAGCGGTTTGCGGGTAGCTGCATCGCAGTTCGCATAGAAATAGATGTTACGTATATATTTTTGCTTGCGGCCAGCCGTACGGCTGACTGCATTGCGGGTAGCCGCATAGTGCGTATGAGCCCTAAGGGGAAGGCCCACATCCCTAGTGTCAGTGGTCAAAAAAAAATTCTCAGAAGTTTTATATTAACTTATTTTGTGTCAGTGTAAACATTACTTTATTTTATTATAAATAGGTTTATTATAAATTGAGCAATTTATTATGCTTAGCATATTTTGTTTAGTTAGCGTATTTGAGTTGTTAAATATTTCTGCACGTATCGAGGAAAACCCTTAAACTGTCATGCAAAACACCAAGCACATTTTCTTATAGGTTTTTCTTACTTTATGCTAAAACTTGACACATTGTCGGACTATTTAAAAGCTGAACGCAGTAATTTTGATGACAGAAGTAATAAATCTGCCTAAGCCTTGAGACACAAATTTTGATTTCGTATTAGTTTATTCAGTGCCCTATTTATTGAATTACTAGGGCACGAAGTGTTAAACGAAAGTCAGCGATTGGTCTGTGATTTAATATCGTTGTCTATTGAAAACTCATGTCGCTCGTTTACTGTGAAATTGTTGGGAGACGTTTCATGGTTACGACTCGTGTCTAGTTCCCAAGAGTAATCACAACGAATATCTAAAACAGCGGTAACAGTTTATTTATTTTTTAAGAAATCCTCTTAATAGGCCAATATGCAGGGTATTTTTGAAACGCTCCCGAAAACTAAGACAGACGACAGTACTAACTATACCTTTCATGATGGGTGAAATATAAAATCGATCCTGATGAAAAAAAAAATCTTATCACAACGTTTTATTAGATTTATTCATGCTCCATCATGTTAGTACAGCTAATGAAACGATAATTTAATTTAAAAAAATGATGAAAATACTGAAACATAAAACCAGCAGTGGAATTATTGAATTACAATCTGCTGACTAGGGGTCAATGTACGCGCGAACGCCGAATTTGCGCGGCCCGCATTAACCGATGGTACCACAATACGTAATAATTTACAACACTTGTCTAAATACCTAACTTATCTACTTAACCTACTATTTGCCACTGTGCTTGTCTCCACGTAGCCACTTTAATTCGAATTCACAGGTTAAATAAACCAAATAACTGGTTCGATTCCCCGCTAATGAAAAAAATACTTAAATGAAATTTTAACAAGGTTAGAGTCATGCTTTTTTATCCATTATGTAGGTATGTTTATTATTCTGATGTATTCAGTTATGAACCTATTCAGATCAGTTCAGTACAAAAAAAATTAGGTTAAATAAACCAAATAACTGGTTCGGTTCCCCGCTAATGAAAAAATACTTAAATAAAATTTTAACAAGGTTAGAGTCATGCTTTTTTATCCATTGTGTAGGTATGTTTATTATTCTGATGTATTCAGTTATGTACTTATTCAGATCAGTTCAGTACTAAGTTATTTAAAATTTGGTATGAAACAGCTTACCGATCCTCCGTGGCCTTATGAGATTCTCCAAGGCACATTAACGTGTTGCCGTATTCACGAGCACTATAAATGTACCTACGCGTTAGGCATTATTAAAACAAAACAAAAAACACAAAACGTAACGACAAGAACAATATCATTTAGTAATAAATAACAAGTAATAACGACAATAATTTAATAAACAAAACTTAAAATTGAACTGTCGCTCGTAATAGTCAACACGGAACTGTCTCAAAAAATAAAATTATTAATCTATCCAGCCAAAACAAATGCGCACGAGGTAACGTCCTTGAAGCATGTGTAAATTCCACAGCGCGAGGCGACACGAGGCAGCGTGTGTGTGAAAGGGAAGGGTAGAGTGAGTAGTATACCTAATGCATTGTTTCGTACCGATCTAGATTCAAGAGTTCGGCGCCCGCGATAAAGCTTAAAAAAGAAAATCAGCTGACGATATTGACCCTATTGTCAGCTTATTTTTTAGTTTCACTGCTGGTTTTATGTTTAAGTATTTTCATGATTTATTTTATGAAATATCGTTTCATTTAACTGTACTAACATGATGGAGCGTGAATAAAGTTAATAAAACGTTGTGAAAAGATGATTTTTTTTCCTCGGAATCGAATTTCTTTGTGACCCATCATCATAGGTATCCTTAGTACTATCATCTGTCTTCGTTTTCGGGAGCGTTTCACAAACACCCGGTATATAGTTTTTTTTTTTCTAAACCCTGAATGCATTTACGAGAAATATCTTTATCTTAATGATTTTTATATATGTTTACGCGAACACTACACATTTAAATAAAACTAGATTCGGTGATGAGATTCAGCGTTTTAATATCTATCTGTATGGGTCTTTTTTACAGTGTGACAACAAACACCGCAAGTTGCAATCAAAAAGTATACACAAAACCTAACCATTCATCGAAACGACGAGTAGTTTGGTAATAATTCGAATAATAGTGCAAAACACGCCGCCGAGCACGACTGCCTCCCGGAACATCGTAGCGAGCACTGAGTTGTTTAAAATTATGGGTCCATGTTTCGTCAAATTCTGATCAACCTTTAATTAACGAAGTTTGCCCGTGAAATGTAGAAACGCCTCTTCTTTTGATCCTCGCCTGCCACAAGGAATCCCTGTAATTGAAGCTAAATCTTTAGGGATCTGATGGTTTTCTATATTTTTCCAACACATATCTATATCTTGCTTTTAATTTCAACTCAAGATTAATTCATCATCATCATCATCATAACCATCTATATTACAGTTCTTTACAAATCCACTGCTAAACATATCCATTCGTGGGGGGAAATACCAAAAAGCATGTTTCTGAGCCACCTGCATCTATCGAATTCCTGCATGTTTTACCAGGTCGTCACTACATTTAGTGGAGGATAGTCCTTCACTCCACTTGCTGGTACGTTAGCCTGCCTGTTAGTGGCTGCCATTGTAGAACCTATTTTGCCTATCGTTTATCGACTCGTCGAGTTGTATGGCCTGCCAATTGCCCCTTCAGCTTATTGATCCGTTGTGCTATATTGGTTACTCTGTTTTTACTGAGTTTAATAAATTTGTATTAAAGCGCTTTGACGATACAAGTGGAATAACTATTCAAAAGATTTATTGTAGTTAAACAAATATTAACGACTAAGAATGAATATAAAGGGAGCTTTAAAAAGAAAATAATAATCCTCCCTTAGTATTAAAAGACAATACTTGTTTTAAATCTATTTACTTTAAATTTTAAATTATTACTTTTGGTTATTTTAGAACTTTCATCATCAGTCATTTCTTCATGTGGCCTCAAAAAGGTAATGATTTATACCAAATTTAAAATACCCCCGTTTAGTGGCGGGTAAAAATACTCACTACCCCACATCTTCCCGTGGGTGTCGTAAGAGGCGACAGAGAGAAACTGAGGCAGAAGATGCATCTTTCTGATAACAGCAAATTACAATAAAAACTGCGGTTGCCAACCCGCTTGCCAAGCGTGGCAACTATGGCAATATACCCCCATGAGCAATGACACTACTAAATGGCCCCCAGTCTCCGTCGGCTCCGCTATTCCTGGCTACGGTGGCGACCATGGTAACGGCGGGGTAGGGGGTGCTAAGAATCTCCGGTGGAGGTTCGGTTGCCACCTTAGACGACTCGACCTGGCAACATATAATGCACGCACCCTAAGGACTAACGAGAAGATCTTACTTAGAAACGAATAACCCCCTACCAAAGTTTCAATCAGGGTTCAGAAAAGGGCATGGCACGGAAACTACCCTCTTAAATGTCACTGACGATCTAACAGAGGCCTCCGATATGGGATTGAGCAGTATTATAGTGCTGTTGGATTACACGCGGGCATTTGACTGTCTACAACCTAAAATCCTCTTAAATAAATTAGAGCACTATGGCTTTTCTAAAGACACATGTAGATGGTTTCAGTCATTCCAATCCAACAGAGAACAAATTGTGGTAACAGATGGATGCAATGGTGGCGAAATTCTCCTCTCTACGGAAAATTGTAAGAGTACCCCAAGGCTCCTTACTCAGTCCTATTTCTTCTCTGTACACAGCAGACCTGCCTAAGCAAATAAAACACTGTAAATACCATTTATACGCAGACGACACCCAGCTGTATTATTCTTTTGACCTCAGGGATGTTAAAGAGGCAATAAACAGAATAAATGAGGATCTCCATAATATCCAAACCTGGTCCCAAAAAATTCTCTAGTATTAAACGCAACTAAATCACAAGTACTAGTTTTGGGCACAAAAACCAAATAAAACTATTTCAGACAGCGAGGATACGATTAAAATAGAAGATGAAACCTTGACACAAGTAAGATCCGCTCGTAATTTAGAACATACCAGATTGAGAAAAAATTTGTAGAACACATCAATAACAAGATAAGAAGTTCGTACTTTAAACTTAAAACTTTATACAAAATAAGACCGTATATTAAAGAGGACCTACGCTTTCTCTTGTGTGACTCATTGGTGTTATCACAATTGAGCTACTGCAGCTCAGTCTTTGGCCCTAAATTGTCAGCTAATACCGAAAGAGCAATACAAAAAGTACAAGCATGTGTTCGATACTGTTGTAATGTGAGAAGATTTATAACCCCATACTTAAATAAAAAGGCATACTCAATGAGAATTACACTATCTTCGATAGTCCAAAAGGTAATTTGGAACAAAAGCCAGAATACCTCTTCGAAAAACTCACCTGGATCAAAGATATTTCTGTCAAGTATTCGTTCTCACACACAAATGCTCCTACACACCCGCACACAAAACAGCAAGATATAGGAGTTGTTTCAAATTCACTGCATCGAGAATTTGGAATGACCTCCCTCCACCCATGAGAAAGAAAATGTCAATAGATTGCTTCAAAGCCAAATATAAATTGGCTCTGTTAAAAAGACAACTCGCTGCCGAGAATTTGAAACATCCCTATGTTAAGTTTTTACATTTACGGGACTTTTTTGTCAAAAACTAATAAGGATACACACACACACACACACACACACACACACACACACACACATACACACACACACACACACACATACACACGTACACACACATAACAGTTCAAAGAAAGGAAAGTTTATTTTATATGTTCTATTTCCCGTGTTTTTATTTTGTCTTTAACGTTTTTAATCTTTTTTTGCATTTGCGATTTTATCATATTTAATTACTTTGTACGTTGTTTAAAAGTATAAGTCAGGTGGGGCCTGCTACTTTGGACTCACACAACACCTCAGGGAGGAGGGGCGGCTGAAAACAGCTCTGTATGAGATCTGTATCTCGTTACAGACAAAGCTGAGCCGTCTCCTTTTGTCTCAAATAATTATAATGTTCTTTTGTTTTAACGTGAATGTAACTGTGTGTTTTAGAGGCAATAAATTTATTTATTATAATTTATTATTATTATAAGATCCTGTAGCTGGAAGAAGAGATAGACAAGTTGCGCTGGAATATTATAGGTCCCAAGTAAGTGTCGGATTTATCGTCCAAGTCTCTCGTTAACAACGTTGTAAATATAAGGTGTGTCGACGAGGGTTGTGTAACTTATACTAAAATCACCAAATGGTATTCGCTGAAGGTCATACAGGTTTACGAATCAACCTCGGCACATCCCGATGAGGTGGGGGAGGAAATGTGAGGATATATCTTAGCCATGCATTCCTCCAAAATCCACAATACGGTGTTAATGGGAGACTTTAACGCAAAACTAGGCACAAGAGAGAATGGTGAGCTGAAGGTAGTAAATTTGAAATAGGGCAACGGAACCCAAGGGCCAACAGCTGACCGACTTCATGGAGAAAGAGGGACTCTTTATGATGAACTCTTTCTTCCAGAAGCGGCCCCACATGAAGTGGACCTGGTCGAGCCCCGACGGTTCAACAAAAATGAGATTGACTTCATTATGACGATCAGACGACAACTGTTCAGTGACGTCTCAGTGATTGCGAGGTGAAAACCGGCAGCGATCACCGAATGGTTGAGGCACACTGAACCTAAACAAACGTTAAGTTGGAGAGGTCGTGCTCTAATTCAGAGTCGAAACATTTCAACTCGAGCTACAAAATCGTTTTCAGTGCCTAGAAGATTGCAAGTAGTGGACGATATGAATGACAAGCTCGTGGAAACTGTCCATGCGGTCGGAGCTAAGTTTTGCAAGACCGCCAGAAGAACATAAAACTCTCCGATCACACTCTTAATCTAATGGCTGTTAGACGGGAATAAGCCTGCAGTCTTCAGTAGATATGACAGTAGGCATACAGGCAACTGAACAGGCAGATCTCCAAATGCATGCGGCGGGACTTACGCAACTTTATTGTGCGCGTATTGAAGAAGCAATCGAGCGGAACCAGGGCTCCAAAGTCTTTGCTAGAGATCTGTCTGCCAGAAAAGCCAACTGTCGAAGCTGAAGACCGAATGTGGCACCATCGTTTCCGGGACAACTGAGATTTTGAGTGAGATTGAGAGGTTCTATGGGCAGCTGTACACATCATCGTTGAAGCCACACGCAGGTGTGAGTAACGATCCAAGAGCAAGTCTTATACGACTCTATAACGACGATATTCCGGACGTCAGTCTGGGCGAGATTAGAGTGGCTCTCCAGCACCATAAAAGGCAGGCCCCAGGCGAGGATGGAATTACAGCGGAGTTTCTGAAAGCGGTGGAAAATCAATACTTGGTCCTTCAGGCTCTTTAATTCCGTCCTCCATGGTGGAACTACACCGGAGGCGTGGAGCAGAAGTGCGGTGGTCTTGTTCTTCAAGAAAGGCAACAACGCTCTTTGAAGAACTACAGACCGATTTCCTTCTGAGCCGTATATACGCGCGGTTTTCGAGAGTCATTACAAATCGTCTCGCATGCAGACTCGACGACTTCCAGCCTCCCGAACAAGCCGGTTCCGAAGGCTTTAGCACCATAGACCACATACATACCCTTCGGGAAATTGTGTAGAAGTCCGAGGAGTACAATTTGCCCCTATGTCTGGCGTATGTGGACTATGAGAAAGCCTTTGATTCCGTCGAAATTTGGGTAGTGCAGTCCCTACAACTGTGCCAAGTTGACTGTCGGTATATCGAAGTGCTTAAGTGTTTGTACAGTGGCTATCCGAGTACAGAACCAGCCTAATGACCTCAATAGTGCCTCCCAACGGATATGTCTTAAGATGAACATGGCCAAAACAAAGATCATGGGTCATGTCCTTGTCACACCTATGCCGGTACTTGTTCGGAGCACTAAGCTCGAATTTGTCGACAAGTATGTTTACCTGGGACAAATAGTCCGATTAGGTAAGTCCAACTTCGACCAAGAGGTCAATCGACGGATTCAACTCGGCTGGAAAGTGTTTGGGAAATTACGGCACATCTTCTCGTCAGGTATACCTCAAAACTTGAAAACGAGACTGTACAACCAGTGCGTGTTGCCAGTGATGACCTATGGAACTGAGACGTGGTACTTCACTGCTGGCCGGATGAGAAAGCTCAAGGTCACTCAGCGAGCTATGGAGAGGGCTATACTCGGAGTTACTCTGCGTGATAAACATAGAAATAAGGATATCCGCAGTAGAACCAGAGTGACCGACATAGCCCAATGGATTAGTAAGCTGAAGTGGCAATGGGCCGGCATATAGCCTCGAAGAACTGACAACCGATGGGGAAAAAGGTTCGAGTGGCGGCCTTGTACCGGCGGACGAAGTGGCGTCCCTCACTAGATGGAGTGACGACCTGGTAAGACATGCAGGAAGTCGATGGATGCAGGTGGCTCAGGACCGTGCTTTGTGGCATTCCATGGGGGAGGCCTATGTTCACAAGTGTGAAGGGCTGTAATGATGATGATGAATGAATAATGATTAAAATACCCTAACCTATCAGGAGAACTACCTTTCGACGTAAAAAAAAATTGGCTCTGTGTTTCTTAATCGGCTTGACGAGAGTGGCGATTACGACAAATGTGGAGGAGTCCATGTCCTGCAATAAAATATTTGCCGGTTGAGGAGAAGGAAGTAAATTCTATAAGGTATAATTTATTACAAGGTATATTATATCACACTTTAAAGAGTTATATCATCTTTAAATTTTGGTATTATAGTATGCGAAAATGAAACACCTGGACATCTCTGTCAGCCCGCTATTAGTTATATGCATTTGCAAAGATTTGCCATAATCACAATGCTGGACAGCCGGATTGGCGAACACAGAACCACATTTCACGCACCTTTGATACAACTGCCTTTATGTATCCGATCTGGGTGTTTTACATATGGCTGATACAAGATGGTATATCGTCGTTAATCGGAGGCCATTATGGTCTTTTTTCCCACTCCTTTAGTCGTAACAGGTGTAACTGGTCTCCGTTCTTAAGTCCTTCAATATATTTCAAGATACGGTAAGCTCATTCTTTTTAGATTGGACCAGAAATAATAATTAAAAGCTTAATCCCCCGTGTGACCATGTGTGCCACAAAGCACTCGACACGTCGGGAGTTATTATTTACTTACTTAAATTAAACGCGCTAAAATCCGTACAATTAGTTTAATTAAAGTTTTAACTGTTTTTATTATTTATTCTTTCATATTCTTCATTGACCCTTTGTTTTCTAATTTTAAATATGGACCTATACAGAGAATTTACTTAATATTGAGTCACAAAACTACTGGAACTTTACGATCTCTATATCGATTAAAACTTTCTTCCATAAGTGGGACTAAGATTTTCTTGTCCAGTCACTTATTTTACCTATGATTGATTATGTCGATATATGTTGCTCAGACCTGTCTTAACATCATTATAACATTGGATCGTCTGCTTAACAACTGCATGTATCTGACATTTATGTTCTTCGTAAATACGAACGACGTATCTTCTTTTCCTACTCAGCTAAATTGGCTGCCTATCCATCAGCACAAATATTTTGGAATACTCTGCACCCTTTCCACAATTCTGAACAATCCATTATTCCCGAGTATCTGAAATCCAAATTTTAATACCTGGGAGATTCTCATAATTGTTCTCTCCGTTCTTCGGCTATCGTATGTATTTTGAACATTGAAATATGTATCATGTTTTATAACAAAGCTTCGAAAATCGACTCATTCGATCTTATTTGGTTAAATAACGTTACATATTTTCAGGAAAAGGAAATCTCTGCTATTTCCACAACAAAAACTCATATTATGAACCCATAAAATCTTTCAGTCGCTTCGTTTGTATCAAATTAGTTGCTTTTGCTTCGACACATTTGATACTTTGTCCCTTTTTATAGGACTGTAACAATATCAATTTATTGGTGTTATTTAATAACTTAAATAAAAAAATTATGAAAAATAAAAGAACAAAATCCAACCATTATGTATTGATACTTTTTCCTTCATGATCTCAAAAAATTAAACCATATTATTTTGTAAGCATTCCTGTACCCATAGAAATCTTTATATATAAAAATTACGTGTCACATTGTTTGTCCGCTATTAACTCCAAAACCACTCAACCGATTTTAATGAGATAGGGTAGTTTTTTATACCGATACGTGGTACAAAAGCTGTCGGAAAGGACAGAACAAGGCCCGCCTGGCCAGTTTGATAAAAATTACGAATTCTAAAACTGTATAAATGGGATATACATTATTGCACAAAATTCCGTTAATAAAAAAGATAAAAAGTATTGTAATAATTTATTGCATTAAAAACAACAGTAGCTTAATGGTAAGGGAAATTGACAGCGACAATAAAATTCGTGGGTCCGAATCCATCATTCGATTTCTGACGTAAACCATTTTTAGGTGTTGCGGTTAAGAGGTATATAATATTGATTAGTGTTATTACGCATAGACATATATGCTTTATATATATGCATTATTGCTTTCAGTTAACAGTAACGCCTAGTTAAGATGTTATTAAAGGCTATAAGAACATTAATGAAAACGTCACCTTACCTTAAAATCATAGCAACTACGTTGCTGAACGCTTGCGACATAACGTTTACCATGTACGTATTCCCGTACCATACATCAATCGCTTTATTTGGTAACCAGTTGCCATCATAAGAGTCCATATTTTCATTTGTTCCTTTCTCTTTTACGTATGTTGCTTTATCATCTGCGTGATTTTTAACTCAATAATTTTAAGATGTTAAAATAATTGAGTTACTACCAGCATCCAAAATGATGTGCCTTTCCTAGTTAAAAAGCACCTCCTGCTTTCCCTCAAATGCGTGCACTATCTTCGTACCTCGCTTAGAGGCCAAATACGTGTCGTATTATCGACGGTGGTGTGTCATTCCTAGTGTAGCATGCAATTTAGGGAGGGCATGAGTTGCCCTTCAAACTAGGTAAGACGCATGATTTTTATTTTTTTACGCTGACTGTAGCTCAATAATTTTATCATCTTGAATATATGTTTTTTTAATACAATAATACTTTTTTATGAAGAAGAATTCAGTAATGTATAATAGCGCAGAAATAAATAGGGCATTGAACCAGAGTAACTGACATAGTCCAAGGGATTATTAAGTTGGAGTGGCAATGGGTCGAATGGGTCGGTCAACTAGTCGGGAAGAAAGGTTCTCATTATTGTGTGTCATGTAAGGTCATATTGGTTTGAATTAAAATAACCCTAACGTTTTTATTTTGTGTGTTATATATACTGAATATTCCATCACTATTACATATGTTTATTCTTAAATGACTTGATTTAAACTTTAGAAATATGAGCATGGGCAAACGAATTTACTTTTTGATCGCTACACCAGCTTCGTTGGTCTAGCGATCACGCGATTTGGGTTATGCTATCAGAGTATAGCTAGAGGTTAGTTAGTGACAGGATCACTATTAGCATAACGCTGCTGCATAATCTACGATGGTATTCTGTGCACTAATATAAAAATAAATTGGTTCAGCACTTCGGGCTGGGTAGGTACAACATTATAGTGAACCAGTACATACATAGGCTGTGAGGCATTCCATCATAGTCCTCAGAGGCTGCCTGTCTGAGTTAGCTGAGTCTATGGACTGTAAAAGCCATTTACCAACTGAGGGATTGTGAGTTCGCTTAATACTTAAGTATTTGTCGGTAATACACAAGGAGTTCACGGTAATATAGCAGGATAATACCAATTCTATAGGAAAAACAGCAGGAGTTCCCATTTTTGATCTCTGAAATACATCAGGATAGCGTTAATTGTTAAAAATAGTAAACGTTAAGGAAGGATGTTTAAATTGCTCTCTTGCTTACGCAATTAATCATTAGCAGTAATAAGACAGCGGAATACAATATACATTCAGTATAGAGCAATTACAGATCGACCATACCGTAACACGTCCCCATCACAATTACATACTGGTGTAACGTGAAGGACATAATGACACCAAAGTGTGCAAACCAACAGTAACACTACCACAAACTAATAAGCTAACCATCTCAATGTAACACAGGGCAGCCTCTCAGCAACACCATTCTCATCGCCTGCACAATAAAAACCACCACGACGTATAGAACCACGACACTATCTTAGCACTCGTAAAATGACTTCACTCGTAGAATGACTTAAGCGCAATCTCCAGTGCTCGGCACCTATACTGAACTTTATTCCGCACAAACGAGTGGAAGTTTCTCGATATATCCTAATTCTACCCCGCCACCATCGGTGAACGCTCCGCTAGAGCACACAACGCAACCTCTGGCACACTCGGTCCAACCGGCACTTCATATACGCACTGACACGATCAATCCTGACATACGACCGCCCTCGGGAGTGTATGTTCATGAATTCCTGTAACAAACACTATTCAACAATTCGTCCGCTCGTCTATCCTGATATAAATAGGTACTTTGTAGCCCTACCTTTGGACATTTAGGGACCCACACACATATGCAAGGCGATTACGTTTGACCTCATGCAAACTTACACTGGTTAAGGTGTCCTTTCGACCAGCCATCATCTCCTATGATCACTTAGACCGGACAAACTATCCCTCGACTAACTTGCTCAGAGAGTGACAGCGTGTTATTGACCAGTCGTCATCTCATATGACAACGTGGACCGGACAACTGGCTCTCTACCCGTCATCTTATATGACGACACCTAACTCTGAGTCACAGCATCCCTTCGACCAGTCGCCATCTCAAAAGACAACATGGATTAGACAACTGGCTCTTTCCACCAAACACACAGCCCTTTGTACAGCCTACAAGACAATACCTAGCAGCGAGAGGCACAACACCATGTCTTCTACTAAGCCCTCAACATCAAACCCCAATTTTGACCCAAAACCATATAATATTCGAAGCAAACTGTAACACATTTGAACACAGAAAAGGCTACTTATTATTTAATTCATAGCACGTTAAACTTAAACATTTTTTTTCGGTACATCGCTACACATTTCGAACTTTTAATAATATAACTCGAGCAATTTAACATATTTTTTAAATTGAAACAATAATCAATACAGTGCAGAAATTTTGCTGTTATTCCATTCATTTATTATGTGATTGCTCTGTAGAGCCTTATGATACCGGAATTAATGTTCATGACAAATACGCCTGCTAATATGCGCTGTGTAAAGGTAATTTAGCTTTCTTTGCGGGGAAAATGTTATGAAAATTACACGTTTCAGGAATAAGTTCTTTGATAAGGGAATGAAGGAGACCTATTTTCTAAATTATACTTTTTCATTAAAAAACGTTTGAAACCGTTATGTTTTGGCGATTATATGATTAGTTAGAAAGAGGTTATTTGTCTAGACGAGTCGTTGCAACACCACTTATAAAGAACGAAGAAACATCTTCTATTTTACAAACACACTCACACACACACACACACACACACACACACACACACACACACACACACACACACACACACACACACACACACACACACACACACACACACACACACACACACACACACACACACACACACACAATAGTTAGAAAATACCGACTAAAGCAGTAAATGAAGCTTTTTTTCAACAATGTAGTAATGTTTCAAAGTCAATTTCGCCAAAATGTCGAAAAGTCATCTTTTAAGTTAGCATGGCAGCGTTGTCTATATGTCACAGAAATGGAAGGTATTTTTAGAGCAAATTATTTACGCTGGCAAATTTAAAGATGCGTGAGATAATATAAATATTTTCAAGTCTCATTTATAAAAAGAAGTTAATTTGATCTGATGATTTAACATAATCCTATAAGAACGAATTGAAAGATCGTTTTTATTTACTTTTATAACAGAGAAACCCTAAAAAGACGTTAGATATATAACATTTATATACAGGAACATTTTAGTGTTTTACGTCGATTAACTGAAAATTTTCCCATTTTGTTTTAATTGCGTATAATAATGTTCGGTGCAGGTATACACAAAATTCCATTTTTTTTTAATTATTAAAAACAAAATCTATATTAAAACAAGATTTTGTAAGCGTTGCCAGTGCCAGTATCCTGGTCATCTGGTAAAATATACGAAGACAACAATTAATTAAAGTATTATAATAAATATAAGTTAGGATAAATGAATAGTTAGTTCCTTATCAGAAATTTACACATATGGTTTCGTAACAAAAGTTTTAAATATGTACTAAAGAGCAGTATTGCAATGTTCTATTTCCAGGTCTTTTCCCACATTTTCAATATCAGTACTGTATTCAATATCTTTGTTATTTATACATAATGCATTTAGTCTATGTGAGGTCAGACTATTTGCATGAATTCATGTCTTTGGGTTAAATCACATGAATATAAAATGTATGTCTAATTTGCTATTTTTTCGCTTCTTGGTTTCGTTATATTATGATCGTATTATCCGAATCCATTACCCCATTTCGTACCCTGGGTGTTGTAAAAAGTCTGGCTCTGCGATCATCTTTCCACCTACCAAGCGTGATAATTAAGGTAAATCCTCTCTACAATGGGAGGGGTGTTTGTCGAACCATGGACTTTTTGTGCTATTCATCATAATCCAAATTCATAAATTCGTGCCAAAATCCTGAGACAGTTTTCTTATAATTTGTTTGCATTCATTTCGGGGTATATTTTTTAAAGTTATATCTGCTGGTGTGTCTCTTATAATAAAAAATTTACAAAGTAAAAGATGGTGAGCCACCTAGGGAGGCTATGTTCTAACTATTATCAAATAAACTCTTCAGGCTTTTCAAATCTCACTCTAGATATTTGCACAACAAGTGTACGAAAGGTGTAAAAGCAAATCAGTGCTTCCCCTCACAGTGCAATCACTGTGAGGGGAGAGACTTCGTGTCAGACTTAGGCACTTGTCGAGTACTACTCAAAAACATCAAAGCCCACCAATTTGTTTCCTTCAAATAGACGCTAGAAGCTTAATTTTTAACGTAAGCTTAAGTAAACGTGGGTTGCAAGCTTTGAACTTATCTTTAAAATTATTTTTAAATGGAGATGAAAATTTACATGCTACAGATGAGTATTCACTACCGAGGACCAAGACGAAATGAATCACGGTCTGGTATTAAGCTTGATCTCAATACCCATCAGACCGGAATACAGTAGAGCAGCAGGAATAGCTAGAGTGGTGGTACCTACACAGACGGACACCTAGGCAGGAAAGGAGTTCTACCACCTACCATCATCATCGATGACCAGTGTGATTATAAGGTAATCCATCTCGGTTGGGCGATTTTTGTACCCCTTTTTGAGCATATTGCACGCACGGAGGAGTATGAGATTTGGCATAGTTAAAGACTATATGGAGAGGGAGTGCAGAAATCTAATAAGCACCCCGCACCCCGTGTGTACGCGCGCCGTAAGCAGCCGCAAGCTGCAGACGAGCTGCAAACAATATGTACGGGGAACGGCAAGTTACATTGTTCCACGACTTATAAACAACCTACCCCAGAATTCCGCGATAACTTAAATATAAAAACATTAAAAAAACTTAAAATGTACTTTTTGGTAATTCATAAAAGAAAATGTTACTACTTAAAACAGCGTATATGCATTTGCTCAGGTCCTAATTAGGCTGTAATGTTTTCTTTTTACAAACTAAATTAATTATTCTTTAATATAACGTCGACTCAGGTCGCGTCATCACAAACCTTAGTGGTTTTCTGTATGCGAATTTTTAGGATAGTTTTTTTTGTAATGCTTTTTAATATGGTAAATAAATAAAATAAAATAATTTTTTTTTTATATAATATGTGTTATAAAATAAATCATTCATTGTTTGCATTCATACTGCCAATATTAAACACTTAATAGTCTGTGGTCAAACAGTGGCACAGAATAGAGATTATCGCCAAAGAATTTTAAAATGTTCCTGACAAATAATAACTGACACGATGACTAAATATTCTGTGATATTCTGTGTGATTTCAAATGTTCCATTTGCAATAGCATGTGGTAATTATAGTTATTAATTATAATTAATATGTCAATTCAAGACATATTTTTTTAAAGTTTTATTACATTTCATTATAATACATAAGGTGCCATTTTGTTCAATAACTTGTTGCAATCTTGTATGTAGTGACATAATCCTGTTGCTGTAGAAATCTTGGGATTTTTGATCAAAAATATGTGTGTTTTGACAGTCCGCTCTTGATGTTAACCTAACACTACCCAAAGATTTCTGAAGAGACCGAAACAGGTGAAAATCTGAGAGTGCAAGGTCAAAACTATATGGTGAATGCATTCACACTTCCCAATCAAGCTCGCTCAAGTTTTACTGAGTGGCCAAATGTGTTTGTGGTCTGGCGTTATCATGATGAAAGATCACTCCTTTTCTGTTGATCAATTCCGGACGTTTTTTCTTGAGTCTCATTAGTTGTTGGCAGTAGAGATCCGAATTGATGGTTTCGTCCGGCAGTAAAAGCTCATAATAAACGATGCCCTTCCAATCACACCATACACACAGCATCGCCTTATTGAGTGTTAATCAGGGTTTCGCTACAGTCTATGGAGCTTGACTACCCTTTGAACATGATGTTTTTCGCACATTCTTGTCATAGGTGATCCACTTTTCATCGCCAGTGATCAATCTTTTCAAAAATAGTTTGGTTTCATTACGTTTCAATAGAGAATTTCAAACGAGTACACGACTCATTAGTTTTCTATCAGTGAGCAGGTGTGGTACCCAAATATTGAGCTTTTTTGTATAGCCAAACTTTTTCAAAAGGGTCAAAACTATTTTGTGGTTAATAATCAATTCCTCGGCTATGTCGTGACTACTAATATGCCGATCTTGCTCCACTTTTACAAAAATGGCATCGACTTTATCCGTATGAGGGCGGCCAGAGCGAGCTGGATTTGTGACATCAAAATTCCCGGACTGAAAACACTTGAACCAGCTTTGTGCTACTGTTACTGACACTGCATTATGTCCATAAACGTCACAAATTTTTTACGCGGCTTGAGTCGCATTTACCCTTTTTTTGTAATAAAACTTCAGAATGTATTGAATTTCTTCGTTAGATTCACTCATTTTGGCGTACAGAAAAATAATGAAAAATGACGGGAAAGAAAATTTTCTTTTTCTTAATATACTTTATGCATTGATATTAAAAGCAGCCATATACAAACAGTACAACCACAGAAATTTTTCTTCAATTTTATACAAAAAATACGCAGAAACTTTTTACCCGACCTATTAATTATTTTATTCATTGAGATGTAACATTGTTTGTTTGCGGTGAACTTCTAAACTACTGAACTAATTTCAATGAAATTTTATACTTTGTGTGCAGTTTGGTTCAACTTGAGAGATAGAATAGTTTTAATCCCGATAAGTGACCCTCAATATTTATTACTGCGAAATTACGAATTTTTCATAGAAGAAAGGGTCTTCGGGAAGGGCAAAACAACGTCCGCCTGGCCAGCTAGTAGATTATAGGTTATAGGATTTTTTCTCTGTACGTCAACCTCACTTGCAATAAATATTGACATTAAAGCACAATAGACACATAAAAGACATAAGACATTTTCACACTTGCGTTTTTCAATATATTTGTGACTGTTTTATCTTAATTTATCGTTGGATACTATAAATATGAAGTATGTTTATTATATTTAACAATAGATTACTTTTCAGTGTGCTTAGATGATAATATAAATAATAGTTTCTTAAAAAAAATTAAACCCAATCTTCAAAGATATTTTTCATAATATTTATATTATATAATTTAAAATGTTTCAAAAATATACACTATTTCTTAATTTTCACTTTTCAATATTTTAATAGGAATGTTTCTGTGTAATCGCAGGTTCATGAAGTTCTTGGATGTAGGTATTTCAGACAAGACGTAGTCGATAATGTTTCATATTAAGCAATGGCCATATTCACTATGTTTCACTTACTGTTAGCTGTATCAATACTTTCAGTGCAAATCTTAAAAGATAAAACAGTACTGTCTTTTAAAAATTTCGATGAATATGAAAAACGATTACAAATGGTGAAGAAAACAGAATTCGGAGCCCCGGAGAAGTTTCTTACTAAAGCATTTAAGTTCATAAATTCTGGAAGGGATATGATGACTCTTGTTGCTGATGAATTATGGAATATTGGAGAAAAACACATAGACACAATAGTAAATGTAGAAGGTGAGCACATATGGCTATACACTATTTTAATACTGTTTATATTCTGTTTATATTAGAATTATTTGATAAAATTAGTTTAATATATCGTTTTACAAACATTTTACAAATTGCCATATTACAAAAAAAAATGACTATTAGCAACCAACAAAAAAGAACATCAGGGAAAATAGGAAAAGCTTGACAAAATAAAACACAAAATATAAGTCATTTTTGGTGTCAAAATCAATATAATTTTAAGTAGTACTTCGCTTATTGAAAATATATAAAATATAATACTATAGTATTTGAATTGCTTTAGGGCTCTTTTTTTAATCATCAGATAAATGTTATTCATAGAATAAAATTGAACACAATTAAATAAAATTGTATAATTATTTTACTTTTTTGTTCAGCCAGGTTATAATTTCTATTATTGTGCGAGTAGCGATGCAGGTCTATCACATTGTGCTCTTAATGCAATCAGTGATCTGCTGTGATCACCGCTAGCACACAGAATATCCCAACAGAATCGGACTTCGCTTTTTTAGCCGATTTGACGGATAACTTAAAATAAGCCCTTTGATCAATAAATTGGCGAAGTAAGAAAGTGCATTTAAAATATTTTAATGTTGAGAATTTCTTATACATTTAGTGTAATTGAATTAATCTAATTCTACCTTTTAAGTACATTATTTCTCGATAATCCTATTATTAAATTTTATTGGATTCGATTATATCTTTTGAATTTAGCTAAAATAACTACACGTTTTACTCTTTTATATTATGTTTATTGTTTACAGCCAAGAAAAGGGATCATACGAAAGGAGGAAAAAGATAATATTGAGAGCATCAATTGACACACTAAATATAATTCACTAAATATAAGTCTACATATTATATAATATTTTCTTATATATTCATCATCGTAATACGACTAGTTACATTGTAATATAATAATAAGAAAATATAATTACCCTTTGGTATTTTATTTTTATTTTTACGCTCCATAGTCATATCTTATACAAGAATTTTATAGTGGTATTATTTAATAAGTTTGATGCTTACATAGAGAAGAAAGTTATAATTTTACTTTTAATTATCAACACAATTATAATGATATAGTTATAGATCCATTATTTTTTACGTGGTAGAGCCATAATACAGGTTGTAGCACAAATGTGTCGGCTCGACTGGTGAAAGATTCTCATCGAATACCAGCATTAAATAACAACTTAATACTACTGTGTTTCGTATGGTGAGTATAGAGAACCACAGACCCTTTTACTAGAAACGAGGCATTCATAGTCCTCAGGGATGCTATGCATTTTGACTCTTAATCGTGGCTAGATGAAAATATCTATGGGCCAGAGCATCCACTTACCATCAGTTGGGCTGTGTACTAGCTTGTCACCTCATTATTCTATTAAAATGTAAATATAATCTAACTAAAAAATATTAGCAGCCAATATTTTTATTTATAAATAACAATAAAAACGATGCAAGCAAAGAAGTTTCTTGGTATGCATAATTTTTTGCAGATCCCGTCTTTTTTTTTTCTTTTTTTTAATAATTCTAAGCCAGCGCTTAACTACAATCCCACCTGATTGTAAGTGGTGAGGTAGCCTAAGATGAAAAAGCGCACTGACTTAACAAAAGCCTATTCAATCTTGCCTTGAAGACACCCACATTGTAATCGGATGGAAACACAGATGCTGGCAACTCATTTTTAGCTTCAACATAATGTTAGCTTCAACTAGGGATTTGTAAGAGTTGTATACTTTAAAGAAAGCTTACCCAATGGGTAAGGTAAAACAATTTATATTTATCGCTGAGTATAAAATTATCGTTTGTACTTTTTACCGTTGAATTTTAACAAACTATATAGGCAACAATCTAGTTCTGCTGCCTCAATTTCATCTTCCCTACCAGGTGATTTCAATGCTGCTTTATCATCCTTGCATAAACAAATACATCTTCTGGGAAGAGAACTAGACCGTAGTGAAATGCGTCGCCGCAGAAAGATGATCCTACTTCATGGAGTTGCTGAAGAAAAATCTAAGGATACTGCCGCCGTCATAAGTACACTTATCAGCACAAAACTACAGATGTCTGGCTTCAAAAAATCATCCATAAGCCTTTGTTATCGTCTAGGACGCTATTCCGATAAATCTTCCAGGCCTGTGGTTGTCAAATTCAGCGATACTGTGATGCGAGACTAGGTTTGGTACTCCCAAAACAAACTTAAAGGCACTGATATAGCTCAGTCGGAGTTTCTAACAAGAAGACGCCACAGCGTTTTTCTTGAAGCTAGGCGAAGGTATGGCATCACCAAATGTTGGACAAGGGATTGAGCTATTTATATTTTTACTCCAGATGGTAAAAGGCACCAGCTTGATACTTTGTATGAGCTTGAAAGAATTTTTAATGGGTCAACTTCTGCCTCGTCCTGTTATCTTATGTGGTTGAGGCAAATAAAGCCCCCGAAGATAAAGGTGCACCACAGCGTACTAAAAGGGCCGGTAAAAAATGAACTTTCTTATGTAACAGCATCATTTTATTAATGTGTGATTCTTATTGTTATATTTTTCTCTGTACATTTCATATCTTTTCATTCTATCATTATATTCATATAACTTTTCATTGTTTATCGTTAATTAGATAGTAAAATGTAATGATTAATAATCTGTCTTTGGAATGTTTATTATTAGTGTTATATTTTTCTAATGTAGTCAATGTTAGTATAATCTTTATGTGGAATGTTTATTAAAGTTTTGTAAGGTAATTAATTGCTAGTTAACGTACTAACGTATATATTATATACGTTATATATATACTAGCTTTTTACCCGCGGCTTCGCTCGCGTGGCCTTCAATTTAGAGACATCATTAATACCATTCCGTGCCAAAGTTAGCAAAATTGGATCACTTGTAGAGACACCTCGGTTACTGTGTCACCTCGATTATATTTGACGTAAATTATTGAAAGGAGAAAATTGATTTAGGGCCCACTAGAAATTTTCGCGACCCTCAATGATATTATATACAAAAAAAATAAAGTTTTTATGAAAATCTAAACGGAATCAAGAAATCTGAAAAAAAGACTTGTTTTGATATTTGTGTTCATGTCATTGGTTCAGATAATGTAATATTAAAAAACAATTGTAGTAGAGATGTTCCTACTTGGAGGAAACTCGACTCGAGTTAACTTGAGTTGAAATTCACGTAACTCGAATAGTACTCGAGTTACGCAACTCGAATTAGCGGAACGAAGCTGTGTCAGTTTGTTACAAATTATTTTTATATTTGTTCCTCCATCCAAGATAATTATTATTACTTAACTTAATAGGTAGTTATATTTTATTGGTTTGCGTATAGACAATTTTCACAAAATAATATCACTCTAAATTTATGACGTAAAGTATAGTTAATGTTATTAATAATTTAACTGTCACGTATTATACTTAATCATCTTATTGATATTACATAATATATCAATAAATTGTTCGAATTAGTAAGTCGAGTTCATCACTAAATTGTAGACAAGACACTGCATTGGCCGTAAGATAAAGATGCGACTCGAGTAGAATTTTGTGACTCGAGTCACTCGGGTTTTATCATGTCACTGTAATTGTACTCGAGTTTTTGAGTTATGCGAATTAACTATTTACAGTCCCTGCATCCATTGAAGCTTATCACTCGAGTTGAGAATAGCGATTACCTTAGTTAAAGCATTTTTAAATAGGTACCTTTATTAAATAAGTAATATGTGGCAATATGAAATAAAATACAAATATTTATTATTTATTTATTTGTAGTATTTCCATGATTTTTTATTTACTACAGACATGTGTAGTATTTCAAAATCTATAAACTGCTTTTCGCATATCTTACAAATCGCTTCCATTTTTCAAAATAATGCCAGACTGACGATTTTTGTTTTGTTTTTCATTGTTATATGAATCATAACTTTAAACAAACAAGTATATTTAAATCACCTTTTATGTTATGCACTACTTATACGAAGTAACAAAAAATAACAATGATAGCACAATCACGATATTATAAATCAAACTAAGTGCACTATTCTACAACATTCCAGATGCAAATTTCACGCCCGCGGCGCCTTATACTATGTGAATTAGTTGATTAGATGATAGAATTAATGAATTAGTGAACTGACATCTTTCTAGCCTCCGAATCCACACGGTGCATCGAGTTGACTCGGTAACTGAGTGCAAGCGGACTCGAGTAAATTTATTTTCACTCGAGTACCGAGTTACAGATTCACCTGATTGAATCGAGTGTAAACAGAGTTCGAGTTGCATCTACTGTAAGAATAAAGTCTGTGGTTAATTGTTATATAATTTAAAATAATTTTTGGTAGCAAACTAGCAAAATTAGTTAATAGCAAAAAAGTTTATACTATTTTGTTTACAAGACAATAAAATAAATATCGTCTCATCGATGCAGAAGTGCTTAACATAATATGGATAATATCTATTTTTCCTTTTTAATTTTTTGTGGTCGCATGGTAAAATTGCCAATGACATTCGAAATTGGAAAATGAAAACTAATGAGTTTAGTTAATTAATATAAGAGTATGTATCACAGAACATAATTACTCTCTAAGGTATATATGTAATACAAGAGTTTACTTTTACACCTAGAATTTTGGAAAATCTAAATAAGATCTATAATTTATGATGAATTACCTAAAAAAAATGACAAACACAGGTCTTAGAACCTTATTAGTATGTTAAATGTGACAAAGTATTAAAGTTTTATGTTATTAGTAAAATCTAAATTAAATAATAGATATAATAAATACATAAATGAAGTTTTTCTGTATGTTATAAGAGAATTAGAATCTATGGGTCGAGGGATTTAAATATTTCTCTATTTGATGTAGCTTCATCGGCTTTGAAAAGCAATTCATTTAACTGCATTTAAGTATAAATACCTTATGTATTCAGCAAGTTGCTCCATAAACTTGACAATACCAAATGGCATCAAACATGGATCCTGAATTTATGCCAGCCATGGTAGATAGACATTATAGATAATACATATATTTATGTGTAAATAAGTACTTATTACTTGTACTAGAAGCAAATATACAGTTTGAATAAGTATTGTAACTTAGTTAAGCCATTTTTACTTGTGTTATGGTTATATCCTTGTTCATTAGATGCTTCTATTATCCTTAGACTGATGTGTTGTTAACTCTGCAGACAGGAATATTATTTTGTCATCTACTATCAGATAATTAATATAAAAATAATATCCTTTTCCCCCTACATGAAACTAGTGAAAATAAGAAATCAAACAACTTTTACATAGTCAAATATTGTTGATGTAAATCCATAACTACTATTCGTGTATTTAATCATATGGAGCTGATTAATGGTGTATATTTTATAATAATTTCTTATTTATTTAACATACAGGCAGAGACAACAATATACTGACAGAAATATGGAAATGTAGTTTATTGACATTGAATTATAGTACATATATAGTCTTATACAATATTCATTAAATTTTTTCAGGTGGATCGCTTAGAATAAATGTGTATGTCTTGTAGGCTGAAATCTTGCAGAGCTGCTCGTAGGCAAAGACAAAAAAAAAATGGATATTGTATACAATAGTCTTATATCATATCTCATAACATTGAAAATATCCTTCTGATTCATGTGATTATCAAGTTATTTTGAAAATATCTTTTTAAATGATAATGATTGACAATAATAAATACAACTAAATTATACGTGTGTTTTTGTTATCCTTACACAACCAGTTTAAAACATCTTACTTTATATTTATCAGTGTTTAATAACATAGATAAACATGATATTACCTAGTCATTTTGGCTTTAATTGTGTTTGGGGTATGATAACTAATCAGTTAATATATTCAAAAACAAAGTTTACACACTGCACCTTTACTAATCAACCAAAACATATTAAAACAAAGTCTTGACACCGCACCTGTCTGTCTGTCTGTTCCACTATTAATAGACTACTTTGGAAATAATTACAACAATATATGCAGTGGCATTTTACTTTGTGTTTTATCCTTATACAACCAGTTCAAAACAGCTTTCTTTGCTATATAGTAATATAGCATTTAAAGGTAATATTATAAATAGATATATTATCCGTTATTCATCTTGGCTTTAATCATATTTATTTAATTACTGTAATGGTGTTTGTGATGTGTATTCACTAATCAATTAATACCTGTAAAAATAGTGTTCACACCACGTTTGTTTGTCTGTGCACTGTTTTGCCGGAACTGCTAAAAGGATTTTCCATCAATCTTAAAGTATAATGAATGTACCTACAACTTTTTTTAATACTATTAATTATTAAGCTATTCTATTCTATATACACTATTCTAACTCATAATATCGGTGAAAACTACTAGAAAATCGCTTTTAGTTTGTTTTAAGGTTATTGTGTTATTCATAATTTTATTTTTAATTTCTCAGAATTCGCGTTAGATGCGATAAAACTAATATTAATGTTGTAATCTATAGATTATAAGGAATAAATCGACATACATTTCATTGAGTTTCTCTAAAATTCGTGGTGGGCCCATTCTCCATACATAAAGAAACTGTCTCCTTTGGCAATATACTATGATACAGAATCACATGAGTTTATGAGAAATTCATTATAACATACGTTTAACAACACTTTTTTATATCGGACATGTCTTCCGATGTGGCTTTATGAAGGGTAAATTGCACTGGAATCAGAAATGCGTTAATTACATAATATTCTATAATAAATAATTAAAGTTCATATAGTTTTGACAAAATAATGTTAAATTTCATGGTTTTTATTAATACACGGCATAGTGTTTATTTGCGTTATTTGATTCAAATAATTGGCCCCATTGAATATTCATTGGCATCATAAAATACATGCCAGTATTTTTTACGTTCAAGTAGACTTCAAAATTAGATAAATGTAGCCCTATTCACGGTGAACGTGTGAGAAGAACTGTATTCATAAACGGGAGTAAAAATATACAGAAGGTGGGCAGCAGCGTCTTCCTGATCACATCTGAAAATAATAAAAATATGCAGTCGGCACCTCACATGACAATCGTGGCAGGTGAGATGCCAACTACATAATATATGCAATTTATTTATTTATTTATTTATTCTTTATTGCATTCCTTAAAACAAAAGAATAGATAGAAGAGGTACCACGAACTATTCCAATTATATAACAAATACATTTTACTAATGAATAAACTATACAAATATAACCTATACATACATATATATACGAATATACACATACAAACATATATTTACAAATATATACATGTTTATACATATATAATTAGTACATATAAATGACTATGAATATATACGACGAGTCTCTATGGGGGGAATCGAAATGATGAACGGGAGTAGAAATATATTAGCCATGTAGAGGCGGCGAAAAAGAAACACTACCTCATTTTGTCTCGTGGTTGTCGTAGGCGGTGACAGAGGAAAACTGAAATAGGAGATGGGTGGCAGCATCTTCTTGATAACAGCGCAATGTAATTAAAAGCGGCGGTTGCCGATTCGCTTATCAAGCGTGGACACTACTGCAAATATCCGGATTATTTGACAAACAATGGGAAGCCTATGATCAGCAGTGCATAGCCTTATTAAAAGTAAAAAAGTAGCAGGCACAAGCCACAGCGAGTTTTAGGACAAAAAGGAGTCGATTGAGTTGACTCCAACGCGGGAGGACCGACTTGTCATATACCTAAAAGATAATATTTTTTTAACTTCTCAGATATGCCGGTTTCCTCGCGATGTTCTCCTTCACCACCGAGAACGTGGTAAATCTAAACTTCAAATTGCAATTAAAATATGAATGATGTAAATTTGAGTTGCTTACGTATTATGAAATTTACGTTTGGACCGGTTCGATTACCGGCTTTTACAGATGACTTTCAAAATTCTATCAATGTAATTCTACTCATAGTAAAAATAAAAATAAACCTGTATTTAAAATTTGCTTCCTTTTGATATTTATGTTCTTTTTCTCAAAATCCTGTGTTCATTTACTCATGTGAGCTATGAAACCGGGACTGTCACAAAAATTTTAATAGGTAGGTCTGAAAATATGAAAGCTATCTTAATATGTGACAAACTGTTATAGAAGTCTCATTAAAAATATAAAAGTAAAGAAGCAGCTTACATATGCCTTACTACTCTGCACAGGGTTCCTAAATACCCATAGTGCGAAATAGCGGTTTTCACATGTCCAAGAAATTTTAAATTTCACAAATTTTAAACTACTCATACATCAAAGTTTCCCCGCGAAGTTATTCTTCACCATTTCTTTGAGTACGTGGAAAATAAGCAAATAAAAGTTCCTTACCAGTTTCATTGGTCCTCACGGGAATTGTACACTTTTTGTTCCTGTGCTATGAAATCTTACGACGAACTACACGGCTCTTGAATTTGCTTAAATAAAACTCATAAAAAGTGAAAAGAAGTTTTTTCACGATTGTGTGTTTCATTTAATTAGTCATTCAACAGTTAAAGTTACATCCTATATACGTCCCACTGCTGGGCACAGGCCTCCCCTCATTTCTGAGGGGGTTTGTTTAGGGCAAGGAAATGTCAACCGCGCTCAGAATGCGTGTTGGCGAACTTCACATGTCTGCGAATCTTTTTTCTTATTTTTCAGACATGCAGGTTTCCTCACGATGTTTTCCTTCACTTCCGAGCACGTGGTAAATCAGCACTTAAAATTGCAATTAACAATTTACGACATTTTATACAACAATTTTACAAGAGTTACTTTTTATCCGGACAGTGGCCACCAGTAAGTCTGATATTTTTTGATGTTACAACAATAAGTATTTAATAGAAATGTCTTTAATTTGATCAGTTACTTATTATTAGTTTATTTAGCAGTAAGTAGATGGCGTTATTATTAGATTAAAACTATGAAAACCAATACTGTACCCTCTGGTACTCAGACAATAAGTTGAAGTGGGACTGGGGTAACTCAATCGCACAACAAATCCGCGAACATTTATATTATAATACGTAAATTAGGTATGAAGTGATGTAGATTCTATTAAAAATTCTGCTTCTGTCAAAAATATGCTAGCAGCGGTGTGTAATGAAATAGTTTTACGATATAACAATATCTATAAATATCAATGTTGTGTTTAGTTGTTAATATCGCCAAACGATCGTAGCTATATCATCATATAGTCAACATACACTGTTAAATTTTTATGTAATGCCACCATTTCACGCAATGATAACAGAAATTATTAAGAATTATTAATTACTAAGATCTGACCAATACATAATATATAAAAATCTCTTTATTTAAACTATAAGGATAATAAGAGTTTTGTAATAATTGCAGTTTTTATCAGTTTATTTATAGATAAAAGGAACTAATACGTACTAATAACTTTATATAGATTAGAAATTAAACTTAGAAACATTTCAGATTTTATGATTTTCGATAGATGTCAAGTCACTATTATCTATTTAAGTAGTAATTAGTTAGGTACTAGTTATAAAATTCATTTATTCCTGCTAAAACGAAATAACGAAATAACTAAAAATTGAACGTTAGAATTTCCAAATACTTGTATTAAATTATTTAAACATATAATGTAAGCTATTTATATTATTTAATTTATTAGTGACTGGAGGTAAAATGTTACTAATTTTTGTATTTTACATTAGATGGCACTGTTTTGAAAAAGTGCAACGTAGATTATCGGCGTAGTTCAATTTATTACGCAACGGTTAACACTAATTTTAGGCTTTATTTATAAATTGTAAATATTTAATTTATTTAAAAAATACATCAATCAACCATATAAAATAGAAATTAACGTCTAAAGGAAGGAAAATACTTAACCCTCCTTTTTTGAATTTGCGTAATCGGATAAAAATTAGCCCTATAAGTTGCCCCGGGTCCCTAACTACCGACACACAAAATTTCATGCAAATCTGTTCAGTAGTTTTTGCGTGAATCGGGAATACACAGACAGACAGACAGATAGACAGACAAAAGTTCTAAAAACCACTAATTTGGCTTCAGTGCCCTTTATTTAGTCCCGTGGACTTGTTTCTTCCAGAAAATATTAGAATTACAGACACGACTTTTCTACAGATTTATTATATGTATAGATTCTTTGCAACGTACTGTCACATTTTGACTTATCCGTCATTGACACCCCTCACTTCTGTGTCTATGGTATGTTAACGTTCCGTTTCGTCACTATAGGAACATTTTCCTTATAGCATCTCAAGCAGATGGCAGCACTTATCCATCTTCTCTATTTCTTATGTCATTTAATTCAGCTGTAAAAATTACAAACATTACATTAATTTATTTTGATTAAAACCGCTTAACTGGAATTCATTATTACATTTTCTTAACCTCAAGGAATGTTGTGTAACGATTAATTCAATAAATTTAATCCTTTGTAGGTACGAAATGCTTACGCTAATTTAACAACGAGCAATAAACTGCCAACAGTGAAAACTGAATTATTTCAAATAATACTGATATTAGTTAGCTTAACATGTAAAATTAATTGAACTATTTATCCACGTTTAGCTGTATCAACTGCGTAGCTATCATAATTCATCAATATTTTCCATAACACTAGAATAACGCGCAAATATTTTATCTGATAATATGTGATTAAATTCATAAAGTTAATGGCTAAACATGCGATTGTTGCAACTGAGGGCTAAAGTGGAATCTTCTTCCTATACCATTTAAATCGGAACAAAATAGTATGCAATATTTTTTGGTTCTCGCAAGGGCCAAAAGGATATACAGTATAAACGTCGTCACTTTCGCATACGTCATCACTCCCGTTTATATCCAGATGCAGTACCTACACGCACAAAATCATCTAGCCAAAATTTTTCACTCTCACTAAGATTTATCATTACTGCTTTTGTTCTTCTTTGTTCTGTAAGATGTAAGTGCTGTAAACCTTCTTACATTTACAGTTTCATAACTCAAGGTTACAGCATTATTGGGGGAGGGTATCAATCTTTGAAGATCAGTCTACTTCAATTTCACAGATTCTCATTATAATGGGGAATAGAATTAATAGGGCGAGTTTTTTTGCGCTGTGCTCGTCAACCCGACTGCCCAGCGCAATGAAAGTGGATGAACCTTTATGTAGTATGATAACAGATAATTTTTCGAAAGATCTATTATTCAGCAGTGACGTAAAAGATCTTTAAAGAAGAAAGAGATCGGGGCAATAATGTCCTCCCATGTCCATGTCCTCCAGACCGAATTTTGGTCACGGCGGTCTGTCTCAATGAAGACTAGCCATTTGCGCAGGATAGAATTATAGTACCCGAGTGCAGGCACAGATGCACTCTCTGTTTCGCCTCTCTCATAGCAACCGGCACGACCGGAGAGAGATCAGGCACAGAAAAAATGGCTTTACGTGCTCTCCGAGGCACGGGGGTGTAACAGCGCCGACTTTGACCGCCATACTGAGAATTTCTTGACAGATAAACTCAATATCTAATTTTTTGTGCCAACTTGGGATCAGCAGTTGCGTTTACGACCAGTAAACTAACGAGGCAATCAAATCGTAAGTACATTAATAAACAAACACTATTTTACGACGCTTTAACTCTATATTAAATATGAAAAAAAAAACTTAAATATGTAACCATACACATTTTGTTAATAGCTAAATACTTTACTTGATGTTGTATTGTACTTAAAAGTTACAGCCCAAATACGCCCCACTGCTGGGAACAAGCCTACTCTCATTTCTGAAACAATTTTTAGGGCGTCAATGCGGTTGGCAAACTTCACATGTCTTCGAAATATTTTTTTTACTTCTCAGTCATGCCGCTTTCCTCATGATGTTTTCTCTCACCACGAGCACGTGGTAAATCAGCACTTAAAATTGCAATATACAATTTCATTGGTCCTGGCGGGGATCGAACCTGGGTTGCAGGTTACCCTTTTTTGTAATAAAACTTCAGAATGTATTGAATTTCTTCGTTAGATTCACTATTTTATGCATGTCAAAAAATAATGAAAATGACGGAAAGAAAATTTTCTTAATGTACTTTATGCATTGATATTAAAAGCAGCCATATACAAACAGTACAACCACAGAAATTTTTCTTCAATTTTATACAAAAAATACGCAGAAACTTTTTACCCGACCTATTAATTATTTTATTCATTGAGATGTAACATTGTTTGTTTGCGGTGAACTTCTAAACTACTGAACTAATTTCAATGAAATTTTATACTTTGTGTGCAGTTTGGTTCAACTTGAGAGATAGAATAGTTTTAATCCCGATAAGTGACCCTCAATATTTTTACTGCGAAATTACGAATTTTGTATTAGAAAATAATCTATCGTATTTTTGTTTTTTAAAATTCTATTTACTGTAGTTTAAGAACCTATGCCGAATCTACACGCCTTCTAATTTTTGAAGAAAATAATTCAGTCTAAGTTTAAAATTAATTTTCCAGAGGTTTGGCAAACAAAGGCCCATCCAAATAGAAAACGCTGGAATTTACCCAATGCAATCAGGAATCCAGTCGCTCTGATCGACCTTTATGCAAATTTCAAATTAGTCCAAGAAATTGAGGGTTTGTTATAATAGAATAATTTACCTACCGTACCTTCTGTAAATAAATAAGTCAGTGATAATAAAATCAATTAGAATTTAAATTTCAAATTGATGGAAATACTGCGATAGCTTATCTCGGCTGTTTACAAGATAAGTGGCCAGAATAAAAATTACGCACGACAAAAATTTTATACCATTCTTATTATGTATTCCGAAGGGCACATAATAGAATATTTTGTCTGAAAGAAGTTTGCGAACATATATAATAAACCTGGCATCTCAAGAATGTAAAAACCTTTATATTGCAGTTTTCTTATTATAGTTTAAAAAAGTTATAGTTTAATGAATTTAAATCATGTGGGCCTAACTATTTGTTTGCCTACTCGTCAAAATAATAATTTGTTACGTTGCGGACTAACAACTCGTAACTGCGTTCGAATTTCAGTCCACCACGGGCTATTCAAAACCGTAATTACAGATTATTTTACTTATATTGTTTTTTTATTTGTTGTTAGGGTTTTTCGAGCGTATATTTTGTATATTTGGCATAAAATGTAGCCTATGAGACTAGGGTGATGACAACTAATGATATTTTGAGCTTTAAAATACAAAAATCCATTGTAACATATACATAGACACATATAATAAAAACAAAAAACCTTGGTTCACCACGATTGTGCAAAGGTACTAGGCTATGCATCACAGAGCTGAGAAGAAATATTATAAAGACGACTATTCTGACTGGAGCAGCTAAATGAGTGTGTGTTTTGATTCCTCGCTTTCCAGTTATTCCAAAAATTTACCATTTAGTTTAGGAGACTTCTTGCTGTTCTCCCGTGGTAGGTGGTATTCATTTGGGAATTTGCTTTTCTCATACAGGCACTGCTATCTTACGTTTGGAATTGGAACTATACGTTATTTTCAGGTTGGAAGGTTTGATGACATATCCGATGTGACAGAAAGTTAGATTTATGTTTGAAATTTATGAAATGGGTCGAATTTTTGCTTGAACAAAGTTGGCAAATATTAAAAACTTATCTCCAAAGTGATAAGTCTTCTACTCAATCTATAAGAAATTTACGAAAAAAAATTGACAAAAAGGATGTGCCAAAAACGCAGTTTGTGGATCAATTTGTGAAGCGAGTTCATGAAACTGGATCATTGTTGAATAAAACAACCCGTGTACGTACTCGTCTAGTGCGCGTGAACAACCATCAACATAATCTAGTCATCGTTCTCAAGAATTGAACATTTCATGCACTTCTTTGAGAAGAATTTTGCATAAAGATCTCGGTATGAATGCGTACAAAGTTCAATTAGTGCAAGAGCTGAATCCGCATGACCATCCGATGCGTTTTCGGTTTGCTCAATGGACCGAAGACCGCTTAATCGAAAAAGAGTATTTTTACGGAAAAATCATCTTTTCAGATAAGGCTCATTTCCACCTCGGAGGATACGTCAATAAACAAAATTGTCGTATCTGTGGCTCTGAAAATCCACAAGTCATCGTGGAGAAACCAATGCATCCACAAAGAGTGACTGTCTGGTGCGGATTTTGGTCTGGCGGCATTATTGGGCCATTTTTATTCGAAAATGAGCAAGGAAACACCGTTACAGTGAATGGCGATCGCTACCACGCAATGTTAAGCGATTTTTTGTTTCCCAAAATTAAAGAGCATGACAAAGACGACATTTGGTTTCAACAGGACGGCACAACGTGCCACACAACCAACGTAACAATCGATCTTTTGCGCACTGTTTTCGAAAATCGCATAATCATCCGAAATGCTGATGTCGATTGGCCACCTCGAAGCTGCGATTTAACTTCGTTGGACTTTTTTTGTAGAGAGCTGTTAAAAAAAAGTGTAACGCTAACCATACAGAGACGATTGACGACTTGAAACATGAAATCGAAGTTGCCATTGACGAAATAGGGGCCCAAACAATCGAAAATGTACTGAAAAATCTGACTGATCGAATGGGATAATGCAAGGCTAGCTGCAGTCATTTGAATAATGTTGTCTTCCATTACTAAATGGTAAGTCCAATCTTTCTAATCATTTTCAACTCATAAGTTTGAAAAAATATTCATTAGTTTTTTTTTTATATTCAGTTCAAATTCCAAATCTTAAATGGCCCACCCCTTATTAAGCTGTATGTTAGCTGTTTGACAGAATCGAGCGCCAAAACATGTACGAGCTGGCGGATTGTAATATATTATCATAGTTAATGTGTTTTACAGATTAATTTCACTTTGAATCGTCCCATTTACTAAAGTGTGAGTTACTTCCTATTGCGTCCAGTTTCTCGGCCAGCTGTTATCTTATTCTTCTAAAAAGCTCTTCGTTAGTTAGTGACAAATAATCAACCTACTTAAGGTATTCATTTAACGATATGATATAATATATTAATTGTGTATTGTGGTGTAAGTACATCCACTACCCCATATTGTTGCGTGACCGTCAAAAAGGCAAAAAAGAAACTGTAGATGGACAGCAACAGCTTCCTGATATGAACCCAAAATCATAAAAACTGTGGTTGCCAACCCGCAAATCTACCAAGCATGGTAACATGGCAAAATAGATTACCTCACAGCTATGAGGCAATCTATTTTATATTTAGAGGCTTATGTTCAGTGGAATTTTATAGAATTTTATGGAAAAAATCGTAAACATAAACTTGGAATTAAAATATCAGTGTTAGTTCTAGCAAAAAATTCCGACTACTATATAAAGGTGAATATGGGCTGATATTTTCGAATTATATATTTTTGCGACCTCCACACGGGTAGCATGGGCAAAGGACTAGTAAAATATAAAGATTAAGTCCTGGCAGTTGAGATAGAGTTGGATACCAAGCAAAAGATGAGCTTTGTTAGTTACTAATGATCCGCCCCGGCTCTGCATAACTCGGTATCTATTAATGTCATTTAAATAACAAACCCTGAGAAAATAATAAATCTGAGAGGGTTATCATTTAAATAATAACCCTCAGAAATGAGAGGAGGCCTGTGCCCCAGCAGTGGGACTTATATAGCTTGTAAGTAGTAAAGTTACAGCCTATATACGTCCCATATAGGCTTGTAAGTAACTTAACTAAATAACAAATAATAAAAATATAGATATCGGAAATATACTGGTTCTTATTTTTTTTAATTCAGCTGTAAAAATTACAAATATTACATTAATTTATTTTGATTAAAACCGCTTAACCGGAATTCATTATTACATTTTCTTAACCTCAAGGAATGTTGTGTAACGATTAATTCAATAAATTTAATCCTTTGTAGGTACGAAATGCTTACGCTAATTTAACAACGAGCAATAAACTGCCAACAGTGAAAACTGAATAATTTCAATACTGATATTAGTTAGCTTAACATGTAAAATTAATTGAACTATTTATCTACGTTTAGCTGTATCAACTGCGTAGCTATCATAATTCATCAATATTTTCCATAACACTAGAATAACGCGCAAATATTTTATCTGATAATATGTGATTAAATTCATAAAGTTAATGGCTAAACATGCGATTGTTGCTACTGAGGGCTAAAGTGGAATCTTCTTCCTATACCATTTAAATCGGAACAAAATAGTATGCAATATTTTTTGGTTCTCGCAAGGGCCAGAAGGATATACAGTATAAACGTCGTCACTTTCACATACGTCATCACTCCCGTTTATATCCAGATGCAGTACCTACACGCACAAAATCATCTAGCCAAAATTTTTCACTTTTACTAAGATTTATCATTACTGCTTTTTGTTCTTCTTTATTCTGTAAGATGTAAGTGCTGTAAACCCTCTTACATTTACAGTTTCATAACTCAAGGTTACAGCATTATTGGGGGAGGGTATCAATCTTTGAAGATCAGTCTACTTCAATTTCACAGATTCTCATTATAATGGGGAACATAACATAAACATAAACAGTCACGCCTGTCACCCAGAGGATAGGCAGAGACTGATGACTTCCACTTGGCAACGATCCTGGCACACCTCTCTCGCCTCCTTTACATCCATATATCTACGCATACACGCTCGTCGGTTAAGGGTACCCTAATCTGGCCCATTTTCAATATATCGCCAATTTGGTCGATAAACCTTCGTCTAGGCGTCCCTTCTGACTCGCCGTTCACTTCTGGCATAAATTTGCTTTGTCACTCTTTCTTCGTTCATTCTTCTACATGACCAAACCACCGAAGCATTCCTTTCTTAATCCTGGTCACAACGTCATCTTGCAAACCACACTTTTCTTATCACACTATTTCTCACCCTGTCATTCAGATTCAGCCCTAGCATACCCTTAATGACCGCATTTCTACAGCATTTATTCTACTCATGCTTTCCTTCAGACCCAACTTTCACTACCATACATTAAAGTAGGGACTAATACAGCATTGTGAATTGCCAAACGCCTTTTTGACACATTCTGACTCTTCACAATAGCGTGTAGAGCCCCATTCACTCAATTTCCTGCGTTCACTCGTCGTTCTATATCCTTATCATATCTACCATCCCTACTAAATAAACATCCCAAATATACAAACTCATCCACTTGCTCAATCAACTCCCTCTATTCTTATTTCACATAACGTTTTACTTTCTTCTCAAAACCATCACTTTCGTCTTACTTGCGTTCACTTTCATACCTCTTTTCTTTAATGATCGGTTCATTAAAGTAACCATCATTTGCAACTCGGCCGCCGACGAAGCAAATATGACTTGATCATCGGCGTACAAAAGGCATTTAACGGTTAACCTCACCCATTCTCAACCCACATTCTTCAACTTTCAAAGTTTGCAAACAACTGTCCATGAATAGGTTAAACAGCCAGGGGAAGCTACACAGCCCTGTCTGACACCTTTTTGATGCCAAACCAGTCCGAGTAGACCCTGTTGATCCTGACACAAGCACTAGAGTCCCTATAAAGAGACTTCAATGCCTGTATCAAACCAGCGCTCAAACCAAATGAGTTAAGTGTTTGCCATAACTCATTCCTGTCCACTTATCATAAGCCTTTCAAGTCCATGAAAGCATAAAAACTTTCTGGTTTTTGGCCAAAACTTCTCCGCAATCATGCATGGAAAATACTTGATCCGTACACCATTCCTTTCTAAATCCAGCTTGCACATCCCAAATTTTTCCATCAGTTTCTTCCATAACTCTTTCAATTAACACTATATATTAGTTTACCCACAATGCCAAGCAAGTTGATACTTGGTAGTTTTTACAGTCCTGTTGACCTTTTCCTATATATTGGGACTATAACGGATTTGCACCAGTCTTCGGTACCCGCTTAGTTCCCAACATAAATTAAATAAGTGTACAGCAGGCTCCTCACTCCCTCTCCAGCCCTAGCATTTTGAGTGATACTTTATCATATCCGGCTGCCTTACCTGCTTTCATGCCTTCATTGCTTTTATTATTTCATCTACACTTATCTCCCTACCTCTCTCCACTTCTTTGGAATTT
Source organism: Parnassius orleans (assembly GCA_029286625.1). Classification (NCBI taxonomy): domain Eukaryota; kingdom Metazoa; phylum Arthropoda; class Insecta; order Lepidoptera; family Papilionidae; genus Parnassius; species Parnassius orleans. The sequence goes on from JAGSMP010000286.1 coordinate 535,960, forward strand.
TTTTCACTTAATTCAGACGACCCTTCACTCATAAACACGCTTTCAAAGTATTCCTTCCATCCCTTAAATTGAAACTTCATCATTCAGCATACAGCCATTCTCGTCTCGTATAGCATTCATTCTAGGCTGTTTTGAATTTCCCAGCAGTTCTTACGAGTTTCCAGAACATTTTAATATTTGCCTGGAAGTTATCAGATATCCTTCTATCATTCTTATCCGTTCTTTCTTGCTTTTCCTTTCAACAACTTTTACCTCTTATTTATAAGTCTAAAGTCTGTTTTTTTCTTTCAATCTCATCATTCATACCGCCAGAATTACCAGCTTTGGTTGCCAGTAAATCTAGCCATGCTCTTCTTTGCTTCAACTTCCATCCGAATCTCATCATCCCACCACCACGTATTATTTTTTCATTCGTTCTCTCTTACTTACACCACATACTTCGGTGGCTGCATCCACCAAAACTTTCTTAACATTATTCCATACAGTCTTCAGGTCTAAATCATTCATACATATTTCATTCAAACCATTTATACTTCTCAGTCTACATTTATACTTCTCTTTCACACCTTCATCTTGTAACCTCTCTGTTCTTATATACGCTGTAACGCAGTGGTAGACACAGATGTCCGATGCCGCCAACGCCTGAATAGACCATTAATTCGGCATAAGACCAAGTAATGATCCGTCCCCGTTGGATCCCTGGTAAACTCTTTTGTATATACCACTGCGCTCCGCATTCTTCATCCACAATTATGAAATCTATCATGTTTATCGTTACCTTTCCCATGTATACATGTGAACTTTATGGCGAAAGAAAGTATTCGTCACAAAGATTCTTTTCTCACATACGGCGAGGAGGTCTTCACCATTCCTCATTTACACTTTCATCGCCAAACATTCCTAATATCCTCTATAACCACCCTCACCCCAACCCTTCCATTAAAATCTCCTAACATAATGATAATTTCATTTCCTTACATTTCATCAACACCATCCTTACCATGTCCCAAAACTGTTCTCGGATATAAGGGCTTAGACATGTCTGGGGCGTACACCTAGCACAAACAACTTTAAGCCCACTTTCATTCGTATCCACAGCAGCCTTAGCTTACACATCCATACTCTTTCACACATTGACCCATTCTTTCTGAAAGGATGACACCGACTCTCTGGCATGCCCGCTCGGTCTCGTCTACACCAGACCAGTAAGCGGTATACATGCCATGTGTAGTGGCATCTTTCCTTTCCGTTTCGTCTCATTTAGACATAACACATCTATTCCTCTATCATACACCATATCGCACTACTATATCCATTTTATCATTCATTGCTCTCCATACATTCAGCGTAGCCAGACGGGCCTGCAATCCACTTTTCGCCCTCCGGAGACAGAACGACGGTGGCGAACCTCGTCGCCGGTTTTACTCCGGAGATTTTTCGCACCCCTGCCCCATTAAAGGGGCGCCGGGAACTCAGCTTTCTTTACTGTGTTGGCTCATGGTGCGATCTAAGGTGGTAGATGTGTGAGCCGGTCATCCTTTCGGCTTTGTCGCTCGTTTAGCACCACCGGGACACGTGTAGGGTGGGCCTAGGGTTAGTGGTCGAAGCCTACGGACGCGCGAGCGATTCTGAATTTCGCCCTATTAACCTTTCCCCATAATGGGGAATAGAATTAATAGGCGAGTTTTTGCGCTGTGCTCGTCAACCCGACTGCCCAGCGTAATGAAAGTGGATGAACCTTTATGTAGTATGATAACAGATAATTTTTCGAAAGATCTATTATTCAGCAGTGGACGTAAAAAGATCTTTAAAGAAGAAAGAGATCGTGGTAATGTCCTCCCATGTCCATGTCCTCCAGACTGAATTTTGGTCACGGCAGTCTGTCTCAATGAAGACCAGCCATCTGCGCAGGATAGAAATTAGGTACCCGGAGTGCAGGCACAGACACTCTGTTTCCTGCCTCTCACAGCAACCGGCACGACCGAGAGAGATCAGGCACAGAAAAATGGCTTTACGTGCTCTCCGAGGCACGGGGGTAACAGCGCCGACTTCCTGACCGGGCTGCTACTGAGATTTCTTGACAGATAAACTCAATATTTAATTTTTCGTGCCAACTTGGGATCAGCAGTTGCGTTTACGACCATTAAACTAACGAGACAATCAAATCGTAAGTACATTAATAAACAAACACTATTTTACGACGCTTTAACCTATATTAAATATGAAAAACTTAAATATGTAACCATACACATTTTGTCAATAGCTAAATACTTTACTTGATGTTTATTGTACTTAAAAGTTACAGCCAAAATACCCCCACTGCTGGGAACAAGCCTACTTCATTTCTGAAACAATTTTAGGCGTCAATGCGGTTGGCAAACTTCACATGTCTTCGAAATATTTTTTACTTCTCAGTCATTCCGCTTTCCTCATGATGTTTTCCTTCACCACCGAGCACGTGGTAAATCAGCACTTAAAATTGCAATATACAATTTCATTGGTCCCGGGGGGATCGAACCGGTTGTAGGTTACCCTTTTTGTAATAAACTTCAGAATGTATTGAATTTTCGTTAGATTCACTCATTTTGCTAAGAGAAAATAATGAAAATGACGGAAAGAAAATTTTCTTTTTCTTAATGTACTTTATGCATTGATATTAAAAGCAGCCAGATACAAACAGTATAACCACAGACATTTTTCTTCAATTTTATACAAAAAATACGCAGAAACTTTTTACCCGACCTATTAATTATTTTATTCATTGAGATGTAACATTGTTTGTTTGCGGTGAACTTCTAAACTACTGAACTAATTTCAATGAAATTTTATACTTTGTGCAGTTTGGTTCAACTTGAGATAGAATAGTTTTAATCCCGATAAGTGACCCTCAATATTTTTTACTGAAATTACGAATTTTTCATAGAAGAAAGGGTCTTCGGAAGGGCAAAACAACGTCCGCTGGCCAGCTAGTAGATTATAGGTTATAGGATTTTTTCTCTGTACGTCAACCTCACTTGCAATAAATATTGACATTAAAGCACAATAGACACATAAAAGACATAAGACATGTAAGGATGTTTTTAATTATAATACCCTCGCGTATCATCCTTGGTAGGAATCGGTGTTCTTTAACGAGAATTTGTAGTCTATTAAATCTGATGTAATGACGGGGACGATTTTGAACATGTTCACAGACTGCGGACTTTTCAGAGCGTCGGTGCTTTATGTCAGCTTTATGTTCTTCCACGCGGTTTTTATTTAATACATCTTTTTGTTTGTCCTATGTAAGAGAGACCACATTCGCAATGAAGCTTGTACACTCCTGCATTTTGTAGAGGGGTATTACACTTGACGGATGGTAAAATTGAATAATCTTCTTCGGCGGTTTGAAGTATGTTTTAATGGAAATTCGCTTCAAGATGTAACCAACGTTGTCTGTGAATTCTCTGACATAGGGTAGTACAGCAGGCACACGCTCGACCGTGGCTGTTTTCACCCCTGAGGAATATGAAGAAATTCCTTGACACTGGTAAAAAGGTCTCCGGTTTTCGTCACTCGCCGCACTCCCTGTAAGTGAAGTGTATGCCGGTCTCCCACTGGATGGAGTGTCGACCCCGTAAAACCTGCAGGAAGTCGGTGGATGCATGAGTTTGTGGATCAATTTCTGAAGCGAGTTCATGAAACTGGATCATTGTTGGATAAAACTACCCGTGTACGTACTCGTCTAGTGCACGTGAACAACCATCAACATAATCTAGTCATCGTTCTCAAGAATTGAACGTTTCATGCACTTCTTTGAGAATAATTTTGCATAAAGATCTCGGTATGAATGCGTACAAAGTTCAATTAGTGCAAGAGCTGAATCCGCATGACCATCCGATGCGTTTTCGGTTTGCTCAATGGACCGAAGACCGCTTAATCGAAAAAGAGTATTTTTACGGAAAAATCATCTTTTCAGATAAGGCTCATTTCCACCTCGGAGGATACGTCAATAAACAAAATTGTCGTATCTGTGGCTCTGAAAATCCACAAGTCATCGTGGAGAAACCAATGCATCCACAAAGAGTGACTGTCTGGTGCGGATTTTGGTCTGGCGGCATTATTGGGCCATTTTTATTCGAAAATGAGCAAGGAAACACCGTTACAGTGAATGGCGATCGCTACCTGGCAATGTTAAGCGATTTTTTTGTTTCCCAAAATTAAAGAGCATGACAAAGACGACATTTGGTTTCAACAGGACGGCACAACGTGCCACACAACCAACGTAACAATCGATCTTTTGCGCACTGTTTTCGAAAATCGCATAATCATCCGAAATGCTGATGTCGATTGGCCACCTCGAAGCTGCGATTTAACTTCGTTGGACTTTTTTTGTAGAGAGCTGTTAAAAAAAAGTGTAACGCTAACCATACAGAGACGATTGACGACTTGAAACATGAAATCGAAGTTGCCATTGACGAAATAGGGGCCCAAACAGTCGAAAATGTACTGAAAAATCTTACTGATCGAATGGGATAAGGCAAGGCTAGCCGTGGCAGTCATTTGAATAATGTTGTCTTCCATTACTAAATGGAAAAGTCCAATCTTTCTAATCATTTTCAACTCATAAGTTTGAAAAAATATTTATTAGTTTTTTTTTATAGCCGATTCAAATTCCAAATCTTAAATGGCCCACCCCTTATTAAGCTGTATGTTAGCTGTTTGACAGAATCGAGCGCCAAAAACATGTACGAGCTGGCGGATTGTAATATATTATCATAGTTAATGTGTTTTACAGATAAATTTCACTTTGAATCGTCCCATTTACTGAAGTGTGAGTTACTTCCTATTGCGTCCAGTTTCTCGGCCAGTTGTTATCTTATTCTTCTAAAAAGCGCTTCGTTAGTTAGTGACAAATAAACAACCTACTTAAGGTATTCATTTAACGATATGATATAATATATTAATTGTGTATTGGTGGTGTAAGTACATCCACTACCCCATATTGTTGCGTGACCGTCGTAAGAGGCAAAAGAGAGAAACTGTAGATGGGCAGCAACAGCTTCCTGATATGAAGTCAAAATCATAAAAACTGTGGTTGCCAACCCGCAAATCTACCAAGCGCGGTAACCATGGCAAAATAGATTACCTCACAGCTATGAGGCAATCTATTTTATATTTAGAGGCTTATGTTCAGCAGTGGAATTTTATAGAATTTTATGGAAAAAAATCGTAAACATAAACTTCTTGGAATTAAAATATTCAGTGTTGGGGTTCTAGCAAAAAAATTCCGACTACTATATAAAGGTGAAAATGGACTGATATTTTTCGGAATTATATATTTTTGCAACCTCCACACCGGCGAAGCCGCGGGCAAAGGACTAGTAAAAATATAAAGATTAAGTCCTGGCAGTTGAGATAGAGTTGGATACCAAGCAAAAGATGAGCTTTGTTAGTTACTAGTGATCCGCCCCGGCTTCGCATAACTCAGTATCTATTAATGTCATTTAAATAACAAACCCTGAGAAAAAATAACAAATCTGAGAGGGTTATCATTTAAATAATAACCCTCTCAGAAATGAGAGGAGACCTGTGCCCCCAGCAGTGGGACTTATATAGGCTTGTAAAGTAAAGTAAAGTTACAGCTTATATACGTCCCATATAGGCTTGTAACTAACTTAACTAAATAACAAATAATAAAAATATAGGTGTCGGAAATATACTGGTTCTTATTTTTTTAATTCAGCTGTAAAATTTACAAATATTACATTAATTTATTTTGATTAAAACCGCTTAACTGGAATTCATTATTACATTTTCTTAACCTCAAGGAATGTTGTGTAACGATTAATTCAATAAATTTAATCCTTTGGAGGTACGAAATGTTTACGCTAATTTAACAACGAGCAATAAACTGCCAACAGTGAAAACTGAATTATTTCAAATAATACTGATATTAGTTAGCTTAACATGTAAAATTAATTGAACTATTTATCTACGTTTAGCTGTATCAACTGCGTAGCTATCATAATTCATCAATATTTTCCATAACACTAGAATAACGCGCAAATATTTTATCTGATAATATGTGATTAAATTCATAAAGTTAATGGCTAAACATGCGATTGTTGCTACTGAGGGCTAAAGTGGAATCTTCTTCCCACACCATTTAAATCGGAACAAAATAGTATGCAATATTTTTTGGTTCTCGCAAGGGCCAGAAGGATATACAGTATAAACGTCGTCACTTTCACATACGTCATCACTCCCGTTTATATCCAGATGCAGTACCTACACGCACAAAATCATCTAGCCAAAATTTTTCACTCTCACTAAGATTTATCATTACTGCTTTTTGTTCTTCTTTGTTCTGTAAGATGTAAGTGCTGTAAACCTTCTTACATTTACAGTTTCATAACTCAAGGTTACAGCATTATTGGGGGAGGGTATCAATCTTTGAAGATCAGTCTACTTCAATTTCACAGATTCTCATTATAATGGGGAATAGAATTAATAGGACGAAGGTTTTTGCGCTGTGCTCGTCAACCCGACTGCCCAGCGTAATGAAAGTGGATGAACCTTTTTTGTAGTATGATAACAGATAATTTTTCGGAAAGATCTATTATTCAGCAGTGGACGTAAAAACATCTTTAAAGAAGAAAGAGATCGTAAGTAATAATGTCCTCCCATGTCCATGTCCTCCAGACCGAATTTTGGTCACGGCGGTCTGTCTCAATGAAGACTAGCCATCTGCGCAGGATAGAATTATAGTACCCGAGTGCAGGCACAGATGCACTCTCTGTTTCGCCTCTCTCATAGCAACCGGCACGACCGGAGAGAGATCAGGCACAGAAAAAATGGCTTTACGTGCTCTCCGAGGCACGGGGGTGTAATAGCGCCGACTTCCTGACTCCGGGCTGCTACTGAGAATTTCTTGACAGATAAACTCAATATCTAATTTTTTGTGCCAACTTGGGATCAGCAGTTGCGTTTACGACCAGTAAACTAACGAGGCAATCAAATCGTAAGTACATTAATAAACAAACACTATTTTACGACGCTTTAACTCTATATTAAATATGAAAAAAAAAACTTAAATATGTAACCATACACATTTTTTCAATAGCTAAATACTTTACTTGATGTTGTATTGTTCTTAAAAGTTACAGTCCAAATACGCCCCACTGCTGGGAACAAGCCTACTCTCATTTCTGAAACAATTTTTAGGGCGTCAATGCGGTTGGCAAACTTCACATGTCTTCGAAATATTTTTTTTACTTCTCAGTCATGCCGCTTTCCTCATGATGTTTTCCTTCACCACCGAGCACGTGATAAATCAGCACTTAAAATTGCAATATACAATTTCATTGGTCCCGGCGGGGATCGAACCCGGGTTGCAGGCGTACTGTGAAATTTACAGCGAGCGCTTAGCCCATGAACTGCCACGGCTCTGTTGTATAACTTTTTATAAGAACATTAATTATTAAAAAGTTATTAAAACATTTAGAAAACTTTGCTGACAAAGATGCTTGAATTGGTTTGCGCTAAATTTATTTCATTAAAACTTTATGTCAAGTACATGGGCTTGCAATTTACAAAAACTGTGGGTTTAGTAAAATAATTTCATTCGTTTTTATGTGAACACGAAATACAATGTGAATACTAGAATGTATAGAGTATCGGAGACCATTTTGACGTGACAACGTCTTATAAATTGGTTTGCCGGGTGACACTTCAAGAAACTGCGTTACGCCCGCTCACGTTATGCGCTCACAATGAGAGCGAGTGAGGCACGTGTCCTTCCACTCGGGCATGGTTAGCCCGCCGAAGAGCGAGAGAGACAGACATAATAAAATTATTTTACCACTCAAAGTCGTTGTCACGTAAAACTTTCGCCCGTATACCGACTTTACAGGCAACCAATTTTTACTGGAAACGAGGTATTCCATCTTAGTCCTCACGGGTGACAACGCATCTGCATTTTGATTCGTATTAGAGGATGGACGGTGTGCTCATTTGTCACCCTTATTCTATAAAAAAAAATTACAATGATTTACCAAGAGGCACCGTAATCAAGCACTAAATAATATTAATTTAAAAAGTGGGTAATTGAGCGATTCAGTTAACTATTACAATGATTAATCTCTAATTTGGGTAATTAATTTTAATTTTCTTTATTCGTCTAAATCATTGCAAAATAGATTTTATAACAATTTATTAACAATTGCAATTTATTAACGTTAACATTTAAAACAGCTTTTTAGTGTGAAAGTAACGATATTACATACGAAATAATATATGAGAAAATAAGTTATATGTAATCATGCATAGACAATGTACCAAAAGAAAAACAAATAATAGAAATGATGTTAGTAATGTTGGGTAATAACATTAACACTATAGTAAGCCCTTATGCTTTAAACCTCTTAGGTTTATAAGGGTTAGGTTAACACGTTCACCGGGGCACTGATTTATCTATACTTTCCATTACTGCGCTTCAGGGCGTTTTGAACCTAGTCTTAAACCAGACATTGTGGCGGCACTGGGCTTGTTAAACCCAAAAATACGATTTTAGTCTCCTAAGGGCGCCGCCCTTAGGAGACTAAAATCGTATTTTTGGCGTGAAGTCAAATAAAAACATGGATTTATGTTATTGTCATTATTAACAATGAATTGATACACCTAAATCTGCCGCCGCCTATGATTGGGTTAATTAGTTTAGAATCTGTAGGTAAAATAAAACGTGGGATGTTATACGCCCCGTACCGCACTGAATAAGGGCAGTTTTTCATATAGTTTAGTGATGGGAAATAGAAAAAAGGTATGTATGTTTAAAAATATCTTAATATTTATACTTAAGTCCTTAATAACAGAGTAGTTATGACTTGTATATTTCCTGCTAGTAAAGTTTATTTTGTCAAACATATGGGTATTTTTCATTAAAACAAGTCAAACAATAATATTTTTTGCACCCAGTGCATTCTGTAGGAATTTTCTTTACTTTTTTGTCAGCCTGATGACTTGGCAAGAAGGTACGGAGTTTTAATATAACATGCGACACATCTCCTCTTCTTTGAAACCTTTTTGAGATGATGTGTTTTGTTTGTTGTGGGTTCTAAAAAGATAAAATGAATATGTCGTGTTTGTGTGTGTATTTTTCAAGCGTATATGTTGAAAAGATTTTCTGCTCAACCTACTACTAGGAGATAAAAGCGTGTTTATATTGTAACTTTTGTAAGTAATAGCTGGTGCTGGAGCAGAAGAATAAATTGCAAAAATATGGTTCTACAGGGACGATATACAGTACCCGCCCCAGTGAAATGATACAAAACCTATGCCCTCATTTAACACCCGTATCTTCTTCATCACTGTCTTTTAAATGTAACTTTTTACGGCAACGTTTCGACATATCGTCGCGTGCAAAGTTTCAAATACGATGCACAACACTGGCCGCGTGAAGCTAGCACAGGGTACACGGGGATACAAGGTGTTCCCAACCTTGTTCCGTACTGTATTAACATTTTTATTTGTCAGTGTGGCACAAGGTTTAAGAAACCCGGTATTAAAGTAGGTATACCACAGAACTCGGGATCAACAGCATACCTCAGATATATATTTATCCCTTTCCTGCACTAATCCAAGTAGAAGTTACGCCTTCCGCACGACAGTGAAGTTTATGTTTTTCCTTGCCGCACCACAGGCGAGACATGGACAAGGTGTTTTAGGCCCTGTTTCGCTCTGAACGTGTTAATATCAGTGTTATATAACTTAAATTATATTGTACAAAAGAAATTGAAATCAGTAATTTACAAGAATCTGAGTAGATAATCAATTTTTCCTAAAACGTCGGGTGTCGCACGTGTAGGATATGGGTATCATAAAAGTGTCAATATTTGGTAATGTCAAATTTGCAAGATCCTTGCCTCTTTTTATATCGACTTCAAAAAGGAGGAAGAACTCAATTCGACTGTATGTTTTTTATGTGTGTTATCTCATAACTTTTTTCTGGGTGAATCGATTTCGATGATTCTTTTTTTATTTGGAATCTGGTGCTTCTGATGTGGTCCCGGTTTATCAAGGTGTGACTAATAGTTTTTGAGTTATTCTTAATAATTTATATTGAAGTCGGTTGTATTTAAAAATAATTAATTTAATAAATTTTTAATTATTTGTCAAGCATATTAAATGGAATCTGTGTTCAGCTCTGTCTTGATAAATTTTAAGCTCATTAATGGAATATTTACTGGCTGACAATGAAAAATAATATATGTAATATTCTTTATTATCAACAATTAGAAATATAAATGACCACAGATCATATTCAAAATCAAAAAGAGTTAGGTTAGGGATCTCGTCTCGCCATAAATTGAGCAACTCGCTATCGACCCCCTCCGGCACCAATGAAATTGTTACTTGCAATTTTAATTGCTGATTTACCACGTGTTCGGTGGTAAATGCAAACATCGTGACTATGTGTCTGAAAAACAAAAATATTTCAAAAACATGATGTGAATTCCAAAAACACGCATTGACATCGCCTGGCAGACTAATTATTTCATAACACTGACGGAGGAGACGAGTATAGGTTGTGTTAATTATTAGTTTACTTGCTCTGACCACTGATTCTATCATGGCTTTGTATCATATTGAACTAATAGTCTAATATAGTATAAGCTAATAAAATAACGCTCACAAATGGATAATCCCAACTTAATTTAAATTTGTAACTAATAAGACAATGATACAGAAAATAAAGGATGTAATGTTGGGAGCTCAGGTCTTAATGAAAAACGTGTTGTTCGATGACTGCTTAATTTACTAATGCCTCCTTTACCTACTACAAGACAGTTTTATTAGGTAATCTACTTAGGTACTTACACCACTACACTACATGCCTATCGGCTGAGAAGAAAAAAAATGATAAACAAAATTTTTTTTTAAACTAACTTAAAATATTTAAAAAAAGAAGAAATCATATATTCTTTTATATGAAAATGACAACCATTTTTTATTTATATAAATCATAATAACAAAGTAGTATGTTTTTTAAACATTTTTTTTTATATAGTTACTGAAAGTCTAATTGTTAATCTAATGTGTTTTTCTAATCAATTTTCCTTTCCGTTTTTATTACGATGTGTACCCTATCTAAGGATATGCTGGTGTTATGTACATGTGTATATTATTGTTATTCTTAACTAGGAGAACTCTTTTACGGTAACGACCTACTTAGTATTAATTTTTTTTTTAACATTACTTTGTATAAAATTTGTCATAATTAATAAATTTGACATAACTCAATATAACACACGGAAATAAATTAATGATAATTGGATGAAACATTTATAAGTTATAATATACAGGATATCCCACTAGTAGGAATCGGGTGATAGGTCAAGTCATAATAGTTAACAGAAAATATAAAAAAATTTTTGCTATGTATTTTAAAAACTACAGGCATTTATAAAAAGAAAACGAAAAAATTTACACGCTGTGACGGTCTTTTAACTCCTGTTGCTACAAATTTTAACTTTTTTTAATTTTCTTTTTATTATGTAATCCTGAATAATGGTTCTGAAAACTGTTTCCCAAACAAATATGCCAACTGCTCCAGTCCAGAAGGAAATATCATTTTTTCCCAACCAAGTATTCAAAATTAATACTGTGCCCAGTTTTAAATGACTGTACTGAAAAAAAATGTACTACACGAGTTTGGCAAGTAACTTTAAAAGTTGGCGCATTTAATAAGGATTCCAAAATGGTATAACAATTGCAAGATTATTTGTTAAATTATGGAAATTTTTTTTTAGAAACCCAGCTGTAAATTAATTTTCCTTACCTGTCTAAAATGATTTTTGTGTACCCCAAGGCTTTCCTCAAGCCTGTTACTTAAGATTCTAGTTTGAGTGAAACAGAGGGAACCAGTTGACGAAGTGTGAGCGAGACAGAAATCCTCTTTTCAGGTGGTCCAAAATCACCACGAGCCATAGTAATGTTGAGTCAGTGTATTTGCTTTAAAATTAGGATTATCATTCTGTTTTAGAAAAGTTTTAAATTAATAAAAAAACAAATAATCTTGCAATTGTTATACTATTTTTGAATCCTTATTAAATGCGCCAACGTTTTAAGTTACTTGCCAAACTCGTGTAGTACATTTTTTTCAGTACAGTCATTTAAAACTGGGCAAAGTATTAATTTTGAACACTTGGTTGGGAAAAAAATGACATTTCCTTCTGGACTGGAGCAGTTGGCTGTAAATTTTAAGCAACAGTTTTCAGAAGCATTATTCAGGATTACATAATAGAAAGAAAATTAAAAAAAGTTAAAATTTGTAGCAACAGGAGTTAAAAGACCGTCACAGGCTGTAGATTTTCTCGATTTTTTTATAAATGCCTGTAATTTTTAAAATACATAGCAAATATTTTTTATATTTTTCTGTTAACTATTATGACTTGACCTATCACCCGATCCCGGCTTGACGTTGACTTCTGGGACAGCCTGTATAATGATTGACAAACTAATGATTATATCAACATCATTATCATCATTACAGCCCTTCACAAGTCCACTGCTGAACATAGGCCTCCCTCAAGGAATGCCACAAAGCACGGTCCTGAGCCACCTGCATCCATCGACTTCCTGCATGTCTTACCAGGTCGTAACTCCATCTAGTGGGGGGACGCCCTACACTTCGTCCACCGGTACGAGGCCGCCACTCGAGAACCTTTTTTCCCATCAGTTGTCGGTTCTTCGAGCTATATGGCCGGCCCATTGCCACTTCAGCTTACTAATCCGTTGGGCTATGCCGGTCACATATATACATATATTATACTATATCAACATATTGTATAATATATGTATATAGTATATAGTATAACATAATATAGTATATGACATTGAGCCATAATAAAAATCTTACGTTGGTATTTCCTCTGACGCTGTTACATAACTAATTAGTTACCATATAAATTGAATAATATTGAATAATTTATGTGTTGTTAAAATTTTGATAAATATTGTTATAGTTACTTGACCATTAATATTTGCACACTACTATAATAGAATATGTAGAACTAAATTATACTTAAACACCATTGTACAACCATATTGTTGCAAAAATATTATTATTATTAACAAGTGGTTATTTACCGATTAATTGTTGCCGTATAATACATCATTTTAAATTTTTCTATTAATACTGTGGTGTTAAAAAACATGGTTTGGCTTCCTCAGAGCCCGGTACTCAATCCCATTGAACTTTTGTGGGAAGAGCTTGATAGGAACGTCCGTAATTGTGGTCCATCCTCGCGAGAAGAAATGTGGAATGCTTTGTGCGAAATTTGTTTATCCTACTTGTTAATTAATGATTTAAAAGTTTTCCTTCCCCAAAACTGTGTATAACATTATTTAAGTAATAATATAATCTGACATATATATAATATAATTTGAAATTTGATATCGATACAAATATTAGGTCCTTACATATGAAATTAGCGTTTTGTCGCACTGACCACTTTGATCTGAAATATCTCCCTTTGGTTAAGAATTCCAAATTCAAATTTATAAGTTCATTTAGCTGGTACATTTCAGTTTTGAAAACAGTCATTCATTTGTTTTTTCCTCATTATTTTATTCTTTGGCGTCGCTTATTACCGCACAATGGAAAACATGAAATATCGGTATAGTTACGAGTACGAGTTCTACCGTGGCACCAGTGCTGCAGAAACAGCTCGAAGGATTATTGATGTGTACGGCGCTGGTGTCGCAAAAAAAACCACGGTACGTTTTTAGTTTCAACGTTTTCGTTCTGGAAATTTCGACCTTCAGAACCAACCCCGTGGACGGCCGGAGACCAAAGTGGAAAATGAAGAATTAAGGGCTATTTTAGAAGCGGATCCATCACAAAACACTTCAGATATAGCTGCAGGCTTCGGGGTAAGTGATAAAATTGTTTTAATCCACTTGAAGCAAATCGGGAAAGTAAAAAAACTTGAACGATGGGTACCTCATGAATTGAGTGAATCGAACTTGCAAACACGCGTCGACTGCTGTGTTACTATGCTCAACCGACACAATAATGAAGGGACTTTAAATCGAATCATTACTTGTAATGAAAACTGGACACTGTACAATAATCGGAAGCGCTCGTCGCAATGGCTGAACCATGGAGACCCAGCCAAATCCTGCCCTAAACGAAAATTGAGTCAGAAAAAATTACTTGTGAGTGTTTGGTGGACTAGCGCCGGTGTCGTTCACTACAGCTTTCTAAAATCTGGCGAAACGATTACGGCAGATATCTATTGTCAGCAACTGCAAATCATGAAGGAAGAACTAGCTGCTAAACAACCGAGTTGGTCAATCGCTTTAGGCCACTGCTGCTTCACGACAACGCAAGACCACACTGCACAACAAACAACCACTAAGTTAGATGAGCTACAATTGGAATGTCTGCGACATCCACCGTACTCCCCGGACCTTGTTCCAACAGATTACCATTTTTTTCGGAATTCGGACAACTTCTTACAAGGAAAAAAATTCAACTCCGATGCGGCAGCCCAAACCGCCTTCAAAAAGTTTATTGATTCTCGCCCCCATAGTTTTTTTAGTAAAGGGATCAATGAACTACCTATGAGATGGCAAAAGTGCATAGATAACAACGGTGCATAATTTGATTAAATAAATATATTTTACAAAAAAAATTGACTTTATATTCCTCCCGTACAAAACGCCAATTTCATATGTAAGGACCTAATATATAATTTGACTTCATTCGGCGCTTTCGAGACAGGTATGTCTTGTACCTGCTACGGAACTTGGCTGGTCGCTGGTTGTACCCCTGACTTCTTTCTGCTGTTTTGGCACTCGAAGATGTTGTTAACTCACCGATGTGGTTGGGCCTGGACCTCCCCGCACGTTTCTTTCTTCTTTCGTTTTTATTTTTGATACTAATAATAAATATATTGGTACTCTTATATCTTATATCTCTTATAAATATTGAAGGAATTTTGATTAAGATGTTTTCAGGATCTTGAAATCTTCTTTCTTGAAACTTGTCAATATTGATTTAATAGCAATGTTACTAGAGCCTCTTCTATAATTTTTTCTTCAGGTCTTTCTTCATTTCTTCTTTATTTGTCATTTCTTGGTTCTTCCTTGTCCTTGTCATTATTACATTGGTCTTCAAAATCTTCTTTAAATATAAGTAAAATTGTATTCTCTTCTTATATTCATAATTTAAATTTTATTTGTCACATCCGGTATTATGTTCTCTTTGTTATTATGTTTATGTTGTCAATCCTCTTAACAAGCTCTTCATAATTTAATTTAGATTTATTATAATATTTTTATTTCTTCTTTTATGTAGTAGGCCCTGGCAGTGCGCGTGCATTGTCGCAGCGCACCGCCTGGCAGGGTCGCCATGTAATGTTGGGAGCTCAGGTCTTAATGAAAATCGTGTTGTTAGATGACTGCGTAATTTATTAATGCCTCCTTTACCTACTACAAGATAGTTTTTTTGGGTAATCTACTTAGGTACTTACACCACTACACTACAAGGAGTTTCGATTACTAATACCACCGAAAGCCTGTTCGTTTACTACGCTGTTCTAATTTGTTATTCATGAATATTAATCAGAACTACGCCGAAGAATACGTGACGGTCTTTGATATGTTTAAATGAATTAACTAAGCCGTAATTAGTTAATTTTGTGTTGTAAAAACTTTCAACGGAATAATTCCTAGTATCTACTTTCTGCACTTCGTGTTTCCTAGATATACTATTTTTTATTGTAAAATAGAACTACACACCCAAAGAACAATGGCGAACGCCCAAACAAATTTTTGTTGGCATTTGTTTCTTGCGAAATCCTGAACAATTTTGTCTTCAGTCATACTACTACTGCAGAAAGTTAGGAATTAAAGATATTCCAGTTTGAACAAAGTTCACATCAGACCAGGATTAAAACCTTTGCCTGCCTTAATCGGAGAATCGTTACAGCAACAACAATTAGTCCATTTTGTTTTCAATTATGTTTACTTTTATAATATTCTCATCTTTATTTTACAAGGTTGTTGCTTTTTTACATTCCAAAGACATCTGAATTAATGTGCTATTAGCGAAACAAAAAATTAAATACCCCCTTGAAATATTTTATTTATTTATGTTTGTCTAATCGACAACGGAATGCTTCACGGAAGGTACATAAAATGCACTGCTATGATAGTACAAATATCGCAGCATGACTGCGATCTGCCTCGTCTTTTATCGCTCCACCGCAACTCCTTTAACATTTATTTATACGTCATAATTTAATTAATTACAGTTTATTAACATAGGCCTTTTCCATAGATAGCATCATAGGGGAAATATTTGCCATGCTTCCCTCTCTAATCAAGTGAGTTGGCAACCGCATTTTTTTATTATTTTGAGTTGTGCTATAATATATAATACACACTTTTTATATATATAATAACATATATAAGGTGGAACACCTTCGCCGGCTATTGACAGGGCCACGGGAATGCTTTCGCACACATCTGCAGCCCCACCAGCGCTGGCCGCCCCATGGCAGCCCTCCTCGGGGGAGGATTTCTCCTCCCCATTTTCGTTCTCAGGCAAGACGCACCGGGAACACAAGGTACGCCTTCCTTCACGGCCTCCAACTACACCTGCGTAACGCCCCCCCCCGCCCCCCGAGTCCGATACGCGGAGGCCATGGGGCCAGGAAAATCGAGTGCTCGGAAGCACCTGCTTTCCTGACCCAGCGGCGGATTCGGTCTTTGGCTCCGCCGCCAACCAAGTTTCGGCCGCGGAGGGTAGGGAGAGCGGCGCCTCGCAATACCGACACTCCTCTCCGCCCGCGGTCCCACCTCCACCGAGTCAACGGTGCGGCCCCGTCAGAGTCGCGGAGGATAGGGCGAGTAGCGCATCGCCATACCAACACTCCTCTTCCCCCGCGACTCAACCTCAGCTCCAGTGGTAGGGGGAGAGGGCACCCCTCTCGCCGCACACAACTGAAGTGGGCTCGCCAAGTTCACTCGGAGTGGCCGCATCGGGCCGGTCCTTCACCACGGGCCAGCCAAGGGGTTCCTCTTTGTTCACCGTGGATGACCAAGCCACAGCTACTAAGCCCCCCGCCACGACAAGGCGATAAACCCGTTCGGGGGGAGTCCATGGACACCTGTTTTCTTGTGTGTCTAAGTGGGTCACCAGAAATCACCCGTGCGAAGCCGGGGCGGATCGCTAAATAAATCCATGAGCAGCGTAACATCTATTAGAGTCATTTAAAAACCTTATAGAAATATCGACATGGTTTTATGACTATTTCAGGAAAAATCTCTGTCCTGGGAAGAACCAGCAAGAAACCCAGCGGGATTTTTTTTAAAAGCATAATTTATAATATAATGTTTTATACAATTAGTATGAAATCATTTAGAAACAGCATGGTAGTGATCACTTCATTCCCAGGTGTTAATAATATAAACCCATAAGCAACATAACAATAATTTAAAAATCATAAGAAAATATCGACATAATATTATGTACAGTTGACAGTTCCACAAAATGGCCACTGACAACGTTAGAACAATAGCTTTGAATGTGTTTACATATATAAGCACTTAAACCGTTGCCTGTTCAAAGCACATTGACTCGTTTACTAGCATTCCTGTCTTTTATGATTGTTGTTTACTAAAGTAATGCTATAGGTAAAGTTTTAGTGTCAGTGCATATACTGGAAAAACGTTTGTATGGCTTTTCTTGCTAAGTTTTCTCAAATATTAACTTTTCTATACATGACATAACCTTAATTTTCCTGAAGAATTTTAAAACGTTACTCCCACACTAGGATTTACTCCTGTATCATGGAGGCAGTTTCCATACACAAATCTCTCAAGCTCAAGGACAAACATCCAGCCCCGCAACAACTAATTGTAAGCCATAAAAACACCTGTTCCTTGCGGGATTTGAAACCGTGTCCCTCAGCGCTGCACCTCAATACTACATCATGGAACCGGCTCTCTACAGGGGAGAACTGGTAAGATTTTTGTAACTTTAAAGTGATATTATGTTTATCGTATTTTAGGTAAAATCGTTTATGCTCACTCTCACAGGATTATTTATTGTTACCTTTAATTATTTTTAAATTATATGTAAAATACAATCAAATGTATTATCATCAACATATGCTCTTCTAATAAATACCAACCTTAATCAATTTTTATATAGAAGACTGATGATTACATATTTCTGTGAGCCCACTTATCCCATGACAATATTAGATTATAACATCTTATTTAGTAGCCCTATTCACCGAAGAAAATTTGATATCGATTTTTCTCCATATACCTTCGAGTTATTCTGTTATGAAATGATATCAAGTATATCAAGTATTAAATACATTATACAGAAAAACTAACAACAGTAATGACTTATATTACATTTATTTGTTTATTAAGGGAAATATACAATACAATAAATAATTTCATTATAAAACATATAAAAGTAATACTAAAACCAATAAAGTTTCCACAGATATCTACTCGTAATACACAGTAAAAGCTTGCCACTACAATATTTAGTATAAAAATTTAGAATATAAAAATATAAAAGAAAAAAAATAAGTGAATGGTATTAATAATTAAACATTAAGTACTTATGCACATTTAAAAAAAAGTTTTGTTTTAATACAAAATTTAAGCATTTTCTCGACTATTAAACTCAACACGCTGGACAGGCAGGTTGATTACGGCAATGATAATTTGACGGCTCATTATTATTTTTATTAATAAATAATAATTAAATTCAATATAGAGACATTTAAAATATCATATATAATAATTTGAACAATTAATATGCCTAATAAGCATAAAATTTAAATATATTCAATTCGAATATTAAGTATTATAGTATAGTAAAGGCATAATATTGTATTTAAAAACCTTTAATTTTATTAAAACTTTGCTTAAAATATTCAAAATGGAATAAATAATAGAAGTACAAGACGATTATATTGTAAAAATAAAGAAGAAAGAAAAGAAAGTTAATGAGGGTGTTCTTGTATTACTGGAGGGTGTTCATGTAATGATTGCTCATATGAGGGCGTTGACGGAGACGCATACCCATGGGTGTTATATATATGGGGTGGTCGGCTGACCGACTGCTACTAGTACTGTTGCACAATGTATAGTCCTAGATTAGGGACTTATGATAGTAAAGTCTATGGAACCAAAGCATTAATATAAAAGGTCTCTATGATGTATAAGCATTATGATAGCAGAGTTATGACTT
Organism: Parnassius orleans; assembly: GCA_029286625.1. Lineage (NCBI taxonomy): Eukaryota > Metazoa > Arthropoda > Insecta > Lepidoptera > Papilionidae > Parnassius > Parnassius orleans. Next base: position 555,227 of record JAGSMP010000286.1, read on the forward strand.
GAAGCCTCATATGTATAAGACATATAATAGTAAGGTCTATGAAATAAAGCAAATATGTGGAAGGTCTTAAATATGTAAAAACATTATATTGGAAGAAATGGGACTTGAAAAGGATTATTATAGTGGCGTGTGGATTGCTTCACTGCGTCTGAGACCGAGGTAAACTTAGACTCGTTAACCGATGTGTCCTAGATATATCATCTTAGTGCCGGTGGTAAGCGGGTTTGTTGTAGCAATACGACTTGCACGTGTACATCGCACACCCCTACCGTTTGTGGGCGGCGTCTTAGCGCATAGCGTTATGATACGTCGGCTATCTTTCGGATTAGGGTGAGTGTGTTTGGTAGTACTTTTAAGTGCAACAAGCATACTCAACTCCATGTCTAAGTGCAATACGTGGAGTTTTGGCTACTGATGTCTTAGTAGCGTGATAATATGAAAAGTTTGTGGTATTTTTAGTTAACAACAATACCGATTTTGTTACATAAGTCGATAGGTATCATGTGGGTGTTGTGAGGGGGTGCCATCCGTATGATAGTTGCATTGATGCTTTCTGCTACTTGCAGTATAGCGTCTTGTGATGAATCTGCGGGTGTCTTGCGCCTGATTCGAGGCACCTTGTGGTTCTGGTCGATGGAGGTATGCGATGGTGATGTCTGCTGGGATTGTATGGGGGACCTTGGGATGGTGTAAGCCCGACGATAGTCGTATTGATGCTTGTTGCGTTCTGCAGCATTGTGTCTCTGCGATGGTTGTTTGGTGGGTCGCTATTCTCAATGGCACTCTCTGGGTCTTGGTTTGACTCACAACCTAAGTAGCTTTGCCCAAGTCGGGTCCCTTCATTACGGGGCTGGAAACTGTCTGACCTCCATGATTTTTTATGTAACAACATAATAATATATCTCAGTAAAGTTCCCACCTTTAAACGATTGAAGGCAACTTGTTGTTGGGTGAGACAAACATGATCGAAAAATGCATATACTCAACGTCAGTGACACAAACTCTTTCTGATGGCGAATTATTACTATTATCTTAGAACTTTTTGGTACAATTATGTTATAACTTTTTGGTAAAATGGTAGATATACCATTGTATTGGTTGGTGGAGCATATTTGTCACCTCATGCGGGTGGTAGCTGGAGGGAGAATCTGAGGAGGCTCTCAAGGCTGAGTCCGAAAGCCGCGCAACGTAGGACCCCATTTCCTTGAGGTGAGCGGTAGACTCATGACACGCTCTGCAGCTAATTAGCCGTGCTGATTATGCAATTGGTGGTGATGCCTTACACTTACATCACGTCTGCAGGAACGGCGGAGGAGCGAATTTTTTTTTCACCTTATGATAATTTAATAGTGTTAATTTATACTAAATATTATTTCGATTGATTCAGAGTAACTGCTTCCGCCAGGTTTTTGAAATTTTATAAAAATATAATTTTCGACCCAGGATTGACGCTATATAAATATGCTATTATTAAAAAAACACTTTTTTGTTTTTGAATTAAAAAAATAGTTAGTTTTCAATAAAAGTCAATTAAAAACCAAGTTTTTTCGTAAACTTACTTCAAATCAAGGTTATGATGGCGCGCGCGGGAAGTAATTTTGTCGCACGCGTGGGAGGTAATTTGTCGCGCGCTTGTTGTCTCACTGCTAGTATGCTATTGCTTTTCAATGTGAAAGGTCACGCTTTTAACTATTTCACAATATTTTTTAGTTATTTGAAGCATCGAGAGAACTCGTAGTGCATTCAAGTGTTCGCTTTTTGGTGATATCCAAGATATTAAAGAGAACACTATACCTACGTATGAAGATGTGATGAAGTACTACGAGTGGACCAGACATCAACTAAAATTGCAACTGGAAACAGCGAAAGAGCCAAAATTTTCACAAATAGCAGATATTGTGGCACCTAGAGTTGAAAATATCTGGCAAACTGCGTCTATTCCAACCGTGACTAGAACACGAGTTATACAAATGTTAAAAACCTACCACTTAAAATGTAAAAATTTACTCAAGTCTATTAAGAAGCTCTCTTCAGAAAAATTGGATAAATTTCGATAAAATAGTAAGCGGCTGTTTGATATTTCAGCATGCAAATGCAAGGAACTCACGAATTGCACCTGCCCGACCGATAAAAAGGTTCCCAAACGAGAACATTCATTTTTTGATTGATCTGAACTTTTCGCAAAATGATAATAGGCGGAGTCGACGTTACTACTACGAAGAAGCTACAAAAGACCCTACAGAGGAAACTAGATCGGGAAAATCGATCGGGTTCATCCTCAAAAGTTAGTTCCACTTCAATTGATTCAAAAATAGACGTTTCTATGTTTCTATCTTCATGGGTTATGTAGTACCTAGCACTGGTTCAACGAAAGCAGTAAAATCAGCAATCACAGGGTTCTTGGCTGAGGATAGCATTTCCCTAGAACATCTTGTGGCAATAGGTTGTGATGGGACTAATGTAAATTCTGAAAAGTACGGTGCTATTATAAGACTCCTTGAAAAAGGCTACAAATTAAGGGTAATTAAGCACTATATACTGATCACGTAATTTTTGATATATTTTTATATATTTATATATAAAAGAAAAGAGGGGGGTGAGTGTTACAATAACATGCATTGATGATGCTGCTACGTTATTTTGTGGACTTGAGTTCAGAATTTACGGATTAAAATACAGCCATTATTGCCCGAAAAATCCTGGTTTATTGAATGCAAATAGTTTATTGCGTTTAGTTAACTTATTTTTATATTTCCGACATTTCGCGTAATTTGCAGCACCCATGGTCACGGGGGACTTAGGCGTTTAATGCTCCTATGTCATAATTAACCGATCTATGCATAAGGATCTTATAGTATCTTGAAATCTAGCAGTGAAACAATTTTAATAATTAGCAGATGGTAGCAAGAATCATTCTCAGTAGAAATCGGTGTTTTTAGTGAGGATTTGTGGTCTATCACATCTGAAACAATGTTGGAGGTAATTTTAAACAAGTTCCCAGACTGCAGGAGCAGGACCCGGAGCGTCGAGGTTTATATTGGTGTCCACATTCACAATCAAGCTTGTACATCAATTATTCTAAGTACGGTGCAACATGATTGGAGAATTTGTAGGGCACCTCCCTCCCTAAATTGCATGCACAATTACCAACACCACTACTACCAACACAACTCATCTTTGAAAGACACAACACCGTCAATAATACGACACGTGCTTCACCACTACACGTGGCATCATTAGCAGAAATAGACTCAGCAATTGCTAACTCTAAATTAGCTGACTTGGCAAATTAATTATTTTCTTACAATCAAACTACATATTTTTTAGTTTTATGAAAAAAAAACTTTTTAAACTTTTTTTTGCTTATAAAATGGATTATTCAGCTAAATAAAGAATTAAAAATTGTCAAAAGGAGTGTAGAATTTTGTTCTGGTATCCTGTATGACATCGATACGTGACCATGAACACATTACACCACAGTAAGCCAAAATAATGCTGGGTTTTGTTTCTGGCGTACCTTTATTTTATTTTATTTATTTAAAATTTTATATGTAACACCTTAAAGTAAAGGGTACTGGCATTTTCTTCCAGTCAACCCTGGGTGCTAAAGACAATTGTTGCCAGGTGCGAAATATAATACTTATATAAAGTGTTCATATATTAAAAATTTTATATTTGTACACTTTATAGTGGCGGTAAGAACCCCGTGTAGTGGCGGGTAAGAATACCCACTACCCCATATCTTCCCGTAGGTGTCGTAAGAGGCGACAGAGAAATTGATACGGAAGATGGGCAGCAGCATCTTTCTGATAAAAGCCAAAAACAATAAAAACTGCGGTTGCCAACCCGCTCGCCAAGCGTGGCAACTATGGCAATATACCCCCATGAGCGACGACACAAAGAAACGGCCCCAGTCCGCGGTGGCTCCGCTATTCCTGGCTACGGTGGCGACCATGCTACCGGTGGGGCAGGGGGTGCTAAGAATCTCCGGTGGAGGTTCGATTGTCACCTAAGACGACTCGACCTGGCAACAGGTAACGCACGCACCCTGAGGACTGACGAAAAGATCCTGGAGCTGGAAGAAGAGATAGATAAGTTACGCTGGAATATAATAGGACTATCCGAGGTCCGAAGAGCGGGGGAGGACACGGTAATCCTCGAATCCGGCAACTTATTCTATCACCGGGAGGGCAGCCATCTGTCCCAAGGAGCTGTCGGATTTATCGTCCACAAGTCTCTCGTTAACAACGTTGTAAAGATTGGGAGTGTGTCGACGAGGGTTTCGTACCTTATACTCAGAATCACCAAACGGTATTCGCTGAAGGTCATACAGGTTTACGCACTAACCTCGGCACACCCCGATGAGGAGATGGAGGAAATGTATGAGGATATCTCTAGAGCCATGCATTCCTCCAAAACCCACGTGGGTTATACGGTGTTAATGGGAGACTTCAACGCAAAACTAGGCAAAGAGAGAGCGGTGAGCTGAAAGTAGGAAATTCGGAATAGGCAACGGAACCCAAGGGCCAGCAGCTGGCCGACTTCATGGAGAAAGAGGGACTCTTTATGATGAACTCTTTCTTACAGAAGCGGCTCCACAGAAAATGGACATTGTCGAGCCCAGACGGTTCGACATAAAATGAGATTGACATCATTATGACGACTAGATGGCAACTGTTCAGTGATGTCTCAGTGATCGTGAGGGTGAAAACTGGCAGCGATCACCGGATGGTGAGAGGCACACTGAACCTAAACGTTAAGTTGGAGAGGTCACGTCTAATGAAGTCAACGCTCCGTCCTCCTCGTGCTCTAATCCAAAGTCCCGAAAACTTTCAGCTCGAGTTACAAAATCGTTTTCAGTGCCTAGAATTTTGCAATGAAGTGGACGATATGAATGACAAGCTTGTGGAAACTGTCCATGCGGTCGGAGCTAAGTTCTGTAAGACCCGTCGCAGAAGAACACAAAACTCTCCGATCACTCTTAATCTCATGGTTGTTAGACGGGAGATAAAGCTGCAGTCTTCAGCAGATTTGACAGCATACAGGCAACTGAACAGACAGATCTCCAAATGCATGCGGCGGGACTTGCGCAACTTCAATACAGCTCGTATTGAAGAAGCGATCGAGCGGAACCAGGGCTCCAAAGTCTTTGCCAGAGATCTGTCTGCCAGAAAGAGCCAACTGTCGAAGCTGAAGACCGATTGTGGCAGCATCGTTTCCGGGACACCTGAGATTTTGAGTGAGATTGAGAGGTTCTATGGGCAGATGTACACGTCATCGTTGGAGCCACACGCAAGTGTGAGTAACGATCCAAGAGCAAGTCTTATCCGACACTATTCCGATGATATCCCGGACGTCGGTCTGAGCGAGATTAGAATGGCTCTCCAGCACCTAAAACAGCAAGGCCCCAGGCGAGGATGGAATTACAGCGGGCTTCTGAAAGCGGGTGGAAAACCGGTACTTGAAGTCCTTCAGAAGCTCTTTAATTCCGTCCTACATGGTGGCATTACACCGAGGCGTGGAGCAGAAGTGCGGTGGTCTTGTTATTCAAGAAAGGCGACAACGCTCTCTTGAAGAACTACAGACCGATTTTCCTTCTGAGCCGCGTCTACGTGCTGTTTTCAAGAGTCATTACGAATCGTCTCGCATGCAGAATCGACGACTTCCAGCCTCCCGAACAAGCCGGTTTCCGAAAGGCTTTAGCACCATAGACCACATACATACTCTTCGGCAAATTGTACAGAAGACCGACGAGTACAATCTGCCACTTTGCCTTGCGTATGTGGACTATGAAAAGCCTTGATTCCGTCGAGATTTGGGCGGTGCTGCAGTTCTCGAGTGGCAGCCTCGTACCGGCAGGCGAAGTGTGGGCGTCCCCACTAGATGGAGTGACGACCTGGTAAGACATGCAGGAAGTCAATGGATGCAGGTGGCTCGGGACCGTGCTGTGGCATTCCGTGGGGAGGCCTATGTTCAGCAGTGGACTGTGAAGGGCTGTAATGAATGAATGAAAAACACTTTATATTTTTTTTAGGGTAACTATCTTTTTTTTTAAAGGAAGGCAAGTTAATCTAATATATAAAAATAAACTTTTATATACATAGAGTTAATTATTTGTGCGTCTTCTAATGCAGTATCTTGAAATTTGCCTATAAATATCCAGTTCAGCAGTGGACATGTATATGCGAATTACTAGCTAGGCGTATGCCTATATATATGCGTGCCCCATAGATTGGCCCATAAAGAGATATCTCCTTAGTAGCCACGTTTGGCCACTATGGAGATATCCCTCTATGGGCCAATCTATGGCGGGTTGTTAAAGGCAGTTTATTGAAAACTTCTTTTGAATCGTTGCGATTTGAGACAACAGGAGTTCTATATCAGTATCTCGCAGGCTAAATCCTAATGTATATGACATCTAGTGTCGTTGAAACTCGATGAAACGAAAAAGGGACACAAAAAAGAGACAAACATATACATTAGGATTTAGCCTGCGAGATACTGATAAGGAATACAGTATACAGTATTTCCTATAATCTCTGTCTCCTCTTTGTGCAGTGCTTTAAAGATGGTTAATATAACTTCAACTGTTGACATTAACAGTTGAAGAAAATTAACAAATTTATTAATAAAATAATATTATGTAACCATATTGAATAAAATTATCATATCTAATCCATTCTTAACAATCCACGAATTCATAACTTACCGATTTAAATAAAATTAGTGGTGTTTAGGCCATCTAGCGTTTATTTTACCTACCGCCTTGAGAGTCAATCAAATTTTTTATTTTAAGTTATTATCAGGAAGATGCTACTGCCCTTACGCACATAGACACATCAAAAAAAGTTTGTGATCACTAGCAGAAGCTGATATATTTTTAAAATTTAACTATATCAAGAAAAAGTGTTTAGGTTATACCTTTTTTCAAATAGAAATACATTGTTTGAAATTAAAAAATAAAACTCTTTTTTATTTTTTATTAATAAAAATTGAGTATCAATCTTAATGTAACTGTGACAGAAATTTGATGCAAAGACAAAGATTGTTTAACCAAACTTATACAACAATTTATTAAGAGAAGGTTTTTTTTATAGGAATGAGCAAACAGTCCACCTATGGATGGATGAATGGAGTAGTTGCTGTGGCCCATAGACATCTACATCTATCCTCGATTACGAATCAAAATGCAGATGCGTTGTGACTCGTGAGGACTAAGATGGAAAGCCTCGTTTCCAGTAAAAAGGGTCTCCGGTTCTCTACACTCACCATCGAAACACAGCAGCGTTTAGCTGCTATTTTACGCTGGTATTCTGTGAGAGCGTGCTCCTTCCCTGGTCGAGCCAAACCATTCGTGCTACAACTATACCAGTAATATAGCTGCAGCATGGATTTACCACGTATAAATAATTTAATACGATATAACTCCTTCCGTGGTTCGAATAAATGCGGAGATCCTCCTGGGCATGCTAAGGATCAAGTTATCCAGCATTTCTCGCGGTAAGCTGTCCCATTGTTGAATAGCGGCTTCCCTGATCTCTGGTACTGTCTGAGGAGGTTACTGACGGTTCTAACCAGCCCAATTAAGAGTATTCCACGCGTGCTCTATTGGGTTAAATCAGGCGAGTTGGCAGGCCAGTCTAACCTTGTGATGTCGTATTCACGGAGAGCAGAATCGACTCGTTGAGCTCGACGTGCGGGCGCATTATCATCAACCAGTACGAATTGGTGCCCATGGTTTACTTGGAACGGTCTGACAAATCCATCAATAGCGACTGTTTTGTACCTATCTGCCGCTATGGACCCTCGATACGAAATCAAAGGCGTTCTAGCTCCAGTCATAATTCCACCCCAAAAGACACCGATTTCCCACCTTACTGAATGGTTCCAGTGGAAGTTATTTGCCTTTCAGAGTCTCCAGGTCTTCTCCAGACACGGACACGTTCGTTATCTGGATGAGTACTGATTCGATATTTCAACGAAGAGACAGTTTCGCCAAATGTTTTCACGGCAACGCAGTGAATTCTCACTGCGTTGCCGTGAATTCAGAGGTGCTCGCCAAGACCTCCGTGCTCGTAGTCCAGCCTGGTGTAAGCAACTCCGATAAGTTTGAGTGCTAATTTCAAGTCCGGAGGCGGTTTGCTTCTGCCCGCACTTCTGTTTTTATTATAGTGGCGTTGATTTTTGATTGCGAGCTGCCAGCAATCTCATATATCACTTCTGAGCAGAACAGTTCAGCAACCACTGCGGGGTCGGTCAGCTAAAATATTCATGCCGTGATACCTCTGCAACGTGGCCACGACACAAGATTGGGATACAGCAACTCTGCGTGCTATTTCTCTCGTGAAATATCTTTCTTCCCTCAATGTTACAACTCTTCCTCGTAAAACTTCTGATAATCCTCTTGTTATTTTTTCAATCAAAACTTTCCTCGAAAATATATTTGAAAATCGTTAAAATTGACTTTCTTTTTATATGGAAAAACAATTGAATTTGTTTTATTGCTTTATATTCTAATTCTATATTTTTAAGTAAAGAATCTAAAAAGAAGAATAAATTATAATATAGTCTACAGTAACAAAAAAGATTTAGATTTTTCAAACTGATCGCAAACTTTTTTGATGTGTCTACATGCTGGTATTATACGAAAATAATGATTAAACATTTTTGACAAGTGGGGTATCGAATTCGCCTCAAATGTTGAGTTCTCAAAAAAAGGCTTATTTTAAACAAATGCACTGCCCTGATAAGCACACACTCTACCTGATGATAAGTGGATGCAGTAGTTATAAACACACAGATTGATAGATCTTCGCTTATTATATACAAAATTCAGATGCACTGTCACCCTGATGACTACAATGGGATGCTTCTTTACCAAGCCCGCCAATGAATGCTGCAGCCATAATACAACTACAGCGTGGCTTTACCTTGTACGAAAACTAAGTGCAGTCAGCTACATATAAATTTAATAGTGATATTTTTAAACAATTACTTGACAAAATGGGTTAAGAAGCTAAATGTATTGTAAAATTTATGTATCCATGTAATAAATTTAACAGAACAAAAGCCGAGTGGGGACCACGCAGACAAAATAAAAGTAAATGCGAAAGAAAGATTAATGTTTATTTCTTTCCATTTGTTTTATGGCGCGGAAGTGCCCATGTAACCTTTTAATATAGAAATCAATGGTTTTGCAAAATTTTGACATCAGTCTTTTAGATCTGTGCACAATTTACCTTTTTTATATTTAAAAATATATAAAACATATCAGGTATGTTGATCAAGAAAAAAAAAACTATAAGTACTCCACCAAATCTAAGAAATACCTTTTGACAGCTGTCACATTTTGTGGACTAGGCATTCCAATTGAAAAATCGGTACCTACAATATTCGATTCTTAAGAGATATTGATATCGATTCTTTAGAAGAAATTAGAACCAGATAACTCACAGAATTTATCAGTTTTTTCATATTTATTGCTTACTGCTAATCTCTAAATGTGAAGTTATATAAATTAAAGACTGCACAAGATTAAAAACAAATTCATTTAATCACTTTCACTTACAACTAGTAGAGCTGTCGTTGTCACCATCGTAATTTACATTAATTATTATATGATTTCAATAATGCCTTCAAGAGGAATGTCTTTTTCATAGTCGTCCATATCAATTTTCTTTGTTTTCTCCGCCACTTTGGCGCAGTGATCGCTTCTGTAGTAATTGCATTTTCTACAAATCATCCTTCGGCGGATCCCACATGGCAAATTATGAGACTCCCACATTTTCCAACGGCCACGTGTCATCTGTCCATGTCTGCGGCATAATGTGGTTGGCTTTTAGCCATGTTTCATCAATGAATATAAAATTGTCCTAACTGTTTACATTTTTAATTTCTCGTAAAAATGTTATTATTTTGCATTCATGACTTTTGCGTTTGTAGGTCCGACCATTAGTGCTACAGCTATACTATTAATATAGCTGCAGCATAGCTCTGTCACGTACAAATAATTTAATTAATTATTTTTCAAATGATTCTCCATGACTCTATACTACCATTGAACAAGCCGGCATCTTCTAAACTTACTCGCAACTTCGCCACAGTGAGTTCATGATTCATAGTCAGTCAGTCAATCGCCCCCCATCCCCCCTCGTGACAATGGGTGCTGTAAAGCACCCGAAACGTCGGGAATTAAGAAAGTTAAAACGCTTCAGTAATATTTTTTTAGATTTAAAGAGAATCCATCGTTGTAAATAAATTTACTTCTCTTCATTTTTATTACGAAGCTCTATTAATCATTTCACATCCTAAATTATTTACACTTTAGTCCTAAAAACCTCTCTTAGACAAAAGTAATATGAGACACTAGATGGAGCGATTATCTGTGTAGGCATTTATCGCAAAACCCAGATAATGTGTGAAAATATTTACAAAATATTTAAAAAGAGATTGATTACAAACAAATTTATGTCTGTTCCTCGCTAAATGGAGACTTGAACTTTTAAACTATTCAGAACCTCTTGAAATACCTTATTACTTTAATAGTAGTATTATGTAACAATCCTATAAACCGAATTTAGGTCACGGCGGCCAATCTCAACGGATATTAGCTATCTGCGACGGATAGGATTAAAATGCACGAGTTTGTGCGCAAGCACAGGTGCACTCCCTATTCCCTCACTCTCATAGTCCGATGGGATGGCAATCCGACTCGACCGGAGAAAAATGAGCCGCGGAACTTTAGGGGTTAAACTTCCAGACTTCGGACTTGCTGCTGCAATGTTTTGATTCGAACCCAAGATGATTAGTAGTCGCGCTTGCAACCAATTAACTAACGAGGTAGTAGTATAGTAGGCTATACTACTGCCTAGTATAAGCCCGCTACTCGGCACAGCGCATATCTTATTCCTTAGAGAATTTTTAAGGCTAATGAAAAGGCACCACGCTGTCTAAATGCGTGTTAGTTTACTCCAAATATCGTCCAATAATTATTAAGATATATGATACACATGCAGGCTTTCTCACGATGTTTTTCTTTACCGTGGAGCACGTGGTAAATCAGCACTTGAAGTTGCAATTAACAACTTCAGTAGTGCTGTTGGGGATCAAACTCTAGCTACCACGGCTTAAAGGTAAAATATTGATGTTTTAACAAAATCTAACTTAGAACGTAGAAGTGAACTCTTTTTCGTTTCATTTCATTATAAGACAAAATTATAAACAAAAATAAATCATAACAGAGTGGCCGTTGTTTACTTAGTATACTCAATTTCTGAATAAAATGAAAGTGGTATAATGATGGTGGCGGATTTAGGCTTACAAGTAAAAGTACTTTGTTTAGGGCCGATTTTTAATCATCTGATAAAACAAATAATTTATAACCTGACAGAATATAAAAGTAAATGAAACTATTTTAATAATACAACTGTATATTTTACATTGTTTATGTTGTATTTTATCCTACTTAACTTTAATCTGACAATTCATAACTTAAATTTAAAAAAAAATTAAAAAAAAAACACTGAAACAAAACGACTAAAAATATTTTTTTAATCATAGCTAAGAACACTCGATCAAGCTACCTTTCATACAAAAAAACATTTAAATCAGTTCAACCGTTTGCGAGCGATACACACGTCAAACATATACACTCATCTGTTTGCGTCGAGGGTTAAAAAATCGTCCCTAAATCAGCCAAAATCACTACAAATATTTTATTCAGTTCTGAGTTCCCACATTTATGAACGTGCATTTACACCTGATTTCATAAGATTTCTGCACAGAAGATTTAGAAAGGAATTTTAATGTAATCGTATCCTTATTGCTTTCCTGTGTACCGCTATCATACAAAAAACCCTAAAATTAATTGCCTGCTTAGAAGCTGTGTGGTCGCGGGCAACATGGCTGTGTATCGGCTTAGTGGTTTCGCTCCCGAGATCTCTTGTGATATTAGGACTGCACTGACTGTGTGATAGAACTGTTAGAATAGAAGAATATATATCCCCCGCTAGTAACACATTTTACACCACCCGTCCTTTAGAATACTGGTTTGGAATTTTATAGGTAGTTTTACGTCTTCAGTTGATTATCAGAGCCTCGTCTATCGATCAACAAGCTACGTCACTCACAAGTGAGGTTGGTATTGGTCTAATGAATGACCTAACTAATGAAAAAATGAAGCTTACTAGGCCTTTACTTATACATTGTGTTACGTTTTTTGTCGTCCCAATTGTTACAGAAAAGTGAAAGTTGTTTGGTATATTGTTTTGACAGAACGGATTTAAGCTTGATGAGTTAGACATGGAGTTCGCCAGGCTCTGTAGCTTGATCTTTCAAAAACGTAATAAAACCTGAAAACTTGATATGTATAATTTGTATTATAACATATTAGTAAATAAATACGCAGTCCGGTACATGCCAGGAAGTATATTATACAGAAAAATTCATGCGTTTATTAATTGAAATGACTGTATTGAAACAATTTCAACTGAATAAAACTATTTAAAGACGATTCCTTGCAGTTAAACCTGCTATATAACTAGCTCAACATGCGTGAAACCGTAGCCTTTGATGTTTTTGAGTAGCACTTAACGTGTACGTCTAGCGCGGCTGAAAGGCTTTCCCCTAACTTAAGTTACGTTATAAAGGTTCTGATTTGCTTTTGCACCTTGCTTTGCACAGGTTTGCAGAGATTCGTGATGAATCCGAATTTAAAGGAAGTGCCCATTAATTAGAATAACTGCTAATTGAACTTACATTTACTTGAGAAATTTCAGACTTTAAATTTAATTTTAGTATTTACGTCAGTGTGATGTTGAAATAAAGATTACTGGACGTTCTATCCTGTTACTAACGGTTCATTTGATATTCAAATGATTGATGAAGCGAAACTTATTCGTTTATTCATCACGGAATTAATGATGATCTCATAATTAAGCTGGTGTAATGTTTAAAAATTGATCAATCACGCTATTTCATCCCGTAGGTGTCGTAAAAAGTATTTATGGGATATACCAGTAATATTATGTTGAAGCTAACGATAGATGGCGGTATAACAATTTATTTTATGCCTGGCCTGGCCACGCCGCAGCTATATTATGGTGGTGGTAAGAATGGTTGGGTTGGACCGGGGAGGGACCATGTTCTCACGAAATACCACCGTATTCCGTAAGAGCATGGTCCCTCCCCAGCAGCAGCTTAATGCTGCTGTGTTTCGTATGGTGAGTGTACAGAATCGGAGACCTTTTTTACTGGATACGAGGCATTCCATCTTAGTCTTCAAGGGTGACAACACATCTGCATGTTGATTCTTAATTGAGGATAAATGTAGATGTCTATGGATCACAGCATCGACATACTATCAGATGGACTGTGTGCTCGTTTTTCACCATTATGCTATAAACAAAAAATTACCCAGGCCGGTGACAGGGACCTCAAAGACGAGAGACATCTCGAACTACGATCGTCGATCCAGCTGCCAATCGAGACGATTAAGGCAAATTGTCCCTGCAACGGGAGAAGCCCTGTACAGCCCTGGACATCTACGAGCTGATAAAGAAAAGTAAATAAGAATGTACGAGTTGTTAATGTCCAATCTGTGTTCTTTAATTTAAGTTTATGAGATTTTTCTAAAATTTCTTGATTTGGATAAGAAACTAAAACTATTACTTCAAATCAGGACTCTCTTTGTGTCTTGGAGTAAATATGAGTAGGTACCACTTACCTATTTGGTCACCAAATTTTATTCAGTCTAATAGGCATAGAGAGCGAGTATATTTACTGGGTGTGAGGCATTCTATCTTAGTTTTCAGAGGAGTCAATGCATCTGTAGGTTTCTTTGTTTGAAGTTGGTTGAAGATGTCTATGGGCTGCAGTAGCCACTTAACATTAGATGTAAGTTCGTTTGTAACTTATTTTACTATACGAAACATATCAGCATTAAGCTGCTTTTTTACGCTGATATTCTGTGAGAGTGGTGGAGCCGCATAGGCTAACAGCATCAACATCACAGAAACTAGACTAAGTCGCCTCACGCTGTCTATAAAAACGGAGCGATCCGACCCACAAGCCCTTTTCGCTTCTCATCGTTCGCACTGTACGGAAGTCTGCAAGAATCCCTGTCGGTCGATGTAAGGACATGTTAGCCATCTTTATTTTAGGTTCTAATATATTGATAGTGATAGCGATTAATTTTTCAAGTGTGCAATTGTATGAAAATTGTGTTTAGTTTCTTAGTCTAATAAGACAAATAATGACTTGTTAAGGAAATTAAATGTTTTCTTTATTCGAATTTATTTATTTTAAGCAATTTCCGCTTTTGAATCTAAAAATATAAATAGATAGTTAGCTTTTTATAATAATAATAATATAATAATTAAGGCGTAGGGAAGTGACGACCCCATCGCCCGCTGACGTCAGTCAGCGCTTTGCCAAGAGTTGTCAGCGCCGTGCCTCGGCAAAATTGAGGGCGCAAAAGCCCGCTTGTGCATATGGCCTCACAATGAAATGGCGCCGGGTCTGGGCGTCTCCCGTAATTGACGCCCAAAAATGGATGATGGACTACAGGAAAACGCGCAAAGGGCCGCTGGCTGGGGGTTGCCGGGGCGCGTCTGGAGCTGGCGCTGGACGCGACAGCATGTGAGCCGCCAGACAAGTGCGAGGGGCTGCACGACCACCTAGCAGCCCCCCGCATCCACCATCCCCACCAGATGGATTGGTGTCGGCAGGGTCCACTCGGACTCAGCAAGTGGCACCCGCCGCTAATGAGTACTAGCCATTACCCGCCGCTAGTGGCGGGTACATGGCAAATGAATGAGAACGCATTGCGGGCGTATTTTAGGGAAAAGGGGGGAGAAGTTGGAGGTTTTGCGTACCTGGCTAGGATGCATCGCTTTCTTGCTGAGTTGGAGCCATCTATTACCGTCACCGAGCAAAACCTGGCAGACCGAGTTCAGTACACCTTACACTCAAAAATATTTGATGACGCCGAACTCGAACGGCTACGACGTCAGGCTAATCCCTCAACGAATGAACCGACTACGACTGCGGACATGACAAGCTATTACTATTATTATTGATGCGGCTACACAAGCTATTACTGTGGATGCTACCATAGATCCCCTGTTGTGGTTGACTCGGACGAGGACGGAATAGTCGCCCCGGAACAAGAGCAAATGAGGAGCATATTGGAAGAGGCAATTAGGGAAACGCACAGTACGGCTCTCGAGAATCGACCGCGACTTCCACGCATACCCCTAAGCAAGCGGAATCGGGCTGTCGTGAGAGCTCTAAACCAAATGCTGGTGACGTATTTGGAAGCCAGCCGGGACCTTTGTGAGACGGACCCAATTCTATTTGGCGCTGCACTGGTAGTATGCCGTATTACTGGCGCCAAGCTCCCCACGGCAAAGTAGCGCCATCCCAGCCTGGAGAAAAAGAATTGAACACTGTATCGCAAAGGCAAGAGCCCTCATTGGTAGACTGATAAGCTTTAGTTCGGGCAATAACAGGCCAAGAATTGTGCGCACCGTCAGGATGGCGTTTGATGGGAAAAATGTCAGTTTGTCCCAGCGAGATATTACGCAAAAACTGACGCAGCGCACATGCCTCCCCTGAACCTTCTCAGTACATAACTGGAGGGTTCTGGGAGGTGATTTCAGCTTCGAAAAGGAGGTAAAAAAGTGACCCACCTTTTCTATATGGATAATCTCAAGTTATTCGCCTCCGGTCACTCCCATCTGATGGAATTGCTAAACATCACTCGTAATTTCAGCAATTCTATTAGAATGGAGCTGGGGATGGATAAGTGTGCAGTCCTCCATGTCAAAGGGGGTGAGGTTGCTAACTCTGAGCTCTGCACATCAACATAAGGACCCTTTCAAAGGCTAAAACATACCGATACGTGGGTATGTCACAGAACATAGGTATCGATGAGACGGACATGAAACAATAAGTTTGCGATCTGTTTTATTATTGACCAAAGTGCTTAACAGACTTTTGTCGGGCGTGAATAAGACACAGGCAAATAACGGTTGGGTCATGCCTATCCTCATGTATACCTTTGGCATACACAGGTGGACTCGGACCGAACTGAACGCTCTGGATAGAAAAATCCGCACTGTTATGACGAAGCATCGGAGATCGTCAGTGATGAGGCTGTTCTTGCTGCGGAAGCATGGTGGGTGTGGCTTTTTAAGCGCGCTCACTATACATAATCGCGAAGTGTGCAGCCTCCGTAATTATTTTCAGGCCAGATCGAATGATTCATTCTGTAAGGAAGTCATTTCTTGTGATAAGGGGCTTACCCCTCTATCATTAGCCAACGAGCAATGGCAAGACCCGGCAGTACAGAGCATTTCCGACCGGGAGACCGTATGGAAGGAGAAGAAGCTCCATGGGAGGTTCTACAAGGCTCTACATGAGCCTTTCGTAGACACAGTTGCCTCCCTCCACTGGCTACGTTTTGGTGACCACTTTGGGAAACCGAGGGTTTTGTCTGTGCGATATAGGATCAGGTTATTAAGACTAACAACTATCGGAGATACATCCTAAGGGATGGCACCGTCGACATCTGTCGAGCTTGTCGCCATCCCGGTGAGTCACTTAGGCATGTCATCTCCGGTTGTTCTGCGCTTTCTAACTCTGAGTACTTGCACAGGCACAACTTAGTAGAGCCAGAATACTACACCAGAAGCTCGCTCTGGAATACGGTCACGGAAATTGCCGTATTACATGTACTTGCCGGAAGCCGTGCTCGAAAATGACCGCGCTAGGCTGTACTGGGACCGGACCATCATCACAGACAGGACTATTCTTACGAAAAAGCCTGATATTGTGCTGATGGACCGGACACAGTCAAGGATATTTTTGGTCGACATTACCATTCCGAATGACGAGAACCTCGTGAAAGCCGAAACAGATAAGAATACAAAATATCTGGACCTAGCTCACGAGGTGACCGACATGTGTGGTGGTCTACCAACCGAAATTATTCCAGTAGTCATCTCTGCAAACAGCCAACAGCCATTCACCTCAGATGACCCGGATTAGCCAATCCGGGTCATCTGAGGCGACTGGCACTCCGTGACGGACCGCTCCATGCTCAAATGCAGAAGGCGGTGCTCCTCGATACCGCAAGCATCGTCCGCCGATTCCTTTCCCTTTTCCCCTAACCCTTGGCTGTTTTGTCTCCGCTGGCGAGGGCTTCCATTTGTTGGATGTTTTATATATATTTATGTATATTTGTGTATATTAAATATAATACTAAAAGAAATGATAAATTTTATCATTTCTTTTTATATATTTATTCAGTCCAATCAGATAACAATACTCAATAAATCCCCTTAAATAATAATAACAATAATAATCATTTATTACCAGACAACAAAGGCCCGTAAAAATATAGGTATAAATACAATATAAAAATTAAATAAATTAAAATAATATTAAAATACAAAAAAAATTCTATCTAATAAATTAAAACTTACATCTTAACATGCTAGACTAATATTTAAATATTTCATTACAATGTTGCGATAAAGTTTGTATAATCGCGTTTCCAGATTTGAGCAGATTACTTCTAAATCTGGCCACACGATGTCTTATCAAAGCATCGAGCGCCGGCACGCGTGCCTAAGCGAACATTGTAGATGCTCTACAGTACCCCGGAAAACTAAAAAAATATTCTGAACGAATATTTATACTGAAACTTAAAAATTCGATATTTTTCGTTTTTAAATTTAGTCCTGAGTTTTGAATAGTAATATTTTAGTATCACGTTCACATTTGTTAAATTTCCTGCGAATCATTTTAGCACATACGGCAAGGGACCGCCTTAAGATACGATATTATGTCCTAAATATCGAAAGCTCCTCACAAACTTCAAATGTTTGCCGTTCAGGTATAATGGTAAACAAACATCTTTCTTATGGGCTCCAAACACCATTGCCACACATTTGTCCGCATTATAAACTAAGACGTGGTTTGCTGCGTAATTCTTACAAATAGAGATTAATTTTCTTAAGGCTCCAACTGAGAGGCTCAATAAGACCATATCGTCTGCGTAACTAAGGTTATTAACACATTTCCCACCTACATGATAGCCGATACCCGCTTCATTGAGCTCCTCAATTAGAGCATTTACGTAAAGGTTAAACAGCAGAGGAGAAGACATCCCACCCTGGCTAACCCCACGAGTTAATACAAAATCATCCAAAAGAGAACCGCCCCAGTTCACTACTTTAACCCGCCTACTATACCAATTAATAAGGATTCTAATTATGTCAAGTGGAGCACCCACCAATTTTAACTTATCCCACAGGATGCTATAGTTTACCCTATCGCAGGCGCAATTCAAGTCCAAAAAACAAGCGTACACTTTTGTTTTCCATGACACATAATACGTTACTATTTGTTTCAAGAAAAAAATTGCCAACTCAGTAGAGCCTCCTTTTTTAAATCCAAATTGGGCGTCACTTATTAAAATAAATTTCGATAAAATATTCAGAATAATAGACTCAAATAGTTTCGCACGGGTTGTAGCGATTGAGATAGGCCTATAATTGGAATTAACCGTATCGCTTACGGTTTTACTTTTGACAATAGGACTAACCACGCATTTTATTAAGTCAGGCGGCAACAATGAATTTTTTAAGCATGCGTTAATAAAAACAAAGAGAAACACCACAACCCAGGGTCCACCGCAGCGTATATGTTCAACAGACATGTGGTCATGACCACACGCTTTATAAATGTGCATCTTTTTAAGGGCATTCCTTTTAGTCATTGAGTCACTGAAAGTCAAATTTCAATCAATGAGGCTTAAGGAAAATAGGCTTGATCTCTATCTCTATCTTGATATTTAAAAGCCAATTATTGCATTTTTAAATAAAGGCTTGGTTTTCTAATAAGAACGAACCTTTAAAGGCTAAAAATCTTCTGTTTTAGTCAACAGCACCGTAACCTTAAACCTTGTAACCGTAAATATTAAAATCAGTCGAAATCCCTAAAAGATTTAGCGCAAGCAACCTTTCAGCGTCCTTAAATAGGTTGTAGTGACGTTGCTACTTGTCTATTTGCCCAATATGTCCTACAAATTTATCCTTTTTTTAAGTACATGTCAAATGTAGTAAATAAACCGCAGAACCAACGACTTTATGAGCTTCCGTGGCAGGAGATGTGAATTTTGGCAATGAGATTTTTTTCACAGAAAAACTAACTGATTTTGGCTCGATCCGAGATTCAAATCCGGGACTTTATGATTAGCAGTCGCGCTAGACCAACAGAGCGGTCAAATAAGGTCCACATTCTTGAGTATCTTAAAATTATCAAAGACAGTCGAAGAAACTTTAGTGACATAAACAAAATAAGTCGAGTGTTTGTCATGTACAATATAGTGTTAAACAAAAGAATATAGACAGATTTATTATAGATGTACTCGTTTATAACTTTTGAACAAATTTTTAAGTTCCATAAATTAAAAATTTGTCTACAAGTAGAGTAATTCTTGTAATTTTCCTTTAATTTATACCTTATTGCCTGTATTATTGTTTTTTTTTTTGATATAGAGATACGACGGAGTGCAATTTAAAGCATGCATAATTTTAACTTCATGTTATATTTTTGTTAGTTGCAGTATCAGAGTATCCACTACCCCATATTATGTCCCGTGGGTGTCGTATAGGTGTCGTAAGTGGGAATCAAACCAGGTGCGGGGCAGCAATGCCTTCCTAATAACAACTAAAAAATAAAAACCTGCGATTGCCAACCCGCCTGCCAAGTGTGGCAACTATGGCAAATATCCCCCTTATGTGGCAATCTATGCGGAAGTTTATGTTCAGCAGTTGGCAACCGCAAGTTAGCAAGCAAGCAAGTTAACTAAAATCTTATAAACAAAATATTTTTATTTTTATTTATACAGTTCTGACCAACCTTAACCGAACCCGTGCAGTGGCGGTGTAAGAATATCCACTACCCCATATCATCCCGTGGTTGTCGTAAGAGGCGATAGAGGGAAACAAATCAGGAGATGGGCAGTAGCGTCTTTCTAATAACGACAAAAAATAAAAAAACTGCAGTTGCCAACCCTTGGCTTTTGATAGCCTGTAAGGGTATATTTCGGTAATTCCACCACTCTTTATTAAAAAAAGAGATTGAGTGTTATATCTTGTTTCTATCTACGTCATTTTTTATAATTTTGAAGCATTATGTTTTCTTAAAGTTACTTACTTCATAAATCATCTAAGACAACAGGACTAGGGGAGAAAAACAAAGGACATAAAATGGAAAGCAAAGAAATAAATTTTCTTTTGTAACATTTTTCATAGCGCTACTTGCTTTGATGTCTCGATAGTTTAAACAAGATCAAAAACATTTAGTATATTAATAAATTATGTTCAAATTTAGTGTCAAATATGCGAGAAATTTTAAAAAATTTACTTTACTTTACCAATGCAGCTGAAGCACAACGCTGGAGAGAATCTCTATGTGACTGTATTAGAGTATTTCGTAAAAGTTAATCCCATATCAAAGAGCGACAGAGGGAAATGAAACACGAGATGTACAGCAGCCCTTACTGATAACAATTCAAAATAATAAAATGTTGTGTTTGCTAACCTGTATGCCAAGCGCGGCAACTATGGCAAATATCCTCCCTACGAGGTAATCTATGGGGGTTTTTAAAAGGTAGTTTTTGAAACGTTCTAACAAATAAATACAATCTAAAACAAATCTGCAGATTCCTCTTTTTTTTGTATTATGTACTCATTAATTTTAAATGTAAGTTGCAATTTGCAACATGTGACCCAATATGATAGGCAGAGAGCCGTACACAATGTGACGTCATCAGTCTCAGTAATTACCAAGGATAATTTGCAAGGCTGTTGAAATAAGAAACATAGTAAGTTCAAAAGAAAAGATGGCTGGGTGCTATTTACTTGGGATAACTTTATTAATAAAATTAAATCCAAGTCCAAGCATACTAATTCAAGATACTGTAAGTTTTCTCTGCGTAGATCGGATCAAAAATAATAATTACAAGTTTACGGAAGCCTTTGTTAGCTTTGGCACCTGGACGTCAAAACGTCGGTTTCCCCATGACCATAGGTGCTGTAAAGTGCCCGAAACGGCAGGAATTAAAAAACTTTAATGAAACCTAACAAAATCCGTAAAATTTATTTTATTCAATGTGTAGTATTTGCGTAAATATAAGAAATCAATAAGATTGCATTTGATAGTAAGTGTTTTTTTTTTGTTTCCATCCCAATACATCAATTGGCCGTTTCTTAATAATGGAAAATAATGATCCTGTTATACATTTTTAACTAGATCGACGAAAATATTATCTGCTGAAAAATAATCAAATAAATCGGATAACTTTAAACTTTTTAAACTTTACTAAACTTTTTAAACTTTTTTAAACTTTAATCTAACCTTAGAGCGCGTTGCATATAAAAAATAATATATAACCGTTTTAGTATGCTCCTCTTTATTTTAAGTCGTTTGGGGAACATAAAAAAGGAAACATAATGAATATAAGGGAATAAAATGGGTCAGCTCGACCGTAGAAGAACCATGCTATCACAGAATATCAGCATAAAATAGCAGCTCCATGTTTCTGTGTTTCGTATGGTGAGTGTAGAGAACCGGAGATAAAAAGAGTTTTTTATTGGAAATGAGGCATTCCATCTTAGTCCTCATGGATGACAAAGCATCTGCATTTTGGTTTTTAATTGAGGATAGACTTAGATGTATATGGGCGACAGTATCTACTTGCCACCAGGTGGACTGTATGATCGTTTGTCACACTTATTCTATAAAAATGAATGAGGCTAAAAAAATTTCAAACATCAAAAGACAAGATAAAAAGATTGCTTGGGATTAAGTTAATACCCCTTAGTTGGCACCTGTATTGATAAGCATTTGTGGAACATTTTGCATGCCGTAAGCGCTAAGCACGCAGGTATGTTCTACTAGGGCCTAAAAATTAAGATTCCAACGTTTTGTCGCATGAAATCGTATCTAGCAATCATATTGTACATATAAGTGATATAAAAAGCACATTGTCAGAAAGATAAATGATTGTTGAACTTATTAATATTTTTTTAAATCTATTAATTGCTATTTTTACATAAAAAAGGGGTTTTAGTGGCTTATGGTGTGGATTTATCAAGTTCACATGGCTTCGTTAACACGATAACCTTTGAAAATATCAATTTTTCAACTCAATCTATTTTTAAAACTTCATCTATCATGTGGGAAGCCATTGAATGTAAATGCATCGTAATCGCTTAATACATTTACCTGAAAAGAACTCAATATCTAAATATACGGGTAAACATATTGAATGGAACGCGAGTTCTCACAAGAGTATTACATTACATATTTATTCAAAGATTTCTGTACATTGGTTTCTATTATTACATTTGTCGATTTTATATAAGAATTTTAAATCGAACGTTTAAGTAAATAGAATAAGTTCCTGAACGCTTATGGTCGTGTATGTCATGTTATAGAATACATATCGTTGTGCCCAAATTCGACAAAATAGAATTCTTAAATGGCACAATGGCCTATACCGAGTAAAAATTGATGATACATGATTTTTCAATATAAAGAACAGCAATAATAAGTGGATGCTGTGACCTAAAGACATCTATATCTGTCCTCCATTAAGAACCAAAAGTATTACTTTATTGATTGAAGGCAGTTAGAAAACATTTTTGAACATCAAAAAGATAATTTGCGGTTACTTGGAACGGAGATGATATGTATACTAATATTTTGTAATTTTATTCTTACATATTTATTATTTTATTATTTAAATTTTTATTAATTAAAGTTGTCATTTACTTCACATTGGTATAAAATCCAGTATAGAGTCCCATATAAAACTTGAATTGTTGTTTTATACTTCTGTCAGACACAAAGAGTAAAACAACTTTTTTATAGAATGGGCTAACGAGCATGCGGCTCATCTGACGGTAAGTGTTGACCACCGCTTTTGAATAACTGCAACACCAGGGGAATTGCAGATGCGTTGCCAGCCTTTTAAAATTAGTAATCTTGTTTCTTAAAGGTCCTTAAGTAGTATCGGACCGTAAAAATCACCAGTGGTAAAAATTCTACAAAGAAGTCGTGCGAGGAAGAAAACTCGTAGTAAATCGCACAGTAGTGGACCACCAAGCATCTAGAAGATGTGGATGGTAACGTAAGTTTCGTCCGCAATATACGTTGGTGAAATTTGGCGATTAAAATAAATCCTTTTTTAGAGCACTTCCCGTGGTTAATACGATAGAAAATGCAAAGGGATGCAACATCGCCAGTAAATCGAGCCGATCAGAAAGAACTTGGTCGACGACAATTCGAGCTGCTCTGTGCTAGATGCATGCAAGTGGAAAGAGCTGGCACTGGGGAGACCCGACCCAGAGATGCGAATAGTATTCAATGTGAGACCGAACCTGCGCCTTGTAAAGTTGCAAGCGGTGTGCCGGAATGTAATATTGTCCCGCTCTAAAAAGCACGCCAGGCTTTTTAGAGGCCAATTTAGCCTTCCCCTTTAACTGACCACGAAACTGCACATCACTCGATATGTCGATGCCGAGGATTTTGATGCCGGCTGAGGCAACAAGAGGAGTGCTCTGAAACTGAGGAGATACAACAAAGGGGTTCTTTTTAGCGGCTTACGCGCAAACTTGTAACTTCTGTGAATTGAACTGGACTATATTTTGTCGATCCAAATACGAGAATTTGTCCAAAAAAAAACTCCACTAAAGACACAAGAGTGTTTCCATTTTCAATGACATGTTTCCGAGAAATATTGAAACTGCCGGTGTAAAAAGCATCACCAGTGCAGAATAAACGTTGGTTAATAACTGGTTTGCAATACATAATTGATATGCAGAAGAAACAGCGTAGGTGATAGCACGCTGCCTTGTGGAACATGAGCATTAATAGACTTGTAATCGGAGCATGCACCGTCTACTAAGGTCGTAGACCTGCAAAAAAACTGGTGATTCTATTGTAAAATTTCTCGGGAAGCCCATAGGAAGGAAGCTTCGAAAGAAGCACTTTGTGCCAAACCCCATCGAAGGCCTTCGCAATGTCCAAACTAACGGCTAGCGGCAGGCCTCCCCTTGCCCTTCCCTCCGCTGAGTGATCCTGACTGAAACCGTACTGGTGGTCACTAACTTGCTGGTGATCCTAAAACTACCTAATGAGTTGGCAATTTATAATGGTTTCCATTATTTTGGAGAACAAGGAGGTATTAACAATAGGCTTGTAGTTGGTCGCCTTTTTAGGGACCGGATGCACCAAAGCTTTCTTCGTGAGTTCGGGACTACGCCTAGGGAGTAGGAGTACCAGGAACCCCCACCCCCGAACGGGTTCCTGCCTTGTCGTGGCGGAGGGGCTTAGTAGCCCTGGCTTGGTCACCCGCGGAACTAAGAGAAACCCACATGGCTGGCTTTAGGTGTAGGGCCAGCCCGAGATGGCCACTCCGAGTGGGCTTGATGAGCCCATTTCGGATGTGTGTTGGTGGGCTGCGGCGATATATATGAGTGCTCGTTTTCCTGGCCCAATGGCCTTTGCGCATCGGACAAGGGGGCGTCCATTATGCAGGCGAAGTTGGAGTCCGCGGAAGGAGGGCGCGTCATGTATTCTGGTGCGCCTTACCTGAGAAGAAGATGGGGGAGGAGTAGTCTCTCCCGAAGACGGTCCGCCATGGGATGGTCAGCTCTGATGGGGCCGCGAATGTGTGCGAGTAAAAAAACAGGTTTACTGGAAAAGAACCGGTGCCAAATCGGGTGCAGATGTCTTTAGCACAATGAGAGGGACTCCATCAAGCCCACTCGACGTTTAGGGAGGAGTCCTTTGCGCATTGCGTGAACCGCACATTCAGAATGGAGCATTCCCACTGCGGGGTGGTTGGCGATGTATTTCCCCTGTCATCGAAAGTCGAGGTAGACGCAAAAAGCAAGCCGATCTGTTAGGCTATCTCCTTTGCAGTATGGACTAGTGAACAGTCCTCCCTGTGCAGAGGTAGAAGAGATGGCTGATAGAAGTTCCCTTAGATAGCCTTTACCAGAGACCAGAATACACGGGTTTCGAAAGGAAGGTGAACTAGTTTCTCGCCAATTCTGCCGATGTGCTCTGAATTTGTCTTGGAAATGACTTTTTTGAAGAACCTATAGGCGGAATTATACTTCTTTTTAAGAGTCAATGCGTCAGCCCAGGCCCGGTAACACTACTGCTTATAGCGTGATGCAATTTTACAGTAGCGAATAAACGATGGCTAGGATCTGCTTTCACCACCACCACAGAAGATGGAAAAAAAAGTTCCAAAGTTTCAATCGATCGACCTATATTTCCAAACACGGCGGCAACCTGAGACCTGATATCCTTTCGGATGACAGTCAGTAAAAAGTCCAACGTGGAAGAGGCATTATCCTCCACATCTGGAATCCGGCCATTCGGCGTGGTGGGCGTTAAAATCGCCAGGGATCACGTTCTCTGCGGATGGAATTTGTTGTAGTAAGGAATTTGTAGCCATTTGCACGTATTTGATGAGTCGGTCTGTGTCGGCATTAACGCTATGGTATCTATGGAGGTACCCGTAGACGCGGGGGTTGTCATCGTTGTCTACGCGCAGCCATAAAATGGACAAGTCCGTACCTTTAAGACTGCCGTGGCGTCGAGAACAGATATCCTCTCTGACGTATATGCAAACGCAAGCCCGAGACATAAAAGAGTGTTTAAATTTGTACCCTGGGAAGGACAGATACGAAGCATTAACCTTAAATGACACCTGTGTATCGGCGTTTAAGTTCGAGTGAGTCCCCTGATGTTGCAGAAATTCACGGATGGTGTGGCAGGGGTCGCCGTTGTGCTGTTGTTCTGCTTGCCCCGAGCAGTGTCAGTATCGAACGGAATCCCCCCTCCCTCCCAGAATACGCGGAGCAGCCTGAGCACGCACGCTCAGGACGAGTAGGGTAACTTGTGCGTGCATGCTCAGCGGGGGTTGGGCCTCTGTTCCACCTGTATTTACCAAAAATGATAGCAATTGTGTTTAAAACTTTAACACCGTTGGACGCCATTTTTCAAAGTTGGTGGATATGACAAGCTGTCATACGCTTGAGAGGTGATTCGGTGTCTCCAGCTAACTACGAATACACTCTTCCTACTTCAATCCTCTAAACTCAGATGCATAACAATTGAAATTAACATATTATTGGCCTTAAATGAGACCAAACTCGTATATCCATAACAATAATCATGAATAAATTATTAATATTTAATAATAGATTACAGCAGATATTTACTTACTGCAATGATTCTCTTAGATGGATAAGTGAAAAGTCATATTTAAAACGGTAATTTTAATATAATTTCATATAAAATAACTTGAATACTACACATTATTATTATTATTCTCATACACCGTGTGGTGGCGGTGTAAGATAATCCACTGCCCCACAGTTATCATCCCGTGAGTGTAGTCAGCGACAGATAGAAATGAAACAAGAGATGGGCTGCAACATCTTTCTGATAAATTATAAAAACTACAGCTGCTAATATGCCTGCCAGGCTTGGTAACTATGGCAAATATCCCTCCTATGAGGCAATCTATGGGGGAGGTCTATGTTCAGCAGTGGACTTTTTATAGGCTGTAATGAATGAAGGAGAAAAAAGTACTATATTACACATTATAACTATGACAACAAGATGTCAAAAACCTCAATACAATGTGACCGTGGGTACTTCACTTCAATTCGGAGTGATTTTATACATCTTCGAACTTTTAAAACACAAAATGGATTTAAAGTTATTTTTGAACCAAATTTGCCATCAATAATGGGACTTATCACTGTATTTCATTACAATTCATTTATTCGTTCCCTATTTTGTTCATTCGCTTCATCGACGTTTGTACGAAGCACTGCACTTAAATTTTATTTAAATAGATAGCCCGTCCGTTTACATAATCGAAACTTGAAATATTCAAGTTATTTCGTGCCCGACTCACTTAATTGCATATCTCTGTTTTGAAAAAGACAATTTACAATTTAAATTGATCAAATCAAACATTTATTTAAAACTTTAAAATTCATAGAATTTTTTAAATATCATGTTCGTCTAAAAAATTTTAACGTTAGATAAATTATAAATGAATGCTGTTGTTTTTCACTATATTTTGTATAATTTTGTTTTATCATTGTGCTCACGAATATAGTTGATATTCTTTTCTACAAGTAATCTCTATAATAACGTCCTCCAGATCGAATTTCCGTCACGGCGGTCAGCCTCAACGGAGACTAGCAATCGGCGTAGGACAGGATTATATTGCCCAAGTGTATGCGCAAGTTTAGGTGCACTCTCTATTCCCTCACTCTCATAGTTCGATGCGACGGTAAACCGACACGACCGGAGAAATTTTAAGCGCAGTACAAACGCTTTACGTGCTTTCCGAGGCACGGGGTAATATACCGCCAACTTCCTGGCTACGGGCATCATCTGAGAGTTTTTTTTATAGGATAAGGGTGACAAGCGAGCACACAGTCCCCCAGATAGTAAGTGGTTGCTGTGGCCTATAGATATTTACATCTATCCTCGTTTGCGAATCAAAATGCAGATTCGTTGTCAGCCGTGAAGACTAAGATGGAATGCCTCTTTTCCAGTAAAAAGGTTATCTGGTTCTCTACACTCATCATACAAAACACAGCAGCATTAAGCTGTTATTATTACGCTGGTATTCTGTGAGAGCGTGGTCCTGCCAACCCATTCGTGTTACAACTACACAATTAATATAGCTGCAGCATGGCTCTACCACGTAAAATACGGACTTTTCTTGACGGAAAAACTCAATAACTGATTTTTTGACGCAAACCGGGATTCTAATACTGGACCTCATGATCAGCAGTCGCGTTGAAAACCAACAGACCAAGAGTATCACTACGTTTTAGCACAGAGTAGAGTGTTGCCAACGGATAATTACTGACAGATTGACTCAATGAGCTGTGAATTTTGTGTGGTTTTCAATGTTTCTTTTTTAATAGTTTGTGGAGTACATGTCAAGGCAAAAAACGGTTATTTTATATTTTGTATATTAAATATCTGTTTTTTATTTTTATTTATTTTAATGTGCAGTTGAAAGTGAATTACAGCTTGATTTTTTTTATTTTAAATTTTGACTTCTGGGCGACCACTAGTAATAGGTAGTAGAGAAAAGAAAATATATGCGCACGCCTTAATGTTTCATAGTATGCAAAGAAACCTAGTTAGCACGCCAGTTAAAAAATTATATATTGCAAATTAAATTGTTTTTAAAGATAATTAATAGAATTAGGCGTTACTTTGCGGAAATCCATTTAATTAAAGATCTTGAAATTTAATTAGCTAAGATCAGCCATCTTATAGTCTACTTCACCTGAGCATGCTTCGTTAAGAGGCGAAACAAGAGTCGTATTATCGACGGTGGTGTGCCTTTCTTAGTGTAGTGGTGTTGGAAGTAGTGGTGCCGGGATTGGTGGTGACGGGTATATTGCACACAATTGAGGGAGGGCGGGATGTGCTCTTCAAACTAGGTAAGACACATCATTTTATTTTATTACGTGGATCTTAGCTAATAGTTTTTTTTTTAATCATTGATTTTTTTAACCACGTGCTGACAGTGAAGAAAAGAACGTAAGGAAAACTGTATATTTGAGAAATTGTAAATATTTCGAGGAATTTTCAAGCCATTAGTTAACTGGTATTGATATTGTGTCTGCCCTATCCTCCTTCCTCTATACAGTAGAGACGCTTGTCAATGTCAATTCGTCTTTGCTTTTGAGATTTTGTTGTAAAGAAACGTATTACATTACACCAAGAATACTACTTATTCATTTATTAATTTATTATTTGGAATACAAACAGTGTGTATTACATAGTTACCTAAAATTTAAGTACATACACAATACTCAAGTACATACACCAGTAAAGTATCCACAGTTAAAATATGAAGAAAAGAAGGTGCATACATGAACTGTTTGAGTATTTAAGATTTAAAATTAAATATTTCAAAAATATCGTTTAATATTTGTTATTTGTTTTTCTAATATTATATTACTTAAATTTTTTATTGTGAAATGAAATGGATTATTCATTCATAATTCATTAATATGCGCGATATATAAAGGCAAAATATAAATAAATATACCTGCATATTTCGTTTTTGTGTACGGTACATCAAATAATACTTTTCTAAGAGAACTCAGTCATGGGCTAAATTTCTTGAAAATTCTTTGCTCGTAATAGAAAAGGCGAATCAGCGAGATTATTAACTAATTTATAAATTAGTATACAATAATATTAGGATTCTCTCTAAGCGACGAACTGACAGAAGAATAATGTTGCTAGATGAAGGTTCTTTGCTTTAATATCATCATCATTTTCATACTTCCGGAATTTCTAGTTAATTGACTTTATTTTGCTTATATCGTTACTGTATTGAGGATTCCAAACTACAGAGGCATAATCTAGAATAGGTGTTACTAATATATTATGTACTAGTACATGGGTAGAGCCACGCTTAAAATCTAGGAAGTTCGGAGAACGAAACCTAGCATACGATGTGCACGATTAGTGATGTGGTTAATATGCGAGATAAATGTTAATTTGCTATTTGTACACCCAAATATTATAATAGCGGTCATCTATTATTAATAGTAATAAATGCCTTAGAGGTTTCAAACATCCTCCAGACGAAAAAAAAACGTCCTGCCATAATTATATATCGATAACACAAAAAGAAATAAATTAACTCTTCAACAATTATTCTCACTTTACTTTTTCATTGTAAAAATCGATGTGAAATCTTTTTCGATCGCGTTACAGTAAAGTTTACATTAATTACGTCTCGTACGATAAAAATTGCCGCTCACACTCGTAAAATACTTGAAACTACCAATCACGAGCGTTATCGTTCTCAGTGTCAAATGCTAGTCAATGTTTGGTATATAACGACGATTTAATAAACTCGCACTCACGAATTGTGTTTCCTATTATTGTCACTAGTTGGAGCTGTTTTTATACATACAAATCGTAGTTAATATTACCACGATCGAATACGTAAATAAAACCGCACAAGGCACGCAGATTGTAAAAAGAACGAGGATTGCAAAAAGTCAGTACTATAAGGAGGGCATAGCACATGAAGCAGTAGGTTAATAGTAAAACGGAGAACTCTATCATTGTTGGAGCAAAGACACTGAAAATGAGGAGTTAAAAAAGATGGAGAATGAGGGGACATCAAGAACATCGAGTAGTGATTGCACGTAGAGTACAGTGCTGACGAATGGGAAGCTAATTAAGTTGAGAGCGATAAGTAGTCACATGATGATACCTTTGAATATTAAAAAGAAATGGAATGCAGTTATTAAGAAGATGGTCATATTTGTTCAAGAGCACGAAAAATACCTGTGACTTTCTCAAAAACATTTTCCACCTTTGTTTGCCAGCACATATTGGAGTCGATGTGTAAGCCAAGGTCTTTCACGGTACTACAGTTCCAAAATAAAACCGATAAAAACAATTGGATGTAAATCTGTAGGATCCAGTCTCTTTATCATCCGAAGGCTACCTACTATTGTAGCCTGACATTTGGACGGCTCAACTTTAAGACCAAACCTGTCAGACATTTTTTTTAATATAACCATGTGTTTTTAATAAAACCGGCGCCGAGGTTCGCCACCCGTCACGTTCTGTCTCCCGGAGGGGCGAAAAGTGGATTGCGGAGGCCCGTCTGGCTACGCTGAATGTATGTGGAGCAATGAATGATAAGATGCATGAAATATGCGAAATAATGAATGATAGAGGAATAGATGTGTTATGTAAATGAGACGAAACGAAGGGAAAGGATGCCACTGCACATGGCATGTATACCGCTTACTGGTCTGGTGTAGACGAGACCGAGCGGGCATGCCAGGAGTCGGTGTCATTCTTTCAGAATGAATGGGTCAATGTGTGAAAGAGTATGAATGTGTAAGCCCAAGGCTGCTATGGATACGAATGAAAGTGGGCTTAAAGAAGTTGTTTGTGCTAGGGTGTACGCCCCAGACATGTCTAAGCCCACTTATATCCGAGAGCAGTTTTGGGACATGGTAAGGATGGTGTTGATGAAATGTAAGGAAATGAAAATATCATTATGTTAGGAGATTTTAATGGAAGGGTTGGGGTGAAGAGGTCAGGTTATGAAAGGATATTAAGAATGTTTGGCGATGAAAGTGTAAATGAGAATGGTGAAGACCTCCTCGCCATATGTGAGGAAAAGAATATTTTGTGACGAATACTTTCTTTCGCCATAAGAGGATTCACATGTATACATGGGAAAGAGGTGATGATAGAAGCATGATAAATTTCATAATTGTGGATGAAAGAATGCGGAGCGCAGTGGTAGATACAAGAGTTTACCGGGGGTCCAACGTAGGGACGGATCATTACTTGGTCTTATGCCGAATTAATGGTCTATTCAGGCGTTGGCGGCATCGGACATCTGTGTCTACCACTGCGTTACAGCGTATAATAACAGAGAGGTTACAAGATGAAGGGGAAAGACTGAGGGGGAATATAAATGGTTTGAATGAAATATGTATGAATGATTTAGACCTGAAGACTGTATGGAATAATGTTAAGAAAGTTTTGGTGGATGCAGCCACCGAAGTATGTGGTGTAAGTAAGAGAACGAATGAAAGGAAAAATAATACGTTGTGGTAGGATGATGAGATTCGGATGGAAGTTGAAGCAAAGAAGAGAGCATGGCTAGATTTACTGGCAACCAAAGCCGGTAATTCTGGCGGTATGAATGATGAGATTGAAAGAAAAAAGGCAGACTTTAGACTTATAAATAAGAGAGTAAAAGAAGTCGTTGAAAGGAAAAGGTAAGAAAGAACGGAAAAGAATAATAGAAGAATATCTCATAACTTCCAGGCAAATATTAAAATGTTCTGGAAACTCGTAAGAACTGCTAGAGGAAATTCAAAACAGCCTAGAATGAATGCTATACGAGACGAGAATGGCTGTATGCTGAATGATGAAGTTTCGAATTTAAAGAGATGGAAGGAATAATTTGAAAGCGTGTTTATGAGTGAAGGGTCGTCTGAATTAAGTGAAAAGAAATTCCGAAAGAAGTGGAGAGGTAGGGAGATAAGTGTAGATGAAATAATGAAAGCAATAAAAGCATGAAAGCAGGTAAGGCAGCCGGATATGAAAGAGTATCACTGAAATGCTAAGGGCTGGAGAGGGAGTGGTGGCAGGCCTGCTGTACACCTTGTTTAATTTATGTTGGGAACTGAAGCGGGTACCGGAAGACTGGTGCAAAGCCGTTATAGTCCCAATATATAAAGGAAAAGGTCACAGCAGGACTGTAAAACTACTGTAGTATCAGCTTGCTTAGCATTGTGGGTAAACTGTATGCTAAGGTGTTAATTGAAAGAGTTATGGAAGAAACTGATGGAAAAATTTGGGATGTGCAAGCTGGATTTAGAAAGGAATGGGGTGTACGGATCAAGTATTTTCCATGCGCATGATTGCGGAGAAGTTTTTGGCCAAAACCGGACAGGAATGTGTTATGGCAAACACTTAACTCATTTGGTTTGAGCGCTGGTTTCATACAGGCATTGAAGTCTCTTTATAGGGACTCTAGTGCTTGTGTCAGGATCAACGGGGTCTACTCGGACTGGTTTGGCATCCAAAAAGGTGTCAGACAGGGCTGTGTAGCTTCCCCCTGGCTGTTTAACCTATTTATGGACAGTTGTTTGCAAACTTTGAAAGTTGAAGAATGTGGGTTGAGAATGGGTGAGTTAACCGTCAAATGCCTTTTGTACGCCGATGATCAAGTCATACTTGCATCGTCGGCGGCCGAGTTGCAAATGATGATTACTTTAATGAACCGGTCATGAAAGAGGTATGAAAGTGAACGCAAGTAAGACGAAAGTGATGGTTTTTGAATGAGAAGAAAGTAAAACGTTATGTGAAATAAGAATGGAAGGGGAGTTGATTGAGCAAGTGGATGAGTTGGAATGTTTATTTAGCAGGGATGGTAGATATGATAAGGATATAGAACGACGAGTGAACGCAGGAAATAGAGTGAATGGGGCTCTACACGCTATTGTGAAGATTCAGAATGTGTCAAAAAAGGCACGTTTGGCAATTCATAATGCTGTGTTAGTCCCTACTTTAATGTATGGTAGTGAAAGTTGGGTCTGGCAGAAGAAGCATGAGAGCAGAATAAATGCTGTAGAAATGCGGTCATTAAGGAGTATGTTAGGGCTGAATCTGAATGACAGGGTGAGAAATAGTGTGATAAGAGAAAAGTGTGGTTTGCAAGATGACGTTGTGACCAGGATTAAGAAAGGAATGCTTCGGTGGTTTGGTCATGTAGAAAGAATGAACGAAGAAAGAATGACAAAGCAAATTTATGCTGCAGAAGTGAACGGCAGAGTCGTAAAAGGACGCCCTAGACGAAGGTTTATCGACCAAATTGGCGATATATTGAAAATGGGCCAGATTAGGAGTACCCTTAACCGACGAGCGTGTATGCGTAGATATATGGATGTAAAGGAGGCAAGAGAGGTGTGCCAGGATCGTGCCAAGTGGAAGTCCGTAGTCTCTGCCTACCCATCTGGGTGACAGGCGTGAGTGTTTATGTATTATGTATGTACTCTAGATCCCTATTAACTAAGGCAATTGCATTAGATACACAAACGAGCCCCGCCTATGAGTACAACTGCAGGTCATCAGCATACGAATGATACGCACACTGAAGATATGGGGTAAGGAGATGATTATGATGGCATTAAAAGCGTTATTGAAGTCAACCAAAGCCAGCACAGTGACTTTAGTTTCCTCCATGCCCGCTCTAATGTCACCAGTGACATTGAGGACCGCGGAAACAGTGCTGTGACCTAGCATATAGATCAACTCTGAGGGACTTAACAGGTTATTGTTTATGTACACAGGCCTCTAGTACGTTGGATAATAAGAGAAGAATGGCTATAGGTCGGGCATGGAGGAAACTTTATACAAAAGGGGCTTCTAATAGGGAAAATATCGTCGTCTATCAGAATATTATTTTTTTATTTAACGGAAGACCAATATTTATTATTTATTTATTATTTAATAGTAAATATTTCTTGTCTTTGGTAAAATCGAAAAAATCATAATATTATGTATGTTTATGATTTTTATGTTTTACACAAAAAGTAACATTGTGTCTGCATTATTTTTGTCAATCGTACAAAAAACAAAATGTCTCATACTACATACTGGCATGCCTTTTTTATAGGATAAGGGTGACAAACTAGCACACAGTCCACCTGATGGTAAGTGCTTAGTGTGGCCTATAGATGTTTAAATCTATCCTCAATTAAGAATCAAACTGCAGATGCGTTGTCACCCATGAGGAGTAAGACGGAATGCCTCGTATTCAGTAAAAAAAGGATCTCCGGTTCTCTACACTCATCATACGAAACACAGTAGCATTAAGCTACTACTTTACGCTGGTATTCTGTGAGAGCGTGGCCCTTTCCCGGTCGAGCCGACTCATTCGTTCGACAACTATACCACTAATATAGCTGCAGCAGCTCTACCACGTAATAACATCTATTCCAAGTATTAACTTAAATATTTATCACTTATTTTCCAAAAGGCACTTGTGGTTTTGTGTACAAACATTACACTTTCGTAAGCATGTATTCAGATTCATTCCTACCAGGTCGTCACTTCATCTAGTGGGGGGACGCCCTACACTTCGCCTGCCGGTACGAGGCTGCCACTCGAGAACCTTTCTTCCCCATCGGTTGTCGGTTCTTCGAGCTATATGGCCGGCACATTGCCACTTCAGCTTACTAATCCTTTGGGCTATGTCGGTTATTCTGGTTCTACTGCGGATATCCTCATTTCTAAGTTTATCACGCAGAGAAACCCCGAGCATAGTCCTCTCCATAGCTCGTTGAGTGACCTTGAGCTTACTCATACGGCCAGCAGTGAAGGACCACGTCTCAGTTCCATATGTCATCACTGGCAACACGCACTGGTTGCACAATTTAGTTTTGAGGTTTTGAGGTATGCCTGACGAGAAGATGGGTCGTAATCTTCCGAACGCTGCCCAGCCGAGTTGAATCCGTCGATTGACCTCTCGGTCAAAGTTGGACTTACCTAGTCGGACTATTTGTCCCAGGTAAACATATTCGTCAACAACTTCGAGCTTAGTGCTCCTAACAACTACCGGCATAGGTGTGACATGGACATTAAACATGATTTTTGTTTTGTCCATGTTCATGTTGAGACCTATCCGTTGGGAGACACTATTGAGGTCATTGAGCATAGTGCTTAGGTCCTCCAGCGATTCTGCCATAAGGACTATATCGTCGGCAAATCGAAGGTGAGTGATGTACTCACCATTGACGTTAATACCGTATCCTTTCCAGTCCAGTAGCTTGAAAACGTCTTCCAATGCAGCGGTGAAGAGTTTCGGGGATATTACGTCACCCTGTCTTACACCTCTCTGTAGTTGGATAGGTTTCGTACTCTGGTTCTGTACTCGGATAGCCATCGCAGTCCTACTGTATAAACACTTCAGCACCTCGATATACAGACAGTCCACTTGGCACCGCTGAAGGGACTGCAGCACCGCCCAAATTTCGACGGAATCAAAGGCTTTCTCATAGTCCACATACGCAAGGTAAAGTGGCAGATTGTACTCTTCGGTCTTTTGTACAATTTGCCGAAGGGAATGTGTGTGGTCTATGGTGTTAAAGCCTTTTCGGAAACCGGTTTGTTCGGGAGGCTGGAAGTCATTGAGTCTGCATGCGAGACGATTCGTAATGACTCTCGAAAACAGCACGTAGACGCGGCTTAGAAGGGAAATCGGTCTGTAGTTCTTTAAGAGAGCGTTGTCGCCTTTTTTGAAGAACAAGACCACTGCACTTCTGCTCCACGCCTCCGGTGTAATGCCACCATGGAGGACGGAATTAACGAGCTTCTGAAAGACTTCAAGTACCGGTTTTCCACCCGCTTTCAGAAACTCCGCTGTAATTCCATCCTCGCCTGGGGCCTTGCCGTTTTTAAGGTGCTGGAAAGCCATTCTAATCTCGCTCAGACTGACATCCGGGATATCATCGGAATAGTGTCGGATAAGACTTGTTCTTGGAAACCTATTCTAATTTTATATTAATTTCTTTGAATTACTGTGTCTATTTTATTGTATTCATTAGATTGCTCTAAAGGTAATTTTCTGCAACATAAATACAGTTATTTCAGTTTCAATCGAATTCCCCATAGTAGAATACCATACGACATGCTATGTAGATAACTAAAATAAACTTATCTAGCTGTTTTAACGCTGGTTATACTTATTTTTTTACAGCTATACACTAGGTATCACAGAAGTTAACTCTCTATATATATCTATATTATCCCAATCCGTATTTATCACTAAGGTGGAGCGAAAATTTTTTTTCACCTTATGATAATTTAATAGTGCGCAAAAGGTGCCTTTAGGAATCAAATTAACTCATACTAAATATTATTTCGATTGATTCAGAGTAACTGCCTCCGCCAGGTCCAGTAAAAAGGGTCTCCGGATCTCTACACTCACCATACGAAACACAGCAGCACTAAGCTGCTATTTTACGCTGGTATTTTGTGAGAGCGTGGTCCTTCCCCGGTCGAGCCGACACATTCGTGCTACAACTATACTCGTACTACAAATATAGCTGCATAATGGCTCTACCACGTAAAAATTTATGATGAAGTATAAATTTGTATTTTATTAAAATGACATGAAAATAATGTGTAAGCACGTTCGAGGACACTTGGGCCTATTATGTAACGTTACTTTGACACTACATTTTTCTATGGAATGCTTTAGCCGCTCCGTCACTAGTAAAAAGTTACCAAGTATTTAAAGAAGATCGCGCCGGTTATAGCCTCTCACTGCTTTAACCGTTCCGTCAGTGGCATTAGTCAATAAGTATACAAATAGGACGCACAGGCTATAGCCTTCGTCTGTCATAGCCTTTCCGTCACTGGTAACAGTCAATACGAGTATTTTGTGCAGATGCAATATTTTCAGATTCTATCCAGTCAATTTCCTGTAAAAGCGTATCTGATTCAACTAATCGTGGTGGACTCGTGTTGGAATCATACGAATGTAAATTATTAATAGTAATCTGTGGCTGAACTGAATTTTATGCATTTTTCATGCTAGCTAGAGGCAAAGTAGCATTTAAATCACCTTATGAATCAACAAAAGCAAGAACATGAACGTGGACACCTAAATCTTTTAAGTTGATTGGAAATTCAACAGAAGGCATTTGTTCACCTATTACAATTGTCTTGATATGTTGATTTGTCCTTTTTTATTTTCCAAACGCTTTACCTTACCACGCTCCTCTTCAGAGTCAGACACGTGAGTTGTTGATGACCCGCTATCTGCATTGGGTATGTAGTTAGTATCGGTACCATAATCGCCATCACAATCATTGTAAGGATCTTGCTCTGACTCTTCATTTACAATTGAATTCGATTCTTGTTTTGATTTTTCGCTCGATGTTTCTGGTTCCTCTAAACCACACGATAGCTCGCCAGAGGAGACTTCATTGTACAATTTCATTAAACGTTCATTTTCTCGTTCAAATGCATCGTAAACTCTTCGTTTGCCTCCACTAGATCCTTGCCGATACTTCTGAAAAGCCGAACATAATATACCGTGAGCGCCAAATTAGGTGTCGATAAATATGTTCCAACGTTTATTTTATTTTCTTTTAGCAGCTAACTTAATTAAGATTTTTTGGCGGTAGGTGTAAAATAATGTGCACATTGCTCTAAATAATTAAATTAGTATTTATTGATATTTTAAAGTAATTTACAGTTTATTAGTTTACAGTTTTTAATATTTTTGTGTATTTAATTACATACATTGTGGGTTTAACTCACCTTAATGGTTAAACTGTGATAAAGTTACATCACCCTCCTACCGCTCACTTTTGTTTTTCACAACACACCAGAAGATAAGTTTTCAAGACAATGTCCTCTATTGCTGAGTTAGCAAATATCCAAAAAGCTGCTTTAGCTTCTCTCAATCAACGTATGGCAAAATTTGAAGAACTCATAAAAAAAACTGCCACCCCGGCTCCTGACTTTAGCGTTTAAGGATAATGTTTGGCAAATCATGTCACTACTACATCAGAAGATCAATGAGGTCAGTCAAACTGTTGACAATATTGAGATTCGGCATCGGAGAAAATATTTGCTGCTAAATGGAGTTCCGGAATCATCTGATGAAAACATCTTAGATAAAGTGGTAACTGTCCTGCAGGATAAGCTTCAACCACAGGAATTTTCTTCAAGCTCCATTGTGGCTTGCCATCGTCTGGGTGCAGTTTCGGAAGCTCCTGCAAGACCAGTCCTGATACGGTTTAGTGATCAGTCCATTAAGTCAACCATCTGGGTGAAGAAGACACAGTTGAAAGGTACTTCATATGTGCTTTCCGAGTTCCTTACTCGTCAGCGTCAAATTTTATTCATTGCTGCACGAAAGCACTTTGGTATCAGACAAGTTTGGTCACTTGATGGTAATATCTACGTCAAGTTGCCTAGTGGTAAGCGCCATCGACTGACGGACACCAAGGACCTCAATGAGCTCATTGCGCAGTATGAACAGTCTGCTGCATCGGATCAACCATCTGATTCTACGACCAAGAAAGTTCCATCGAATGTTAATAGTGATAGCGCACCAAAGTTGACGACGAGGCCTAAGCGCATAATTCGCAACAAGTAACTTGCATTGACTTTGCTTATTCTCATGCTTGATTTAACTTGTAAGCTGTTATCTGTTCTTGTTATTGGTCCTATTATTATTGATAACAAGTGGTATAATTGCAATGATACTGGAATAGTAACATATTAAATTTAATTACCTACATACTAACACTAATGTAATACTTTGCAGAACTAAAACATGATATTCACAGATGTCAGATGACATTCACAGATCACAGCTTGCTATGTTTTGGCATTGGTTAGATGGCCTTTGCCATACTTCACTATGGTATTATTGATAGCACATGTAAGCTATATGTGATATAACTTTATTTAACTACAAGTAATATTCTAGTGTAATAATTATTTAGTATTTTGTTTATTTTTTTATTTTCTTTGTTTGCTTTTAATTGCTTTGCAAGTTTATTGTTTTTTTTTTTTCTTCTATTTTGTTGTAACTTTGTATTTGTTTTTTTTTTCCTGGTGTTACTATTAAGATTGTGAACAGTTAGCCGGAGGGTGATGTATGTAGATAAACATATTTTTTATATCCATTTATATATATATTTAATTATTAGTATCATTATTATTTTATTTATTTTAAATATTTTTGTCTAATGTCAGATGATGAATCTTTTTATTCTACTTGCAACAGTTCCTCTTCCCTTTCATTTGCTGATGCTTCGGATGAGTCTGCTACGCTACGTACATTAATATATGAAGAATCTCAAAAATTGTTAAACTGTTTTCACATTTGCCATTTAAATGCACAAAGTATTCCTCAACATCATACGGAGCTCCTGGATACTTTCTCTTCTAGTGCAGTTCATGCTATACTCATATCGGAAAGCTGGCTTAAGCCTGAACTCTCGTCCACGTCTTATAGTCTTCCAGGTTATATTTTACTCCGTAACGACCGCACTGGTAAAAGGGGCGGAGGTGTCGCTATATATCTGCGTAGTGATATACCTTATAAAATATTAAACACGTCTTCTTCTCTATATTCCGGTTCAATGGAATACATTTTTGTCGAAGTTAATGTCAAGAGTGTTAAAGTTTTTCTTGAGTTGTTTACTGTCCACCTCAAGTGGACTACTTCTCGATTTGGAAAAATTGTTGAAAATCGCAAAAGAAAATTTGTTGCCTTTCAGCTCTGCCTACACACATCACATTATGATGGGAGACTTTAACACTGACCTATTAGGGGTTTCTCTCAAATCTTGCAAACTGAGGTCGATCATGATGTCGCATAATTTCACTATTTTGCCTCTAAATGCAACACATCACAACTTCTACTCTGCTGACACCTGGATCGATCTTATAACCGTCTCCTCCGTTGAACACGTTGTCAATTATAGACAATTCCTGCTTCTGGATTTTCAAGGCATTACAAGCTTTTCCTGTCATATAAATTAAAGTCTCCCAAGCCTTTATCCGTATCTATCGCTATTCGAAGTCTTGCTAGACTAGATATAGACAAGCTTAAGTGTGATGCGGATGCTATTAACTGGTCATCTGTATATACTGCTTCCACAGTTGATGAAAAAGTCGACTTCTTTAACAGCAACATATTAGGACTGTATAATGAACATGCCCCTAAGCGTGTCGTTCGACTTAAGCGTCCTCCTGTTCCATGGATCACGACTGGGGTAAGAATGGCTATGGCAAAACGCGACAGAATGTTTCGTGCTTTTAAGAAGAATCGCACTGATATAAAGTGGCAGGCATATAAAACTGCGAGAAATCGATGTAATCAGATGGTGAGAGCTGCTAAACGCCGATATATCCACGAACAAGTACTTAATTCATCTTCGGCTGATATATGGAAGTTTCTCAAAACGCTTGGATATGGTAAATCGCAATTTGACTATAATAGCATCACCTTTTCTCCCGACGATTTTAATCGTCATTTTCTGTCTTCTCAAATAGTTTCTGATAATTCTAGAGCTAATGCTATCTCATTTATATCTTCCATGCCTCCTTATTCTCACGAAACTTTCACTTTTTCTCCTGTAGACGAAGGCGAGATACGCAAAGCACTTTCTTCTATTAAATCGAAAGCCATTGGTTGTGATGATTTGAGTAGGGTAATGGTTATGCACGTGTTGGATGCTGTTTTACCCGTGATAACTCATATCATTAACTTTTCGCTGACGAATGGTGCTTTCCCAACTCTCTGGCGTAAAGCCTTTATTATTCCATTCCTAAATCCACTGATTACAGCGCTATATCAATTTCAGACCAATTTCTATCCTGCCTTTTCTCTCTAAGGTTCTGGGCTGTTGCTCATAAACAGATTTCTTCTTTTGTTTTCTCAAATAATATTCTTTCCCTTATTTCCGCCCTGGTCATTCTACAACTACTGCTCTTCTCAAGGTGACGGAAGATATCCGAAAGGAATGGAAAAATCAAAACTGACCGTCCTCATCTTAATTGATTTTTCTAACGCATTTAATTCTGTTGATCATGATATCTTGTTAGCTCTTCTTTCTCATTTGAATATCTCGTCTTCTACTGAAGAATGGTTCTCTTCATATCTTCGAGGGCGCCAACAGGCCGTGCGCACTGGACATTTATTATCTGACTGGTGTAATGTGTCTACTGGCGTTCCTCAAGGCGGTATAGTCTCTCCTCTTCTGTTTTCAATTTTATCCATCTCATCACATTAAATCTCAAGTGCTCTTACCATCTGTATGCCGATGATCTGCAGTTATATGCGCAAGTGGAACACTCAAATATCTCTAATGCTATCTCATTATTAAATGATGACTTAAAATATATCTCCGAATGGTCCACTGTATGGCATAAACGTGAACCCATCTAAATGCCAAACCATAATCTTAGGTAGCCCGATTATTATCGAAACTAGATATGCCCACCCTGACATCAATTATGTTTAAAAATAATGTCATACCATTCTCTCCCCATGTAAAGAA
Organism: Parnassius orleans; assembly: GCA_029286625.1. Lineage (NCBI taxonomy): Eukaryota > Metazoa > Arthropoda > Insecta > Lepidoptera > Papilionidae > Parnassius > Parnassius orleans. The sequence goes on from JAGSMP010000286.1 coordinate 596,956, forward strand.
CCTTGGTCTGTATGTTGATGGTCGCTTAACATGGAACAAACATATACAGGAGGTGAGTCGCAAAACATTTGGAACTTTGCGATCTCTATATCGATTAAAAACTTTCTACCCACCATTACCTAGATTTTACTTGTCCAGTCACTTATTCTACCGATTATTGATTATGTCGATGTGTGTTGCTCAGATTTGTCTCAACATCACCTTAATACATTGGATCGTCTACTTAACAACTGCATCAGATACATTTATGGTCTTCATAAATACGACCATGTATCTTCTTTTCGTGCTCAGCTAAATTGGCTGCCTATCCGTCAGCGCAGATATGTTAGAATACTCTGCACCCTTTTCACAATTATGAACGATCCATGTGCTCCCGAGTATCTGAAATCCAAATTTCAATACCTGGGAGATTCTCATAATCGTTCTCTTCGTTCTTCGGCTAATCTTAAGTTGCTCACTCCTTTACACCGTACTGGTTATTTATCTCACTCTTTCGCCCTCACGGCCATCAGACTCTGGAACGACATACCTCTTGACATTAAAAAAGTTCCCAATAAGTTTGTTTTTAAAAATCAAGTCCGAAAGCATGTGAAAAAATCGTTGCAAGTTTGAACTAACTCAACTCTTATTTTTATTTATTTAATTATGTATATTTGATATTTGTTCTGACATAGATAATATTTATATATATTGTGTATATAAAATGTACTGTATGCATGTATATGTGTATCCATATATTTATATATGTATATATTGTGTGTATTTAAGTATATATGTGTCTGTATATGTATATTTATATGTATATACAATTTTTTTTAGCTCTTTTTCTATTTTGATTATTGCTGCACCGTCTCTATATCTATCTATATATATATCTGTTTAGCCTAATGGTTGACTGGGAGAGAATGCCCTATGGCATTAAGTCCGCCATATGTACAACTGTGTGCATGAAAGCTTAAATAAATTTAAAAAAAAATATCCTAACAATATTTATATACAAAACCACACTAAAAGAAATAAACAGCAAATCTTCTACGCATGCCAATTAGTGTTACACTTAAATAAATTTAAGGATATAAATGTATTAATAGTAGGTACTAGAAATAAATTTATTGGAAATCAAACCCTGGACCAACAGACAACTTACAAGCTTCAAACAAATAGCCATCGTTTACTAGGCTTGACCGATATTCTAAAATGGTAATAACGTGTTGAAATACTTACCTTATAACAAAAGAATACCGGCCAGTTGATATGCAAATAGTGAATTATTACAGTCATTATTACGTTTCAATACTTTGATTCAAACAAAACATAACATAACATATAACATTATAAATAATACTTACTCAGAAAAATGAAATATATTCGTAACTTACGATGATTGGAAGACACGCATAAAACACACTCACAACACTTCTAACGAGCGGCGCACTTGCCGGCCAACTGAACAAATCCTCATACGATTGTCGCTGCTATTGCAGGTACGTCAGTGTGAGTGGTGCACTCAAACGTGCATTATGGTCAGCAAGTATAAACACGTTTAAAAGTGTAAAAAATACATGTTATATGAAACCTAGGAAATTGAAAAATTCGATTTGGGGGCACTTGATAGTGAACTATACGCCAGCACTTTGAAAATTCGTCTGCTTAAGCAGTTGTGCCTCTAGAGGGCAAAAAATATTGATGGGTATAGCTGGCGCGTCATTTTGCAAATCACTGAAGTATGTTATAGCCTGCGCGTCCGCGAACGTGTTAGGTAGTGAACTTTACGAGGTAAATATTAAAATAATGACTAAACTTTCCAAAATACTAATAGGAATAGATACACTTTCAAATTGTCATCCATTTTTTTTTTAAATATGTAGTAATATGCATAATATTAGGTCCTTACATATGAAATTAGCGTTTTGTCGTACTGACCACTTTGATCTGAAATATCTTCTCTTTGGTTAAAAATTCCACATTCAAATTTATAAATTCATTTAGCTGGTACATTTTAGTTTTGAAAACAGTCATTCATTTGTGTTTTCCTCATTATTTTATTCTTTGGCGTCGCTTATTACCGCACAATGAAAAACATGAAATATCGGTATATTTACGAGTACGAGTTCTACCGTGGCACCAGTGGTGCAGAAACAGCCCAAGGATTAATGATGTGTACGGCGCTGGTGTCGCAAATGAAAGCACGGTACGATTTTGGTTTAAACGTCTTCGTTCTGGAAATTTCGACCTTCAGAACCAACCCCTTGGACGGCCGGAGACCAAAGTGGAAAATGAAGAATTAAAGGCTATTATGGAAGCGGATCCATCACAAAGCACTTCAGAGATAGCTGCAGGCTTCGGGGTAAGTGATAAAACTGTATTAATCTACTTGAAGCAAATCGGAAAAGTAAAAAAACTTGAACGATGGGTACCTCATGAATTGAGTGAATCGAACTTGCAAACACGCGTCGACTGCTGTGTTACTTTGCTCAACCGACACAATAATGAAGGGAATTTAAATCGAATCATTACTTGTGATGAAAAGTGGATACTGTACGATAATCGGAAGCGCTCGTCGCAAAGGCTGAACCCTGGAGACCCAGCCAAATCCTGCCCTAAACAAAAATTGAGTCAGAAAAAGTTATTTGTGAGTGTTTGGTGGACTAGCGCCTTTGTCGTTCACTACAGCTTTCTAAAATCTGGCCAAACGATTACGGCAGATATGTCCGCAACTGCAAACCATGAAGGAAGAACTAGCTGCTGAACAACCGAGATTGGTCAATCGCTCTAGGCCACTGCTGCTTAACCACAATGCAAGACCACACACTGCACAACAAACAACCACTTAGTTAAATGAGCTACAATTGGAATGCCTGCGACATCCAACCGTACTCGCCGGACCTTGCTCCAACAGATTACCATTTTTTTCGGAATTTGGACAACTTCTTACAAGGAAAAAAATTCAACTACGATGCGGCAGTCCAAACCGCCTTCAAAGAGTTTATTGATTCTCGCCCCCATGGTTTTTTTAGTAAAGGGATCAATGAACTACCTATGAGA